>CM076577.1:1414872840-1415286341 GCA_034641835.2 Pinus albicaulis
ATGGAAATTGATCGACAGTAACAATCTGGCCTCATGTGGAAATTTCAAAACACGGAAGAGGGTGGACGGAACGCAAAGCATAGCGTGAATCCAACTATGACCAAGTAGAATATTTTAATTGAGTTTAGCATCAACGACTTCTACTTCAACATTGATTGTCATCCCTTTCAATGTAATCGGCAAACTTGCGAGAAAACCCAAAGGTTTTGATTTCCTTCCATCAAATGCTTCAAGGGAATTCGGTGAGGAATTCAGGGCCGGAGAGCCAATGGCCTTCCAGCAAGAAGCTGACATGATGCAGGTTGATGTACCTTCTTCCACAATGGCTCGATGGATGTCGAGACCATTAATAACGACTTGTATAATGAGCACAATCTGGTGTGAATGTCGTGGGATGAAATTCTCTAGATCGAAAGCGAGAAGGCTAGTATCAAAAACATCAATCCTGTCGATCGCAGATAATAAAGCATTCCGCTGAGACAAACAAATCTGGAGTACTTCTAATGTGGACATCGTGGATGGCGCCTGTGCCAAATCCTCAACAATATTGTAAAGTTGAGCAGCATGGGCGTTGGGATTATAAGAAGATTTCCAGAGAACACCTTTGGAAGGTGGTCTCAAAACTGGTTCAGCACTGGGCCTTTCAATGTCAAGAGGGCCAAAAATAGGGGGGGAGGAGGACCATCAACAATCTCCTTTCCCATTGTCTGGCACGACCCTGCATAATCTTTCGACCGAGTAGCGATAGAAACGGATGCAGAACCGTTCATCATGAACACTTGAGAGACAGATGGGATAGATGATTGGGGTTGCTCGACCATCTGGGTCTACTGAGATGGAAAAGGTTCTTTAAGGACAGAAGGAGTACCATGATTTCCTTTGAGCAATCTACTCACTTCGGACAGTTGAGGACAGTTCTTGGTGTAGTGCTCTTCATCACAAATCAGACAGGGATACTTCAGCTTACACTGCGAACCATCATCAACATGATATTTGGATGAATCTAGTTTCGGGGCATCGGCCTTGGTCTTGCCTTTAGCCTTATTTTTCCCTTTAGAAGTCTTATCCGCAGGATTGGCCTGAACGGCATTGACCTCTGAGGTTTTACCAAGATTCAAACTAGACTGAGGAAAAATATCATTGGAAGAATTAGAATTTTTCTTCCCAGGGTTGGAGGAGGAAGACTTACGTGAAGTCTTAAACACAGAACCAATAATATCATCGACGGATGGGGTCACCGGTGCATTAGAAGTTCTAAGTCGAGGGGAATCAGTCAAAATATTATACAATATTCCCAATTGAGAGTACACGAGATCAAGGCAATGGGCACAAGCAATGGCCTATTCTTCGGTTACACATGCCCCCATGGCTATGTCTTTCGCAATCTGATTGACAAAGGAGGTATTGAACCAATGAGTAAGAAGATGATCAGGAATTTCAAACTTGATCAAGCGACGAAGACGTCTCCATTCGTGAATATGGTCCAAGATATGAGTAGCCCAGTCCTGTTTCAAGGAGGTGAGGAGATGCGTCACGACTTCATAACGAATCGGTAACTGAAAATGAGTAAGGAATGCCATAGTGAGAGAGTTGAAATCTTGAAAGATACCACAAGAGAGCTTGATATACCACTTAGCAGCAAAACTAGTGAGAGTCCGTTGGAAAAGATGAAGCCGACTGGAATCATCAACCCAAGAGTTAGAGGAACACCACAAATGGTAAGTCATAACATGTGCTTGGGGGTCTTCTCTGGAATTTCCCTCAAATTTGGAAAAATCACCAAGAATCTTAGTCAGAACCAGAGGCTAATATGGGTTGTGAAGAATAGGATCATTCGTTAACTTTGACACATCTGATAACTCCAACATGACGAGAAATGGTAGTTGAGGGTTAAAAGGCATAGCAAGTCCTTGATAAGAACGTGAACTTGCATTCCATCCTGTTTGAGAAAAATTCTGCCCCCATGGGTTCTCTCTTGAAGGATTTAGATGATATGGAGGATAAGCTAAATAACTATGTTGATACTAAGGATACTGATTCTGAGTATACCATTGAGGTCCTTGTTGAGGATTTTGCAGTGGAATGCAAGTATGGCCTTGCATTTTATTATACGACAATTGAGATTGAGGGTGATAAGTAAAACCTTGAGGCGAACTACATATTGGTCGATATTGACCACGAGGATAATAAATTCCTTAGGGTTGAGCTGTTTATTGATAAGTGGGTCCCTGTTGAGTTGAATAAACAAGGTGAACCGACTGTTGAGCAGACTGAACAGGATGCTGAAATGTAGGACCCTACTATAAATAAGAGTAAAATTGTTGTTGAGAAGACTGAGCCAGTTGTTGGCCCGGTTGAGTAGGTTTCCCCTGCGGAGTAGATTGGCCTGGATGCTGAGAGCCACCAGGTTTCATTGGCTGAGTAGGTTGGCCTGATGGTTGTGATGGATCAGGTTTCCCCGGAGGAGGACCAGAGGGTTTTCCTTGTTGTGCAATGTTCGGGCCAGTTTGAGTATATGATCCCAGCTATTAGACAAAAGGTTATCCCTGAGATGAATAGATTTTCCCCCCAGGACCGTAAGAAGGTCCTGGTTGATACAAAGGTTGACCGAAAGGCCCCTCAGGTTGTCCTTGTTAGACCATGGGATGGCCTTGTAAAGGTTATCCCAATGGACTGTAAGGTTTTCCATGAGGACCGTATGCAAATCCTGACTGAGCTAAAGGTTGTCCCTGAAAGGGTTGTCCTTGTGGGCCAGGGGGTTGCACCTGATAAGTCCTCCCAATATCGGAACGATTTCATAGGGGTCATAAACAGGAACACCATGCTCATCATAATGATGGGGAGTAGGAAACGCATAGATGGGGGTACCGACGGCATCATAGTGATGAGGAGTAAGATAGGGAAAATAAACAGGATTCCCATATTCATCATAATAGTGTGGAAGATTAATAGAGCATGAGGCTGCTGAGAAACCTGAGAGTTATGTTGATGAATAGCCAATAGATAATCTTCAAAAATGAGGCCACCAGGTATCTCAATTGAGGTCATTGGTGACTGAGTGACCAATGCAGATGCGGCCATGCAGATAGTAGGTTTAACTGGGATAGCTGTAACTGCAACCGACGAAGCAGATGTCGTCGGTGAAAATACTAATGATGGAAGGACTGGAATCCTAGATGGAGTAGATGTTGCCATGGAGGAAAAACCAGGAATAATCTGACCCAGGGATCTATATCTGGCTGGAAGTGACACCAATGGTGAAGATTGAGTAGACACCTGAGTGGTATTTTCAGGGAAAAGTTGATACTCTTCTATAGAAACAGGAATTCCATCACTGCCAATAGGACCTACTGTGTCCATGTTTGACTCCTCCGTAAGATCTTTGAAAAGACTACGGGTACTAGGAGGTATAAAAGCAGCTAAAAATGGTGATCCTGACGTAAGAGGAGGGAATTATTCCTCGTCCCCAAAACTAGACCAGGCGCCCGAGGGAGGCCAATTGAACTCAGTTGGCTCATCAGTGGAGACCGGGTAGCAAGGGGTAAGATTGATGGGAGAATAGGCTGCTAAAGCTTGGTAGACTTAGAGGATTGAGGAGTTTCAAATGAACTATCTGGTAAAGGACTACCTCTAGAAGGGAGCAAGGACGATGAAACTAGTGGTTCCGCCACTGTGACTGCTTCACAACAAGAAGGAAAAATAAATATTCCAGCAAAGGCTCAAAAAACCGAGGAAAACATGAACAAAAAAAGTGCTAAAAATTTAATGGGCGTGTGATCATGGGTAGCTTATTTTATGACATTGAAACCAAACTTTGTTGTTTCATGTTTTAAGAGTCAAGAAACAGGCAAAAGATGACTCTAGTCACTTTCAATTTTGAACGAGTGTGAAAAGACAAGTGCTCGGTGATATTTTCAAATTTAAGGAGTCATTAAATATAAAAAATTATTTCTTAGGTAATCTAAGAAAGAGGGTATGACAGGTTTCCATGAACTGTCATATACACCTTAGTGATCAAATGAAAGAGAAATGACCAAGGACTTAACGTATGTGCAGGTAGTCTCCCCGAATGTTGTGTTCGGTGTATCACAGTTACAGGGCGGCAGACTCGGCTTCCTATGGATAAAAGTATTGCAACCTAGAGGGGTCTCCCTTTATATACTTGATGGTACAGGGAGCACAAGTCTGTACTAGCGCTATCTGGAGCCAGATAGTGAACGACAACTACTAGGTTTTAAGACGCCGGAACACGTCTCTAACTTAGACCACTAGAATATTTCGTTAGGTTTAAATGTTGCCTTAGGTTAATTGAAATATATTTTAACGTTTATCTTGGATTAGGTTTCTATTTCTAGGCCTTAACATATGTCGGATCTGAAATATTCCTAAATGAAAAACTATATGCAGAAGGATACCATTTTCTTTCAATGAAAGCTATCTACGAGAAGGAAAGAAAACTTTCAAGCAATAGAAAATATTGAAATCATGCGAAAACATCCACTAATGCATCTAATGCAATCTACATAAACCAAAAACTCTTTCTTAGCCTATGCAACACTAGTTATGCAAGAGAATGTTTCATTTTCAAAGCAAAAATAATGCAATATTTTGGTTTTTTCAATGCAATAGAGAAAACAATGCACTAAATGACATGAAAAAAAAACTAAACACTAGCTTGAGAGAGCGAATCTAAAATTTGAAACGGAATGACTCCTTCAACATAAAATAAACACAACAATACTCAAACCAATGCTACAATCTTTTCAAATCAAAGAGAAAACTCCAAAATGACCCATACAAGTAATGTAATCGGTGCTTGGAGTAAGAGGAAGAAAAATCAAGCAAGCAAGGCAATGATCATTCAACCAATGAACATACTCAACAGGATCAAAGAGACCAATAGCAATTAAATAGGGAACGAATCCGACAGCTATCAAGAAACTCGATCTCCAAACAGAAGCCTCAGTGCACCAAGGCACTAAGAAACCCTAAGACCTCAATTCACACTGATAATAAATGGACAAACAACTAAGGAAAACAAGCCTCCAGCAATCAAAGACAGTCCAAAACACTTCAATTACTCTCAAGAATAACCCAGAAACAAGTACAATCAACCAAAAACTCATGAAAATCTCACACCTAAAAACTCATAGGGGTTGGTGTGAATGTGAGGCGGTATTCAGCGCCAAACAGGGGATGGTATGAGTGCTACAAAAGCAACATGCGCCAATCGGCGCAACTATTCAGGGGAAAATTGCGCCAAGCCAGTTAACTAATGAAAAGGGAAAAACACAATAGAGAAGAGGTCAATATTGACACTCTGGGGTTGAATAAGGGTTTGAATCATAGTTAAACAACCAGAAAGATAAACAAAAAGACAAAAAACCCAAAAAACGACCGAACAAGATCAAAGACAAACTCACACTGATCCCCAGTGGAGTTGCCAACTTTTTATGTTGGTAAATCCTCTCTGCAGACAGAGACGATCCCTCTAGCCCTAGAGTGGGTCTAGTAACAAGGAATCATGCTAAGGTGTAGGTTCTTATGTTAGTATGAATATTTCTTCGTAAAATATCACTTTAGCTACGCATAACAAATAGCCCTAACATCAATTATGGCTACAAAATATCTTTAAGTCTGCTGCACAAATCTAGATCTAAGCACAAAAGACATTAAGCAGATAAAATATAATATGGCTCCATGCATCCAATAGAGAAGACAAGAACAATGTATTTAAAACAATTTTATATTATATTAAAGAATGGGGCACTTGAGAGGAAAACAAGAAAGGTGTTTTCCGGTTCTCCTCAATGGGATGGGTTCTTGAAAGTCCTCAGTGTTTCAAATCTGAAATTCCTCTCTCTTATTGGTGTGGAAAACCTAGACAAATAGAGAACTCAATGGGAGCTCACAAAGCAAAAATGGAAAATGGTGACCAAGAGTAGATCCAGAGTGATCTAATGCAATGGAGGTGACTAATGAATGGGGAAAACCCTTCTATTTATAACAAAATATTGGGGTGTTCTAGAACTCAGTGCATGAATAAAATATTATTAATCAAATTCTAGAACCACCCCTTAGGAATATTTTATTATATTTGTTGGAGGGAAAAGGTCTTTTGACTTGGGTCAATTCCTTTATTTATAAACAATAAATAAATAAATGGTTTATTTATTATTTTAGGGAGATGGTGGGGATATAATTAAATAAATAATGATTTATTTAATTATTTAAAAATGATTTAATCAAATTTAACTAGGAATATTATTAAATAATGATTTGAATAACTTATTCCTAAGAAATAATTAAATAAATAATGATTTATTTAATTAATTTCCTTGTTTTGGGTTAAATATGACCAGGAAATATGGACAAATGTTATTTTATATGGTGAAAGCAATTTTACTTAGGGTAAAATTGGTCTTACATGGTGTACTTGAGTTCATATAATGATAATGGGTTAGATGACCAAAAACATGGTGTAACAGATTGCCCCCCAACGTACGAGTGTTAGAAGCAAATCGTATGACCGAAGTATGTTGTAAGAACTCAATCACTAGGCATCAAGAGGGAAGTGAGAGAGAGAAATATAAGGTAGTCTAATGTGCTGAAGGACTAGACCCGGAGGAGACGAGACTTACAGGTGCAACAATTCTCTAGGTGATGAAGTGGTACCAGTGTTAAAGGCAGATGGGGAGGCATACCTATGCTCGCTGAGACAATAGTACAAAGAATAAGGCACCCGGAAAACCACGGAACGCAATAATGAAGCATGTGTTGGCCTAAACATGAGCCAGATAAATAAAATGATGAATCCCACATACATGCGATGCCTGGAATAACTTGCAGGACTTATACAAGAAGATTTTAGTACATGAGATACAAATATACCCAAATTCTCCCTACACATGGGGAAGGGCTCACAACATTTGACTGGGACATGCAAATCGAAGAGGCACTGCAAGCGGTTGATGCCGATATCATCAAATGAGAGGAGATGCATCAAGGGCAGGAATGAAGAAGTCATCCGGGCATGTGGGGGGCTACCTACAGGGCCACCCCCTCATGAGGGTTGAGACATCTCACACACGCCCGGGAATCACCAATAGCTGCTGCTACATCACTGGACCGTCAAGTGTAGAGATCACGATCATGCTGAGAAGAGCTCGAACCAAGGTACACTGCCCCCTAGACCTAGCTTCTGGATTAAATGAGCTGATGTCGACAGAAGTAGGTCTGCCAGAGGTAAGGCCATAAGGGAACCCCAACTAAGGTGCGAGGGAAAATAGTAGAGCGATGAATAGATAGACACTAATGATGATGATGGAATTAGGGATACGGAGGAGCGTTTGGACGACTTCCCTTGTTAGAGCATAATGGGTATGAATGGCTTGGCAGCGACTGACGCAATATCAGGAGGGATAGGGGACAAGGGTACGACACGAGAGAGGGACCAAGCAAGAAAGGATGGAGGACTATAGCGGGGTACAAAGGGAAGCGGAATGGACTCCATGAATGTGATGATGACTCGATGCAGATGCTATAAACAAGGGTGACGCAATGGTGCTGCCTCATAGTAAGGGTCCAATGGGGGGACATAAAATCATGAGTACAATAGGGTAGCTCATGACGAAAATCAACATGAACGAAGACGAGTAAGGAGGCAAAGTGGTGCCCCAAGTACAAGTGTTGTAAGTGAAGAAAGTCGATTTTGAGAAGAGGTGAATAGACCCTTCATGGACAAAATGTGTCCTAGTGAAGTATAAAATCATGGAAAATTGACAGATACCCATTTGAGTGCTTAGCGAGGGCTTTCCAACGGTGTGGACGGTGTGTCAAACGGGGCTACGGTTTGGTCACAGTGGGCAAAACAATAAACAAGGGTTTTCTTTTAAAAAGGTGTTTTCCCTCCAAAATCATTCATTTGCTTATGTAGCTGTGGTGGATGTGGAGAGAAGAGAAGGCTCTAAATCTTGCGGCAATCGTAGCAGACAAACTGACCGTTGGAATCGTGATCTGTCAGTTGCAGGTAAGAGGCCTAATCCTACTCTTTTTTTTTTTATGGATTCAAATTGCAAATTAGGGTTTTAAATCTCAGTAACTGCCACTACTTCATCATTACAGTTGAGTCGCACTTTTTGGGGAAAAAAATGCGACCTGGGACGCAGGTTTTGGCCTGAAAAGTGTGACCTGGCCCAGGGTTTGCCTAAAAAGTGTGACCTATTAGATGTGGGAAGTTTCAGTGCTGTTATGGGTTGAGATTCAGTTTTGGTGTAAATTAATGCAGGTTTGCTGATCTGTAGACTGAAAAAAATGATGGTTTTGTGCAGATATGGTAGATATACGGATCAAGTGTAGGGAGAGAGACTTAGGTACATTATGGACGGAAATCCAAGCGGATCAGGGTGTCCGTCATGCACTAGCTAGGTATGGGGTTCTGAAATTTTTGGAGAACCATTTGATGAGGGTTGGAGAGCCCTTGTTGGCTCAGATTATCAGTTATTGGGATCCAGATCATGATGCGTTTATAGTGCAGGGGCACAGGATCGGGCTGACGGTCCAGGATCTGTATTTCTTGACTGGTCTCCCACCATTAGGGATGGTGGGAAATACGCATCCAGTGTTACGACGGGGGCGTAAAATTATGGAGTTTGTGGAGTGACATTGTTGACTAGGTGTCCAAGTCAAAGGGACTCAGATATCCATTGCGGATCTAGAGAAGTTGGAGACCCGGGCAGTGGTCGCAGTAGTGTTGTGGATCTTTGGCAGCCAAGCATTCCATCACATCACTGGAGGGAAGATGATGATTGTAGAGAGTGTGTTGGGGGGGACCTACTATGGGTGGGCCCAGATGATGTTGGTGTCGGTGAAATGATAGCTGTCGCGATGCAAGCGGCAAGTGAATCATGATTGTGCCTATGGGATGAGTTTGTGCTCTTTCTTCTTTGAGAAGATCTCGACCTTGCGACCTCGTATACAGTTACCTGATGGAGGTCCGAGAGAGCCCCGGATGTGTCAGTGGGGACAATTACTGTGTAGAGGAGGGGGAGGGGCAGTCGGACGGGTGTTCCGACCAGAGTTCTTCTCCCATTGGGATCAGATGCCATTATACATATATGACTGTCCCTATAGTGGGATGAGTTATTGGGGAGATTCGGACTTGCCGCTTCCACCTGGTCGAGTGTGGGGGCGCGATGGTAAGTGACAAGCAACTAATCTGTTATGTGCATTTTAGAGTTTGTGACTAGTATTCATGGTACTAATCTTTATATTTTTGGGAATGCAGATATAGCTCCAATAAAACTGGCCAGATATATGGGACGACCGGCAGCAGCAGGAGTTACAGGTACAAGTGGATCAAGGACAACACAGAACAAGGATATGGCCACTCTATTGGAGGACATCTGTCGTAGATGTGAGGGGTTTCTAACCAGGGTGTCGGAGCATGGTTGGTAGGATTTAGACGACCAGTACATAGAGTTATGTATTGGGCTACCCTTGGAATGGTGAGGTATCATGCGACTCATGGCGATGGCCGATCAGTCTGTGCGTGATATACGATCTGCGGGAGCAGAGCCATTGGCTCGGGATCCTCCAGAGGGTGATTAGATGGAGGGCAGGTGGTGCCCCCCAGCGTTTATGTAGGGGCAAGTGGTGCCCCCCATTGTTGTAGTTTTGTTTTTTGTACCATGTTATGGGCATGTCATATGTTTCAGAGTAGATGGACTCTAAAAACACATGTTATATGAGATATATGATTTATGTACATTTTGTTGATGCTGTAAAATGTTATTTTCTTGTGTGTGATAAATGCCAGTCTAGAACATGATTTGCGATTTGATCTATGTAGTGATTTTGACGTCGAGGGATATGGTTGAAAGTAATGAATCTAAATTCACGTATCAAAAGTTTCACTCGTAAATATTTTCTAAACAAGATAGGGTTATGCACACGATAGACACCATTAAGCTGTAAGACAAGAAGCAAGGAATCTAAATGAACATGTAGATGGAGGATGTGATGAGAGAGGGCATCGGCTAAGAGGCCATGTACTGCATCATATTCAACTTGATTATTGGAGGCATTGCCAATGCAGATCCCATTTGCAAGAACCAAGGTATGCAAGGGGGTAAAGATGACCCATGCTGCTGAAGCGAGATTCCAAGAATAGCGACTTGCCCCATTAGCATAGCCAAGATAATGGGTGGAGGAGAGGGCTGATGTAACCGTGTCGGAAGATGAGAAATGGGAGGGATGAGAAATAGGATGGAATCGTGAGTAGGGGATAGACATCCAATGACGGCTATGATAGGGAGCAGGCTGGGTAGGAAGTCTAGGACTCATAGATCGATGAGAGGGAGATGAATGAGAGCTATGGGATGAATAGCGGGAACTCAGGCTGCGAAGAACATCGAAGATACGGATGGGATGATCATGATTATGGGAGGAAATGGAAGGGTCAAGGAGACCATACGATGCTGCAAAGCTACATAAATCATCAGTATGGGAAGAGAGGCATAGATACGGGTCATCACGGGGAATGACAGAAGAACAGGTAAAAAGATGGTCAAAACATGAAGAGCCCGATAATGGGTCTGAAGGAGGATCAAGAAGAACAGATGGAGTCAATTAAGAGGGAATGTACTCTGAAGGTCGTGCGGATGATGATAGGTATAGGAGGGGAGCAGCGGGTTCCAACATTTCAACATTAGGGGGAGGAATGTCAATGGTAGCAAGGGGATCCTCGAGTAGACTTGACGCATATTGAGAAAGGATGGGAGAGGCAGATTGATTTTTTTCAACTTCGTACTCGTGAATGACCTCTAAAGAGGCTCGGTAATGTGTGAGGTGAGGAAAATGGTGAGAGTAATGGCCATGGACACCACACAGAGCACAGGGTTTGTTGGTGCGAAGAGTCTTTGGGTTCTCGGTTGCGGATGAGGAAGAAACGGAGGTGTCGAGGACCCTAGATTCAGGGAACATGAATTTAACCATGGGTTGGATATGGGGAAACTCAGGACAAGTATGGGTGGGATGACCGATACCATCACACAAGGCATAAGGCTTGGCGAGTGGGGGAGGGGTAGGGTCAGGTGTGGTGGCCTTGTCTTTGGATGCCCCCTTTCGAGTTTTTCTTTTCTTGCCTGTAGTTGTCGCAGCATGGGGAGGGTCCTGCGGAGGGGCTAGGGGAACTGTAGCGGTGGAAGGAGTAAAGGGGATCAGTTGCACTGGAGTCACAGCTATGTACGGTTTGGGGTTGCCCGGTGGGGTCTCGGCTGAAGGAGTAAGGTACCATACTGGAATTCCCAAGGTTAAATTAGGGAGGGAAAGGGTGGCCATGATGGGGATCGAATAGATGGGGGGGGAGGACAAAGGAAAGGTATCTGACTGGCGGGGTAATGACCAGGAGGGATGGCTCCTAGATGGTGAAGACCTGAGGGAACCGACTCAGGAGGGTAGGGAGGTTCTTGAGTGTGAGGTGGATGGGAAGGTCCAGGCGAAAAAGGTTCGGTCGACTGAAGCAAAGGGCTAGGAGCAGGATGTGGTGGGCGAGATTGAGGTTGCTGACTAGCCGGAGCAGGCTGTGGGAGGCCAGCCTGAGATGATTTCATCATGCAAACATTCGCTAAGCTGGGGTCAGAGACAGGAGGAGGGGGAGGACTAGGAAATGTTCCAAGCAAAGAGGAGTCTTTGTAGACGCCAGGGGAAACACTGGTCAAAGAATCAACAGTGGGTTTATTGGTGACAGTAGAGATGGTGGACCCAAGGGAGATCTAAGATTTTGGTTCATGGTAGGTCAACTGGTCAATGGTGACAATCTTGCCATTATGAGGAAAGAACATCTTGCGGTGGACTGGGGATGGGACGACATACATGGCATAGGTGTAACTACGCCCCAAGAGAATTTTGTAGTCAAGAGGGGCGTCGATAACTTCCACGTCGACACAAACATTCTTACCCGCAAGGGTGATAGGATAGTTACGAAAGAGGCCAATGGGCTGGGAGGCATCGCCATCCCATGCACGAAGGGTGATTGTGGAAGGGGCCAGCTCAGGGGATCCAAGTTGTTTCCAAACCGAAGCAGACATTACACAGGTAGATGCCCCCTCATCAATAATACACTGAGCGAAATTGGCATTTTCGATTTTGACTGGGATTTGGAAAGCAACCGAAGGAGGAAGGGGGGGATGGTCTAACTGACGGGCGTCGAAAACAATCAATTGGTCATCAGCAGGATCTACAACACCCACGACAGAGAGTAGAGCCTTCTTTTGAGAAGGACACGACTGGAGGAGTTATAGTGTTGAAATGGAAGCAGGATATTGTGCCAAATCATCTACTATGTTGTATGAATGGGTAGCTCGACCAGAGGCATCATTTCGGCGTAATGGTCCCTTAGGAGTCTTGGGATGAACCTCAGCTTTGGGCGGAGGGATTTGCAAGGGACCATTGGGTGTCGACAAAGGCTCTATAGGACCTGAAGATGGAGACTCGGAGATAGACGGAACGAGAGTTGTGGAATACTGACGGGACCAAGTTTGAAGGTTGAGGTTGACGGTGAGAGGTGGGTCGGAGGCCATCATGAGAATCTGGTAACCAGAGGAACCAAAGGGGAAAGGTCGAGTGGTTACCGGGGCATGAGGGGGTTGAGTGGCCATGAATCCTTGTTGAGGGAAAGGATCGGTAAACACAGTGGGTTGAGAAGTAGCTAGAGGGGGAGGTACAGTAGGGGAGGAGTGTTGTCCCCGCACGGTGGCCTGAGACTCCCACATCTACCGCATTTTTGGCAATAAGGGACAATCGTGAGTGTAGTGACCATAAACACCGCAACATGAATAGGGCTTATTGGTGTGAAGCGGTCTGCCCGGCTTGGGCTGAGAGCCCTATGGCTGGTTGCCAGTGGTAGAGTCAATACTGGAGGGATTGGATCCACGATTACCAGAAGTGGATTGATTTCCTTTTCTCTTTCTTTGAGAAGGAAGAAAATTAGTGGCCTCGTGTTGTGAAAATACAGTCCCTAGGGGGGGTAGTAAGTGCAGTTGCGGGGGTGGAGAAGGCAAAGGAGTGGGAGGTCCAAATGTTGGAGGAGCTAGGACACCAGGTTGTGGATACGGATAAGGGGTAGGATGGGTAGCATTGAGGTAAGCAGGAGGGTGGGCAAAAGGAGGAGGCATGCTGTATCCTGGATATATGCTACCTATAAGGGAAAAAGTGCCGGAGGGGTTGGCCCCTCCTGGAGGGAAACCATAGCCCAGAAGAGGTTGGGCAGAGGTATGTGATAGGGCTCCAACAATACCGTCGGCAGAGTGAGATGCCCCCGAGGCATTAGAACCAGTGGGCTTGGGGAGGTCAGGAAGGATGGTATAAACATAACCAGATTGGGCATAGATAAGGTCATATTTCAAGGCTATTTGGAGGGCAGATTCTTCAGTTTGGGGAAAATGGGATGCAACATCTTTTCCAATGGGGGGTAAGAGAGAGAGAAGTAACCAATCCATGTAAACCCGATCTTTAAAGGGGGGAGCGCAACACAAGCTCCATCTTCGTCGCCATTCCTGTACATGAGCAGAAAGGCGAGTTGAAGAGGATTGATGAAAATAAGTCAAGAGTTCAGTACGAGTGTCATATCAGAGAGGGAGCTGGAAATAAGTTAAGAGTTCAGTACCAGTTTCGTATCGGAGAGGGAGCTGGAAATAAGATAAAAAGGCTTGGGCAATGGTCGCAAAGGTGGTATGGGAAGAGGTGTCTTGATCAACATACCATTTAGAAGCTTCGTCGGTAAGCGTGCGTTGGAACAATCGAAGACGGATGGAGTCATCGGTGATGGAATTGGAGGAACACCTCATGTGGAAAGATCGAATATGGTTAGAGGCATCTTCACTAGCAAGGCCTTCGAACTTGGGAATTTCAGAGGGGCTCTTGGTTGGCATAGCAGGCCAACTGACATCGTGGCGGATAGGATCGTTAATCAGCTAATTGAAATCGGGGAGACTGAGGCCGACCATATAAGGGAGAAAAGGGGCAGTCAAGGTAGGTCCCATAGTGGTTCCACTGGAAACAGACCCAGCAGTAGAACTGGGGTTTCTGCTGGTAGTAGGCCCTGAAGTAGACATGGCGAAAGTAACAGGGGGAGAACTAGGAGTAGGGGGAGAACCTGAACAATCAAAAGAAGAGTCAGAGTGCGGAATCGGGGGAAGACTTACTCGATGACGACGGGAAGGAGGAAGTCGACCAACCGAAAACTGAGGGTGAAGGCCAAGAAGTCTCTAGGACAAACGCCTTGGAGGCGCAATGATGATGGGAAGAAGAAAACCGACAGGGGTAGGGAGGGGTAAAATCAAGTGATATCAATGTCGAAACAAGGGTAGAGAGGTGCAGTGTCAATTGATTTTAAAGGCTTTTCCAGGCGGTGTTAACCAGGCTCTTCTTCACTTAGGGTCAGTGTGTGGCATGCGTTAATTTTAATTGTTTAAACCCAGACGTTTTGAGAGTAAAAGAAAAAGTGTGCTGCGTAACTGAAAATAAATCTGCAGTAAATAAGACTAAAAGAACAGAAAATTAACAGCTACCAATGTATCAATATAACCCAACAAGGCGGGTCTCTCAAAACTAGTCTATAAGAGGGAAAAAAATAAGCAAAGCATGCTAAAAAGAGGCCAATAGATCTAAGGTCGGGAGGGACAGGGATCTAAAGGAGAAATCTGCTAAAAAGAGGTGCAGAGGACAGCAAAGAGGCAAAGGCAAGGTTGCTACTAAAAGGGAGGAGATCAGCTAAAAATATAAGGGACAAGGAGGCGACCCTAGAAATGAACCCAAACAAAACTATATGAGGTGATTTGAAAGGGAGAAGAGCTTATCTAAAGGGATCTAAAAATAAGGTATCAGATCTGGAAGCAAAAAGGCTGAAACCCTGGAAATTCAGACTTCTGAAATAGCAAAAACTCTCCCACAAAAAGTGGAGGGTACTAGAGCCTTAAGGGGCAAGATTCCCACTTATTTGAGTGAAACAGATCAGAAATAGGTCTAAACAGGCGGAGACAGTGGCTAGAAAACCCTGACAAAAGCTTTAGACAAACCTTGAAAAAGTGCTGGAAAATTGCAGAAAAAAGTGTAGGTCGCAGGTTCTGACCTGTTTTCAATCCAGGTCGCAGATTTGGGGTAGAAAAGTGTGACCTCAAGGCCAGGTCGCACTTTTTGGGCCGATAAGTGTGACCTGCAAATCCGGCTCTCTCGGCGGCAAATTTTAGAAAAAATTGTCGTCTCAGCTGCGACTGATGTCTGTCACCTGCGCAATAAGGCCAAAAACACACGGAAGTTAAAAATTTGACTGTTTGAGGGTTTTAGAGGTGGAAAGCACCATAAAAATAGGAAAAACAGAAAATGGAAGAGAAACCCTAGGGTCTGAAACAGCTAGATATGCAGGAATATATAAAACAACAGCGCTCGCAAAAGAAAACCCGTGTGGAGTCGCCAATTGTTAGTATAAATATTTCGTCATAAAATATCACTTTAGCTACGCATAACAAATAGCCCTAACATCGATTATGGCTGCAAAATATCTTTAAGTCTGCTGCACAAATCCAGATCTAAGCACAAAAGACATTAAGCAGATAAAATACAATATGGCTCCATGCATCTAATAGACAAGACAAGAACAATGTATTTAAAAGAATTTTATATTGTATTAAAGAATGGGGCACCTGAGAGGAAAACAAGAAAGGTGTTTTCCGGTTCTCCTCAATGGGATGGGTTCTTGAAAGTCCTCAGTGTTTCAGATCTAAAATTCCTCTCTCTTATTGATGTGGAAAACCCAGACAAACAGAGAACTCAATGGGAGCTCACAAAGCAAAAATGGAAAATGGTGACCAAGAGTAGATCCAGAGTGATATAATGCAATGGAGGTGACTAATGAATGGGGAAAACCCTTCTATTTATAACAAAATATTGGGGTGTTCTAGAACTCGGTGCATGAATAAAATATTATTAATCAAATTCTAGAATCACCCTTTAGGAATATTTTATTATATTTGTTGGAGGAAAAAGGTCTTTTGACTTGGGTCAATTCCTTTATTTATAAACAATAAATAAATAAATTATTTATTTATTATTTTAGGGAGATGATGGGAATATAATTAAATAAATAATGATTTATTTAATTATTTAAAAATGATTTAGTCAAATTTAACTAGGAATATTATTAAATAATGATTTGAATAACTTATTCCTAAGAAATAATTAAATAAATAATTATTTAATTAATTAATTTCCTTGTTTTGGGTTAAATATGACCAAGAAATATAGACAAATGTTATTTTATATGGTGAAAGAAATTTTACTGAGGGTAAAATTGGTCTTACATGGTGTACTTGAGTTCAGCTTATGATAATGGGTTAGATGACCAAAAAAATGGTGTAACATCTTAGATATTTGAATGAAAGAGGATGCAATAAGATGGCCTACCTGTGGTCCAATGCTTTTGTCAGCAATCGTAGTGACGATGAGAACTTCTCACTCCCTATTCGGCAAGTCACAATCCCTTCACTTATCATGCTTGAACACCTATACAAAGATCAAAAAATGATAACCACATACCACATACTAATTTCATCCATAATATACTAGTTAGCTAGAGAAGACTAGCATATTGCATTTGATAAAGACAAAATACAAGATGAGAACCAGACAATAGTCACTTATATTATTAAGTAGAAGGAAGAGATACAACCATGCTCTAATGTCGTGGTGTCCTCCAGTGGGGCTCGGGTGAAGCACGTCTCAAAGCTCGTCAGGGAATTTGTATGGGATAAAGGCCCTCTCGATGGATTTCCTCCTTCTTATACCTCCTCAATAACTCAGTTATCAAGCTATAGCTCAGTTCTCCTAGTTCAGCGCTTCAGTTGTATAATTCTCTTTGTTCAGCTAGCTTTCATAAAGAGAGAAGGCTTGTTTATATAAAGGAAAAGGAGGAGGTTGGGATCCCTACAAAGGTGGAAGGGAGGCCTATCCTTTAGGAGTGTTCCAAGGGAGGTGGAAACTACTAACTAAAGGAGGGAGGCCATAGTTTTTTCAGTTCAACCACTCCCAATGACTCATCCACGAGGTGGTTGGAATGGAACCTCCACCTATATTTTTAAAAAACATTTCATAAATAGCTTGGCACAGGTTTCTAACCGGTACATAGCGCCAAATGGCACGGGCTTAGTGTTAAATTTATTGGTCGGCGTGAGGAGGTAAAGGGTTGCTCATGCCAAGGAAAAAATAGGGATTTTTACAGCTCTTCTTAGGGAAATTTCAACAAGGGGAATGTTGCCTTCATCAAAAGGGATGCAACGATGTTATTTGCAAAGCATGACACTGCGTATTGGTCACAGAAACGACCCTCCAATGTGCGAGTTGGGGATTGCAGGGACAGTGACAAAATTCTGTGTAATAGCTAGTATAGACTTCTGCTCCCCGTACCATCACATATATAGAGGGAGACCCCTCTAGGTTACAATCCTTTTATCCATATGAAGCCAATTCTATCGCCTTGTAACCGTGATACACTGAACACAGCATTCGGGGAGACTACCTACATGTATGTCAAGCCCTTGGTCATTTCTGTTTCATTTGATCACCAAGGTGTATATGGTAGTTCACGGAAACTTGGTACACCCTCTTGCTTAGAATTCCTGAGAAATAATTTCGATATTGTCAAGACTCTTTAAACAAGAGAAGAGATCATCGAGCACTTGTCCTTTCACGCTCGTTTCAAATTGAAAGTGACTAGAGTAATCTTTTCCCTATTTCTCAACTCTTAAAATATGAAACAATGAATTTTGGCTTCAGTGTTATAAAATTAGTCACCTGTGATCACACGCCCATTAAAAGTTTCATGATTGGCCTGATTGATTTCTTTGGTTCCTGTTTTGGCACCTTCAATTGGCTATCTGTTTTCATTCTTGTTTTGATATACATTCAAAGTGGCGAAACATCCAGTTTCGTCATCCTCACTGCCTCCTAGTGGTGGTTCTTTTCCGGACATTTCTTTTGAAACCCCTCAATCCACTAGGTTTGTCGAGTTCTAGCAGGCTATTCTTTCGTCTATCCAACCCCTTGCTACTCAATCTCTGCTTGATGAGCCATTTGAATTCAGTTGGCCTCCTTCAAGTGCTTGGTCTGGTTTTTGGGAAGAAGGAGAATTTCCTCCTCTTACATCAGGATCACCCTTTGTTGCTGCTGCGGTACCTCCTAATCCCCATAGTCTTTTCAAAGATATTACATTGGACTTAGATATGGATTCCTCCAGTCCCGTTGGTAGTGAAGGAATGGCTGTTTTCACAGGAGAATATCAACTCTTTCCTGAATATCTCTCTCGTGCCTCCATCCAATCTTCACCACCATCGGTGTCACTTCTGACTGGCTATAGGTCTATGAGTCAGATTATGTTTGGTGTTGTATCCATTATGCAATCCAATACAGTAACTCCTCCTCAAATTTTGGTACTCCCTTTGTTAGGACCATCACCTTCGGCATTAGATCCATCAGTTACTATTACATCTGTCCCAGTCCAACCTACTGTCTGTGTAGCTTCATCTACACCGGTTGTTGCATCTCAGTCGTCGGAATTTTTTCACACTCGCAGAGCCATGTTTTCTACCTATGATTTTGACGAGTAGATGTTGGATATTCATCGATGTTATGCTCCTTCGAGAGAGGCCAAACCTGCTTCTAGTATTTTTTCCACTACCCCTATGATTCCTGGCGGCCTTACTTTTGAAGAGTATCTGTTGGATGTTCAGCAACAATGCTCTTAGGGTTATCAGCAGCCTCAGACTCCTGGTAATCCTCTTTTTCATCATTATGATGTTGTTAGTAAACCTGTTTATTCCTATCTGCTTCATTATGATGAGCATGGTAATCTAGTTTATTTTCCTCCTACTAATCCTCATCGAACCATTCCTTATTTTAGACCTACCTTGCCTATGCAACCCTCTAGCTTGCAAGGACAACCCTCCTTGGGACAACCTTTAGCTCAGCAGGGCCTTGATTTTGGTCCACAGGGAAAACCATATATTCCATAAAGCCAACCTTTGCAAGGGTAGCCTTTGGCCCAACATGGACAACCCTCCATTCTTTTAGGTAAACCTTTGAATCAACTAGGACTGTCTTTTGGTCCTGGGGGGAAAATTTATCCGTCATAGGGACAACCTGTTGCACCTCAATCACAACCACACGTTCAGTATGGCCCAAATATTGTGCAACCAGGACAACCCTATGGTCCTTCTCTGGATCAACCTAGTTATCAGGGACAACTTGGTCCATCGCAACCATCAGGCCAACCTTTCCCACAAGGACAACCTGTTGGTCCCTAACAGTCGGTTCAACTAGCTCAGTAGCCATTTCAACCTTCCCACCAGTAGATTCCTTCGGTTCTGTAGCTAGTTCTACCTGTTTACCCTTCTCAGTAGCCTACTCAACCTGCTCTGCAAGGTCAACCTGCTCAATCACGGGGCTCTTACTACCCTCAATTTTCATATCAACTGGTATATAGCACGCCTCAGATTCCTTATCCTCAAAATCCACCTTTGTATCATCAACCTCAAAGCCATGCTTACATTCCACAGCAGAATCATTATACTGCTCAGCACGGACCTCTATGGTCTACTTCGACTCCATATCCTGGTTCTCAATTCCAATATCAACCAAATTATCCTGCTTCTAATCCCTATGATTCGAATCTTTCAGGACAGAATGTATGGGGACAAAATTCCACTCAGACTGGGTGGAATGTACACACGGGTCCTTATCAAAGACATCCTTTTGCTACGTTGGAATTACCTTATGTGTCAAAATTGACAAATGATCCCATTATTCATAATCCGTATTGGCCTCCAGTTCTGACCAAGATTCCTGGTGATTGTCCTAAATTTGAGGGTAAACCTGGTGAAGACCCCCAAACACATGTTATGACTTACCACTTGTGGTGTTCCTCTAACTCTTGGGTTGACAATTCTATTCGGCTCCATATTTTCCATCGTACTCTTACTGGTGCCACTGCAATGTGATACATTGAGTTGTCTCATGGAGTTTTTCAAGATTTCAATTCCTTAGCTATGGCATTCCTTACACATTTCTAGTTGCCGGTCTGCTATGAGATTCGGATTCACCTTCTCACTTCATTGAAACAGGACCGAGCTACTCATATCTCAAATCATATTCATGAGTGGAGGCGATGTCGTTGCATGATCAAATTTGAAATTCCTGATCAAATTCTAACTCATTGTTTCACTACCTCCTTTTTCAATCAGATCACCAAAGACATAGCTATGGGGGCATGCATAACTGAGGAACAAGCCATTGCTTACACCTAGTACCTCGATCTTGTGTACTCTCAATCCGACACTTTATATGATATCTTGCTTGATGCTCCTCGACTTGGAACTTCTAAACCTCCAGTGACTTCATCCATTGATGGTATTATTTGTTTCGTATCTCAGACTCCTTAGAAGTCTCCATCTAACTATGGGAAGTAGAAGTCTACTTCTTCCAATAATGTTGCTTCACAACCAAATCCAAATTCTAGCAAACCCGCAGAAGCGAATGCCTTTCAAGCCAATCCTATGGATAATTCTTCTAAAGGTAAGAAGAAGGGTAAAGGTAAGGCCAGAGCCAATACCCCAAAATAGGATTCATCGAAACCTCGTTTTACTGATAGTTCTCAATGCAAACTAAAGTATCCATGTTTGATTTGTGACGAAGAGCACTTCACCAAAGACTATCCTCGATGGTCCGAAGTGAGCCGATTGCTCAAAGGCACTCAAGGAGCTCTGGCTGTTCTTAAAGAACCTTTTCCTACTCAAAAAACTCAGATGGTAGAGAAACCTCAGTCCTCTACCCCATTTGGTTCTCAGGTTTTTATGATGAATGGTTCTGCACCAGTTTCTATTAATACTCTATCAAAAGATTATTCTGGTTCACGTCAGGCAACAGGGAAGGAGATGACTAATGGTCCTGCTCCTCCACCTGTTTCTGGCCCTCTTGAGATTGAACAACCTAATACTAAATTTTTTGTGTGACCACCTTCCAAAGGTGTGCTCCGCAAGTCTTCGTACAATCCTAACGCCCGTGCTACTCATCATTACAGTATCATTGAGGATTTGGCTCAGGCGCCATCTGTAATGTCTGTGTTATAAGTACTTCAGAGTTGTTAGTCACAACAAAAATCATTTTTATCCGTGATAGGTGGGGTTGATCCTACTGATACTAGCTTGCTTACTTTTGATTTAGAGAATTTTGTCCCGCGACTCCCACACCAAATTGCACTCATCATTCAAGTTGGTATAAATGGTTTGAACATTCACCAAGCAATCGTGGATGAGGGTGCATCCACCTATGCTATTTCATCTACTTGTTGGAAAGCCATTGGTTCTCCAACTCTTACCTCATCACCCAACGCCCTTGAAGCATTTGACGGAAGAGAATCTAAACCCCTTGGTGTTCTCACACAATCAATGTCAATGTTAATGTCAAATATTGAGTTGAAGTCATTGATGCTAAGCTCAATTATAATCTTCTCCTCAATCACAGTTGGACTCACGCAATGCTATGTGTTCCATCCACTCTCTTTTATGTTTTGAAATTCCCGCACGAAGGAAAGATTGTTACTGTTGATCAATTGTATTTTTTCACTTCTTCTTCCGAGAACAATGTTCCATATGTGGATAAGGTTCCTACTCCCTACGAGAGTGAAGGGATAGGCCTTTTCAAGGATCCTTCCCTCATGGGTATTTTTCCTCTTCCACCACCAAATATTGTTCAGGTAAACATTGACTTCTCGCACCAATGACCCCTAGGTTATCTCTTCCCCTAAACAGATCGATTCTTTCGGAGATTCGATGCCATTGAGTCCGATTGAAAGTGATTATTGTGAACACATCGCCGCATCGGATACTCCGTCCCCTGATTCTGCTCCTTTGAGCATGTCACTTGACATTTATTCTCAATCCCCTTAGCTTGGTAATTTTGATTCACCCGATCCTTTGAAGGAAGTGTTTCCCTCCAATGAGGCCATCGTGGAAACTATGTCTCTCGAAGATCCCCCATGGGATGATAATCATCATCGTTCCTCGTTTCTCCCAAGTCTTGGGGCCATGTCTACTTGTCTTGAACATTTTTCTTCTCAGGTTCCCTCTCCTCTGCTTCAAATGCATGTTCATATTCATGAAGTTTTTTCAGAAGGTAACTTGAGTAACATTACACAGGTGATGCCTACTGACATTTTCGTTAAACCGGGAATTATCGAGAACATCCATATGGGGATCACTTGTTCTTCTGATGAAGTACAAGTCTATACTAGCCTTTTTCTCGAATTCTGTGATGTCTTTGTATGGTCCTACAAAGAAATGCCTGACATTGATCCTAGAATTGTGGTACACACAATTCATACTTACCCTGGTTCGAAACCTGTTCATCAACGTCTTTGTCCAGTTCATCCTCGGAAAGTTGCTGCCATTAAAGTTGAAGTGGAAAAGCTTCTCAAAGCTAGTTTCGTTTATCTGATTCCCTTGACAGAGTGGATCTCTAATATTCTTCCTGTAGATAAGAAAAATGGCACTATTCATGTTTGTGATTACTATCCAATATCAATCCATCTTGTCCCAAGGATAGTTATCCTACTCCCTTCATCAATCAGATCATTGACGACTATGCCAGGAGTGAGATTTTTTCCCTTATGGATAGTTTTTATGGCTATAATCAAATAAAAATTCTCCCAACTAATCAACACAAGACTACCTTCATCTGTCCTTGGGGTATCTTTGCATATAAGAAGCTTCCTTTGGTTTAAATAATGTTGGGGCCACATTTCAGCGCACCATGTCCTACGCCTTTCATGATGTTCGTCACATCATGTAACCTTATCTGGATGACCTTCCGACTCATTCGGCTAAGCGTAGGGATCACCTTGACCATCGTCGTCTGATTTTTCTTCGTTTTAGACACTGTAACATTCGGCTTAATCTCCATAAGTGTGTCTTCTATGTTGATTCCAGTAGAATCTTAGGGTTTATCATGTCTCGAGATGGAATTCATCTCAATCCCCTCAAATTCGAGACTATTATTAATCTCCCCTCTCCTTCATCATTGCATCAGTTGCAGATTTTACAAGGGAAAGCTAATTTTTTGCGTTGTTTTTACCTAACTATGCCAAAGTAGCTAAAGGATTCACATGATTGTTGAAGTAGGGCATTCCTTTTTTTTGGGATGAAATCGCCTAGAAATATTTTGATACTTTGAAGACATTGCTTGTCAATTCTCCTCTGTTCCACCCTCCAAATTATCATCGTGATTTTTCCCTTTATTTTGCTGCCACTGTCAGCACAATTGCGATGGTTTTGGTACAAGACGATGATGACGGTCATGAACATGTTATCTATTACTTGTCTCGTAACCTTCTCGACCTAGAAAATCATTGTGCTAACGTCAAGAAGTTAGTGTTAGCTGCAGTTCAAGTAGTCCAACATTTTCGTCATTATATTCTCTTATGCGCAGTGACAGTGATTTTTGATTGCAACACCATGGCTTACATCTTTTTTTGACAATTGCTGGGGGGGAAATACTC
The DNA here is from genome assembly GCA_034641835.2 of Pinus albicaulis. NCBI lineage: Eukaryota > Viridiplantae > Streptophyta > Pinopsida > Pinales > Pinaceae > Pinus > Pinus albicaulis. The sequence goes on from CM076577.1 coordinate 1,414,896,443, forward strand.
TAAATGGATTGTTAACCTCCAAGAGTTTGATTTGGAATTTACTATTTCCAAGTCTAAGAAATCATTAATATTCATTGATTTTCTTTGTTCTCTCCCTTCCGACTCCGCTCCTTTTCGTTCTGAGGAATTCATTCCAGATGATTCACTTTTCTTGATTACCACCCTTGATCCATGGTACAGTGATATCATCGTTTATCTCCAGAATTATTCTTTTAGATCTGAGTTGATGAAGGATGCTCGCCGACGCATCTGCCGTCAGTCACAACCTTATCGTATAGTCGGGGATACCCTCTGTCATGTCAGGGTAGATTCCATTCTCCATTGGTGTTTAACCCTCGAGGAAGATGAGAAAGTTCTCAATGACTATCATAGTGGCGCCTGTGGCGATCACATGTCTGGTTATGCTACTGCTAAAAAAATCCTTCGTGCTGGTTATTTTTGGCCCTCTATTTTCAAAGGCTGCATTGTCCTAGTTCGTGAATGCCATGATTTCCATATTTACCAGCACAAGATGTGTACGCTACCCATTACTCTTCATCCTGTCATTATCATTGGTCCCTTTGTGAAGTGGGGCATCGATTTTATGACGTGTAACCCTCGCTCAGCCAGGGGGCATGCTTATATTATTGTACCCATGGACTACTTCACCAAATGGGTCGAAGCAATGCCTACACTTGCCGCTGACGGTAAGACAGCTGCTCAGTTCATATTCAATCACATTATTACTAGGTTTGGTGTCCCGCAAGCCATCGTTACCAATCATGGTTCCCATTTTCGGCATTATATGGTGGTGGAGTTGACTTCTAAGTTGGGTCTGTGTCATGACAGCTCAATGCCGTACTACCCTCAAGCCAATGGCCTGGTTGAGGCTGTGAACAAGGTCCTTGTCACTATGATTCAACGTATGATTGGGATCCATAAATCAAATTGGCATCTCATGTTATTTTTGACTCTTTGGGCATACCGAGCCTCAATTAAGAATGGAATCAGGTTCACTCCTTTCTAGTTGGTCTATGGCCTGGAAGCTACTCTCCCGATTGAATGTGAAATAACTTCGCTCAAGTTAGCTATTGAATTACTGCCAAATACTTCGCCAGAGGAAGAACGTCTCCTTTATTTAGAAATTTTGGATGAAACTTGCCACTTTTTCTCTTTGGTTATCGAAGCACAGAAAAAGTGGGTCAAGGCTCATTTTGACCAATTAGTTTCCCCTCGTTCTTTCGTTGAAGGAGATCTCGTCTTCCTGTATGACCAAGCTCATGATAAGCTGGGGGCAGGTAAATTTCAACCTATGTGGCATGGGCCCTACATCATTAAACGTGTATTACAGAATGGGGCCTATGAGCTTATTGATTATGAAGGTCATCCTCTTGAACAGGCCAGAAATGGGTTGTATCTCGAAGAATACTATGCATGAGTCATCCATGTGTAATAGGTGTACATAGGTGTCATTTTCGTTTTTTATACATATTTTTTTTTGGTGTACTTTTTGAGTGTTTTCCTACTTATTGGGTCTTGCTTATGGTGCAGATGTCTATTATCCCTTATGTCGGTTTCACAGATGGTGCTTCCTGCAGTACCAAGAATTTGTCTTCGGTAGCCTGGGTAATTTATGATCCTGTTGGTGAGTTGATAGATCTGCAAGGTATTTTTTTAGGATGAGCTACAAAAAATGTTGCTGAATATAGCACTGTTATTGAGCTATTAACCGAAGCAATCAACCTCGGCATATGTGCATTGCTTGTAAATCTAGACTCACAGCTTGTCGTTCTGCAACTCAATAGTCACTATTCAGTTATAAATCCACACATTCTGAGATTGTATTTACGTATTCATTTGCTAGAAATACATTTTGATTTTATTACATATTAGAATATTCCTAGATGAATGAATACATTAACTGATATAGTGGCTAACATTGTATTAGATATACATTTACGTAATTTGTAAAATCATCATCACATGTAAAAGATCCATGTAGGAAAAAAAAAAAATATCTATATATATATATATATATATATATATATATATATATATTGCATGTTTTTAGTTATGTGCATCATAAATTCAAAAAATATATGTGTGTTTCTATTACATCTTGAGACATCACGTCTTCAAAATATGCAGACGAAAATGAAACCTAGGTATCTAATCAGCATGGTGCTCGTGATAACATGTCACTTCTCGTACGAGCTGCTTTAGCAATTGGTGAATTCGGCTGGGCACCCCTACAATATGCCTTTGGTAGGTGCGTGGAACATCGTCAAAAAATGCATAGTCTAGAACTCTTTGGGTGATTCACTCCATATTACGTACTATCTCATCTTCCTCTCTGCCCTCGCCTTGAGGGTCAAAATCGCAAGGGATTCACCTCACTGTTAGTGACATACCGGCAGGTATTTCTGGGCCAACATCTGCAAACACATGGATTTAATGTTAGAACACACATAGATAAAAAATCATAATACTCATTAAAAAAAAAAAAAATGAGTCTCACCCAAATATTCATCCCAATCCTCTCCCTTTGGGAGTGGGAGGTCCGGATCATCAGTGAAATCTATACCAGAGTAGGGCCAATCCTCCATGACAATCAATTGTTGGCAGAGCCAATCGAAGAATTCTGGTCTCCAGGACATTTGTTGACTGCCCCCTGCCCTTGGCATCAGAGCTGCCCTTCGAGCCATCAATGGTTCTCTCGCTAGTGGTGTTGGGATTATGACCTCCTGTTGTTGGAAAATGGGTAGTTGTTCCAAGAAGAATGATACAAGAATGGATCCATAGCCAAATTGATTCAATTTGGTCTTCTTGCATTTTTTTAGTTGGTGTTTCATGTTTATTGTCACGACCTCTGCCCAGTTGTAGGTGGTCGATGCCAAGTAGTCTACAGCAAGAAGAAATTGCGTCTTTGTTGCTTTTTGTGGTGCTTTTGATCTCGTAGCTCATGTGGTGGTATGTAGCACTAATCTCAGTGTCAAGTTTGGGATAGTCTAGATATCAACTTTCTCGCTGCCCGATCCTTTCCGTGCTCCTGGACACACCTTGTCTATTACCATGGTCATGTTTTCCATGCAGGGCCGAGTGCTGGTTAGGATTGGTGCTACTCCCCTCCAAGATAATCCTATTATGAAATAGACATCAAAGACTTCAATCTCAAGTTCTTGATCCTGAAGGATGAAATTCTCTTGATTTTCATCCCATATGTTGATCATATATTGCAATAACTCTTGTTGGGCTCAGAGACATGGCGTTAGGAAGAATTTTTTCAGGCCGCAGTTTCTGAGAGCTTCCATGACTCTCTCGTTTTCCATGGAGAGATCATCTTCTTCGACATGTTCCTGTTCTTTCCATTCTATGACCATTTTGCTGCTTCATCCCTACAATTATTGTTACATGGACATTGTTAGCCTAATAAGAACATCAGGATTTGTGAAAATTCGGTCTATCACTTGGGATTTTTCACTTAAAAATATCTTGCGCCGTTGGCGCAACTGTTTCTCAAATATTCATGCCAATGGGTGTGCCCTAGTGTATAAAATAGGGAAGTTGGCGCGACTCCATGCCTGAAACTTGCACCAACTGTCGTGCCCTAATTTTCACAGTTTCTCCCCTAGAATTCAAAACTAGAAATTGCAGGTAGAAAGGAATGACTCAAAATGAAGGGAAAGGTGTCAGCTCTTACCTGGAAAATCAATATTGGACTATCGGATCATCCGCTATTGTTGCCACAAAATCATAGTGCTAAATGGGTAACTATTTCTCCACAAGAGGTAAGAAGTGAAAAGTAATTATTTTTACCATTTTTGGCATTTTATAGCTTTTTCACAATCCCTAATTAGGTTTTAAGACATATTTTTATATTATTTTATTATATTAGTTTTGAGAAATGGATTTTACACGTGTCTCTTGTGTAGCAATAGGTTTTGATGCGACATTGATGAAGTAACGAGTTATATTTTATACTTTTTCAAACTCGGTAAAAACACAAAAAAGCCATTATTGGAGTCATCTTTCGGCTCTTTTCTGACTCTCTAAAATTGAAAAGATTGTCGATATTCTTGTTATTTTGAACTCATTAAATGGATGCGAAACGATATCCACCAAGTATATGTTTAACCCTTTTCAGGCTGGGATGAATTATTTACGAAAAAGGAATACCTTAGCCTATCGTGACTAATAGGTTCTCACCGACACATTTTCTACCTTTTTGGATCTGCGAGAGTACCTACGAAAAGGGACTATTGCATTTTTCTTTTCTGCCTTCTTTTCAAAATCTCTAAACATGAAAAGATGCTAAGTTATCCCTTTGTTAGACTCGTTAAACACTGATGACATTGGATTTCGTCGCCATGATGTTACTTGAGTTCCTCCTTCCTAGGGCTCATAAAATGTTCTAGAATGGATTTTTCTGAAGGAAAAACTTACAACACAAGCATATGCTACCCTCTTCAAGCTTGTTTAAAAAAATAATTGTGGTACTCGCCAGAAATAGTGGGGGGGAAATGGAACCAAGTTTTAGTTATGTTGGCAGTATGTCGCTCTTGAACATGGCACTTGTCTGCATTCATGTCAGGTTGGGGACATCTCATTTCGTCATTTTTTCCTCCATGGGTTTGGGTAATCTCTTTTGACCTCTCATCTGCTCTTTGCCACATCATTATGACTTTAGATCCTTTTATGTCAAATACTTCCAAAACCAGTGGCGTGCTGTTGATATGTTCAAGAGAAGTTTTCCTCTGTAGTTTTCAACTTCTCTCTGATTCTCTGTTGGTCCTGATTCACTATTATCATGTTCCTCTGTCTCACATTGATGATGTGGGAAACATTATGGCCCACCTTAGATCAGATCACTTCCTCTCGACTTCAACTCATTATCTAGGAATTTCATCAAGACTCTATTCTGGTACCTTGGAGCCTGCATGCCTTAATGGTAGGTTTTTCGCATTCGACGCAAGGTCCACATCATCGGCTTTCGATCAAGTGATTCTGTGGATGTTTGATGCTAGATCACTGTTCACATCCCATAGATTGTACCAGTTGTACCTTGAAAGCCATTTTCATTAATGGTGGTTTCTCTCATGCTTGTTAACAGCTTCATCATTGGCTGGTAATCAGGTGATTTTCTAGCATGTTCGACTTCAGCTCATATATTCGCATGCCTGAAATTGTACTGGTTTGGGTCGATATGGAGCGCAAGACCCTGGATTTTGTCTAATAAAGTCCACGCTGTGGATTTTGGTGGATTATTATAACTTATTGCATGACTATTTTTATTGGATGGCTACAACCATACTTGAGTCTATTTGTTGATCCTTACTACTGGATAGCTGCATCCATACCTTGGATCTCAGTTTTTATATAAACTCTATACGGATGGTTGCACCCATGACACATGTTCATGTATCAGAGATATCAGTTGTTTTTTAATTACAGGTTTTTCGACAACGGTGTTTGTTTCAAATGAATTATCATAAATCATTTCGCCCCTCCCTCTCCCTCGGACCTCATGCTTTAGGGGGCGTCTATTAAACAAAAATTTTTCACTATCCCTGCAATCCCCATCTTGCCCATTGGAGGGTCATTTTTGTGACCAATAAGCAGTGTCATTCTTGGAAAAAACCATCACTACATCCCTTTGCATGAGAGTAACATTCCTCTTGTTGACAATTCCCTGAGCAGGACTGTAAAAACCCTTTTTTTTTTTTCCTTGGCACAAGTAGCCAATTACACTCCCACACCGAGCCGGAAAATTAACACTGAGCTCATGTCAGTTGGCGCTCTGTTCCAGTTAAGCACCTGAACCAAGCTATTTATGGAATGTTTTTTAAAAATAGAGGTGGAGGTTCTATTCCAACCACCTCGAGGATGAGTCATTGGGAGTGGTTGAACTGAAACAACCAAGGAATCCCTATTTTAGTTAGTAGTTTCCACCTTCCTTGGAACTCTCCTAAAGGATAGGACACCCTCCCACCTTTGTAGGGATCCCAACCTCCTCCTTTTCCTCTACAAAAGAAGTTATCTCTCTTAGTACAAACTATCTGAATGGCTGAATAGCTGAACTTGAAGAGCTAATAGTTGAATGACTAGAGAAGATAGATAGAAGGAATCACGTTGAGGAGAGCTTGAATCCATGTCCTCATCCCATCTGAATCCCTCGACAGGTATTGAGACGCGCTTCGACTGAACCTCACTGGAAGAGACTGCGACGTCAAAGCATCGGTTGTACCTCTTCCTTCTACTTATATATACATGACTATTGTTTGGTTCCACTATTGTGTTATGATGTTTGTGTAATGTGATAGCTTTAGCCCTCTTTGAATGGTTAATAGTTGTGAGTGAAACTATGATGTCGTATGTTTTTCTCGTTTCTTGTTACATCTGCAAGTATCCAGGCGTAACAGCGAACGGATTGTGATTTTCCAAGATAGGAGCGAGAGGCTACTACTCTTTTTGGAATGACGATAACATTGGATTCTAGGTAGGTCGATCTATTGTGTCTTTTGTTCATTCATTAACTATGAAGCAACATTTTAGCATGTCCTTTTTTTTCTAGACCCACCCTAGGGCTAGAGGGATTGTCTATGTCTACAGAGAGGATTTACCTACGTAACAGGTGTCACTTTCATTCACATCTATTTTTTTTCTTGTTAAGATAGGTGTCATGAAAAGTAGTTTGATGATATAGCCATGTAGGGAGATCCAATGTAAAGTCACTAAGGCCTATTAATAGGTAGTATTTCAAAGAATTGATGGGTGGAATGATGTTATTTACACTACCACTATTGTAAAAATTTTCTGATCAGTAATAAACAATGGTTGTTGGCTTTTTCTTCACCTGAGATTCATCTGATGTATTCATGAGTACTTGTCCTATGTATCATGTTATTTTTCCTTCAGTACTTTGATTTCTGATTACTTAGAATTCATGTTAATCATGCTCTAACTTCATTCGAGCATTAAACTACTGTGCATCTGTGTGTATTGCCTTTTTCAGAAAGACATCTATATGCCTAAGCTTCCACAAGAAGAACCATTGTCACTGAGTTTCTTAACACCGACTCCATAAGCCCAATGGTAGTGAATTCTGTACATTTTTCACCTGCAAATAAACAAATTTAAAACACTTTTGTTAGATTTAGCCATTTGTGAGCTTCATTTACATAATATTATCAATATCTTTGAGAGATCCCTCTCAGGCTAAAAAGGCTAATTTTCAACTAGAAGTTGGTTTGAAAGAGTTACTCTAGGTTGTGTGGTGGAGCAATCCATATATACCAACTTAGTGATAATAATTTGGTGGCTTTGCTAGGAGTCTGAAGGAATATTTCCCGAATTTTGTGCCAAAATAGAAATGTTGAACTCTTGGAGGTAGCAGGAGCTCAGATGCTTTCGAGGCGGTATTCTACCTTGGCGACTCCATTGTTGAAGAATTCAAAAAATCATAGCTTCACGGTGACTCCACTGGACTTATGAGGAACTCAGATGTTTCCATTCTTTTTCTGAGGTTTTCATGTGTGGACTTTTCAAAAATTTATGGTTTCCGAATTCTTTTGCTCAAGGATGCATATTTTTAAGGAATGGTCCAAAATTTAATGGAGAAGATTTGAGTTTAACCTTGAAGCATATATCAAATTTTTGTGACTTTACCGAGCTTCTTAGAGTCATAGATGAAGACATTTTCATCATATTGTTCTATGATTCATTTCAAGGGAAATGTAAACAATGGATTGAAAGTTTATTTGTCAGATCTATTAAGTCATTTTCATATTTTTGGCTTATGTTTTTAGAAACATGGATGGAAAAAAAATATTTGGTGGAAGATTCTCTTTCCATTCAACGTTTTAAGCGATGGAACGATGATCACACTAATGAGGGAGTGGATGAAATTTTTTATTCAGCCTTGTATTCTAATTTAAAGTACTTTGAGTGCAACTCAGAAGATGAGATTCAATTTTTGGATGAATTTGCTAAGAACATTGAGAAAGACATTGAAGTTTTAGAAGATCAAATTCAGTCTTATAGTCTCATGTTCAAGATCAGTCTTTTGAAAGCTTTTTCATGCCAAAATACAAAGAGAAGGTGGTACTACCTTTTTCTTTTGATATTGAGGAATAATATCACGAAAATCACCAAACAAACTGTCTTCTATGATCCCATAGCTGAATACATGGAAGGGTTCTATAGTTTAACTTTTCAATTATGTTTTCACTGTGAAAATCAGACCCATTTGTTGTTGCTTTTGTCATTATAGTATTCCGTTTTCATTTGGTTTAAGCACAGTTAAGGAGTTCAGGTATCATATCAGCTCATTGACTAGCTTTATTGGAGGTTTCGTGTTGCTTGAATCAAGCATGAAGATTGCAGATATTAGGCTAGGTAGGCATGTGCATAAATAAGATCAAGTATTCTGACCATATTTTCAGCATGTACAGATTTAGTTTTCAGCTTGGATTGCAGTTTTCAACAATCTTGGGCCTAAGGAGAAGGCCATAAGAGTTGGGAAAAGTCTTCTAAAATTTAAAAAAAAATCAGTTCTTGAAGGAAGGAACTAGAACTATAAGTTCTTTGTTGTACCACGGGGTAACACCATCCACAGTGGAGCCACTGTTATCACACATAAAATTTCAAATTTTGATTGATAGGGTCATTATCCTAGGTTTCATTTGTCTCGTAAAATTGGTTCATGAAATTGATGAAAACTCATGAAATGGTCATTATCCTAAGTCTAGAATAGTCCATTGGTCATGTCGTCAGAGTCAAATCCATAAAATTATACCGAAGGTCTACATGCATTGATTTAGATTTATGTAGTGGCCACTTGTCTGATTTTTCCTGAGTCTGTAGTGAATTCTATGCAAAACAGGGGTTTTTCGCTACGAACTCACCTGACAAGTTCGTAACAAATCTGCCAACTTTCTAGCTAAATTCGCTATGAAATCATATTTTTTGCGAAAAGTTAAGAGATTGATGAGTTTTCACCTTACGAGAAGGTATAGGTCAATTTTCCATCACATTTTTACCTGTTTTAAATCATTATTAAATTTGTGTCATGCATGGTCATCACACCACCTTATCATTTTGTCTCACTTTAACTTTTTCCTTTTTCATAATTTAAGCCTTCATGCATTAGAGCCTAATCACTTACCTTGTCAATCTCTATTAGCTACTTCTTCAAAATTTTACCTTTTTTATAATAATAGCTCTAAGTGATGCCATAGGTTAGTTTCCACCATGTCTCGACAAACAGCTTGCTGTCATATACACTTTTTGCAGGTGTCAACTTTCAAAGAAGGCAACATTGTTTTGAAGGAGATAGAAACATATAAGAACACTAACAAGGGAGGTTTAGTGGTAAAGTATGAACCTATGGACCTAAAAGTGGTCATGGAATACCCTAGTGTTGTAGAGGATTTCATCAAAGCTAGTTGCATGAGATTTTACCAAAAGATACAAAGGTATTTCTGTGTTTTTTGATTGTTTGAGAAGTCAACTTCAAGAGTTGTTTATGGGCAAAAAAAGATGAATTCTAAAAATATGAGAGAGTTTATTGTAAAACATAGATCAAATAACATTAAACTCTTTCACTTTTCTCACAGGTGCTATAGATTGAGAGATTTGAATATGTCTTTGAGCTCTATTTTCAGAGTTTGTTTTTTCCTATTTTAGACATGTTTTTCAAATGCAGATTACAGAAAGCGGGAAATGGTGTTAAGAAAAAAAAGAGAGGTTTTTATTTAGAAAAAATGGATTAAAAAAAACTCCTCCCTTTTTGTAGCAACTGTCAAGGATTCGGCGGTAGGAGATCATTTCTGAGCCCTAATGTTCATAAAAAGCAGCTCCATTTTTATTTGTAGATGAACTTGCTGAACATGAAAATTTTTCTTATTTACGAGGGTAAGAAGTATTTTAAACCAATTTTTCCTTATCATGCTTCACCTTATCATATTACACATCCATAGAAATTTTTTTGAAGAAAAAGGACAATTTTTGAATTTTCTGCCAATTAGGAAATTTTGTAGTGAATCCCTGGTTTGAAGCCCAAAGTTTGCTACAAAATCGTTGTAGGTGTCTTTTTGGTCAAAATCATGGATATGGTCAAAATTAAGGGGGGGGGGGGGGTGTGTGGGGGGGAATTTTTATTTATCTCATGTGACTCAACAAACATTTCCAAATTAGAAAAGAGGGCTAACAGGTGGCATAGATTGGTGAAATCAATTTGTTATGAAATTGCCTTGATTCCCCTGTTTCTGTAGCGAGAAAAATTTTGTAGCAATTTTGAGTTTTAATGGTTCATTGGAGGTCAGCCAACCAAGTGGAAAGATTAAAGAGTACCAGAGAAATATTTTTTTGGAGGCTTGGTCTTTGACAAGGTTTTCCAGCTCACCATCTCATCATGAAGACAATCGGCATTTATCATGTCATCACCTCCTTAAAAGTAGGAAGGCTAGTTTCCTAATTTAGTGGGGGAATTAATGTCTTGGACATGGTCAGTGCCACCCAAGCACATGAATACCTTTGATGTAAATAGGTATTATTTTATTTATTTGATGTAATAAATAAGTGGAAGAATCCTAGTAGGTCCCTAAGGCATAAAGTCAATAGGTGTCAGTTTCATTCCCATGTATTTTGTTTCTTGTTAAGATAGGTGTCATGCAAAGTAGTTCGATGATCTAGCCATGTAGGCAGGTTCAATGTAAAGTGACTAAGGCCTGTTAATAGGAAATATTTCAAAGAATAGATGGGTATAATGATTTTATTTACACTACCACTATTGCAAACATTTTTTGATCAGTAATATACAGTGGCTCGTGGCTTTTTTTTCACCTGAGATTCATCTGATGTCTTCATGAGTACTTGTCCTATGTAGCTTTTCATTTTTCCTTCAGTACTTTGATGTTTGATTACTTAGAATCATGTTAATCGTGCTCTAACTTCCTTTGAGCATTAAGCTATTGTGTATCTGTGTGTATTGCCTTTTTCATAAATACATCTATATGCCTCAACTTCCACAAGAAGAACCATTGTCATTGAGTTTCTTAACACTGACTCCATAATCCCAATGTTAGTGAATTCTATACATTTTCACCTGAAAATAAACACATTTAAAACACTTTTGTCAGAGTTATCCATCTGTGAGCTTTATTTACATAATATTATCAATATCTTTGAGAGAGCCCTCTCAGGATAAAAAGGCTAATTTTCAACTAGAAGTTGGTTTGAAAGAGTTACTCTAGGTTTTCTAGTGGAACATCCCATCTTTACCAACTATGTGATAACATAAAGTCATAAAGATATGTATATTTTCTAAATCACACAAACTCATTAGATATTTTATGGTATGTGGAATCCATCGCATATCCAACTCTTATCCGATGGGACTACCATCGTATATTTGACGCACGAATGAAATAATGATATTTTGGACATATAACACTCACGTCGGGAAAAATTGCTATACCATCGATTATTTGACGCTAAACCGTCATAATTGCTACTCCATACTGATAGAATGACATGACTAGGATATAAAACTCCCGTCACATTAATTTAATTTAACGTTCATCATCTAACACTTCATTGTAGGACTTAATAATCCATACCGCTGGAAGGGAGCATCATAGATATAACACTACCATCTCACAAACTTGTTCAAGTGTCGATTATCCGATGTTCAACAGTCATAAGTACTAGTTAGTCTAGACTAAAAAATCATTAAATATGTCATGCCATGAGGTAAGTCCACCAAAATACTGAATTAAATTGATTAAGAATGCCTATGAATATATACATGGAGGTAAGACTCTTGGGATTCATTTCCCAGTGTCTCTTCAACTTCCTTATTTCCTATTTACATTAATTACAATTTCACCCAATCCCTTAGGATTTGGTGTAAACATTCCCCCCCTTAATATTAAGGAATGTTAGTGAGTCTAAGCATCGTTCTGAATTTTTCAAAATTTTCCCTTCCAAGCGCTTTGGTGAAGATGTATGAAATATTCTCATTAGTGGAAGAATGACGTAGATGGATTGTTTTGGCCTCAACATGATGTCAAATTAGATGGTATTTTGTATTTATGTGCTTCGTTCGATCATGGAAATTTGGGTTCTTTGCCAACTTTTTTGAATAAGTGTTATCGATCATGAGTGGAGTTGAATGCATTTGTCTCACCTACAAATCGTCCAAGATGTTCCTGAGCCACATAATTTCCTTTGTCGCTTAAGCTTCTGCCACATATTCTACCTCAATTATGGAATCTGTTGGAACTAATTGTTTGTGTGACCTCCAGGAGACAACTCCTGATCCAAGAATCATAGTAGAACTTGAAGTAGATACCCCAGTTTCTTTGTCTCCATCAAATTCTGAATCAAAGTATCCATTCAAGCTGAAGTCACCCACCTATGTATATTTGAGTCCAAAGTCTTGAGTCCTTTTCAAGTACTTTAGAACTCTTTTTGCAGCAGACCAATGTCCTTCATAAGGTTTTTTCATAAACCTGGAGAGGATTCTAAAAACAAATGATATGTCTGGTCTAGTAGTAGTTAGGTATATGAGACTCCCTACAAGTTGTTTATACTTCGTTGCATCCTCAATTTCTTTCCCTTCAATGGATGTGAGATTTAAGTTTTGTTCCATTGGAGTGGTTAAAGGATTACATTCATCCATGCCAAAAAATTTCAATATATCTCCAATGTACTTAGTCTCAGAGAGGAATATAAATTTAGGATGTTGATTCACTTCAATACCAAGATATTAGTGAACATAGCCCAAATCAGTCATTTCAAAACCTTTCTTCAATTCCTTCTTTATGGATGAAATATAACTCTCATTGTTCCCTGTCATCAAAAGATCATCTACAAACACCACAAGATATACAAATATTTTTCCAAATTTCTTGACAAAGAAAGTTGCATCATTAAGATCATAATGTTTGAAGTTAAGTTTTAGAATGTAATATCCCAAAATCGGGACTGCTAGCTAGGCATGTCTGAAAAACGCATTTTTCACAAATGGCTGCTACAGAATATGAAATCAACCCTTAGATCCCTTAGATATAATAATATAAGACCCAAATACAAGACGATATCAGAAACAAATCTTTCTAGGTGGGTTAAACAGATCTCCCACACCTAGTACAACTAGGAAATTTCCCAAAGAAGGGACTGCAGCAATATTGAACAAATCTGCTGGAAAATAACACAGTTTTACACATTAGCAGTAGGATACGAAATAGGAGGCTGAAAAAATATATGTGCATCAGAAAAAAATATTTACAAAGTGGCTCATACAGTGTACAAGAGAAGTATGAAGACTTTTATGAATAAAACCCTCAAAAAGAGGTGCTGCAACAATGTATTACACTGCAAAAAAGACTTGACAGTGTTATTTTAAGGAGCTGTAGCAGTTGTATATTACATGTCAAATCTAGGACAGATCGGTGTACCAAAGGTTAGATCTATATCAGATCTATACACTAGATTGTGTCTATTTTACATATCCCTTGGGGTTCTCAGCAAATCATGAAGCATATGGAGTAGATCTGCGATCTACTGCAAAAAATATATAGAATGATTTAGAAACTCTGAAGTAGATACATCAATGAACAGATCAGATCTGAAACATACATGGATTATATGGCCAATCCATGGATCACCACAGTGTAAGGAAAACTCCTTTACATGAGAGATCTCTCCTCCAAATAGTTGCCAAACTCACCTGCAACTCTCCTCTTGCAGATAACATAGTCTAGGAAGATAAACTACGTTGTAGCCTTGATGAATAGATTTTCCTCAAGCCCAGGTATGGATCTGAAACTCCAATGATCCAATACACTCTTTCCAAGGGGATAGAAGACTCTCCCACTGGAAAGAGGCACTAGATTGGTCTAGATCTGAATAGATCTAGCCTTCACTTGCTGCAGCTTACAAAGACAACCAAACCCTCAACAGGATCTAAGTTGTGGTTGGAAGAAGAGCTTGGCCTTAAGCCTGATAGTGGATAAGAAATATAGGACTCCTCCTTGAGCTACTCAATGGAAGAGGTGGGATTCCCGATTAGGAACACCCTAGTACTAAACAACAGTATTCTCAGCTAAACAACCAGAGAATGAGAAATGTCTAAGCGGAAAAATTCTTCTAAAATAATATTTTCAACAACCTTCTCCTGCTACCCTCCTCTCCCTTTTATAAGATGAAAGCCTTGCATAACCCTAAACCACCTCAATGATTGAACTCTTTTCACATGTGTAACCTCCCTCCAGAACTGCGCTGTGCATCTAGGAGGTTAAATGCATTTATACTGCACTGTTGATTTGGTCATGGTTGACCCAGTCAAACAGCTCAATCCCATCCACACTTGAGGGTGTTTTATCAAAATAGCCCAGATTTAACCTTGTTCTCATTGGGCATTGATTTATTTACTGTTATTAGGATTTTTTTATTTTCCTCCTTACACATTTATTCTTTCAATAAGAAAATGAAAACATAATAGTATATTCCTATTAGCTTGGGCTAATTAGGAATATTACAGAGAATATTCTCAATTAACTTCTCATATCAAGCTCCCGGTGCTTGTTTGATGACATACAAGGATTTTATAAGCTTTCATAGTTTGTGTTCTTGGTCCTTCACAACAAATCCTTTTGGCTAGGACATAAAAACATTCTCCTTTAGATCTCTACTTAGAAAAGTTATTTTTACATCCATCTGATGGACTTTCCAATCATTATGATCTGCTGAGGCAAAGAGTGTCCGGATGGTAGCCCATTTTTCTGTGGGGGGGAAAGTCTCCTCATAATCGACCCCTTATTTATATGCAAAAACTTTTTCCACAAGCCTGGATTTGTGTTTTTCAAGTGAGCCATCAACTTTGTATTTTTTCTTGTAGTCCCACTTGTAGTCAATTGGTTTGGTACCTAATGGAGGATCAACTAGCTTCCAAGTTCCATTCTTTATCAAGGCATCATACTCCTTTTTCATCGCTTCATTCATTTCATCATGATAACTCGCTTCTTTGAAGGAATTTGGTTCAATATATGTAGAAAAATTAAATTCACAATATAAGAAACATCCATATCAACAGGTGAATTAGAATCATCTACATCACCTCCATTTTTCTTGGTTGAAATTCTTGTTCTTGTCTTTCCAACCTCATCGGGATGAATACTTTCCATTGTCTTTGTCATCCATTTTGGATGACCTTTCTGAGATGCCCCAGGCTGCCCATTTGACTGAGTTTGAATCAAGATTCACTATCCCAATTCTGTCAATCACATCATTCAAAGTGTCATTCGTGGTTGGTTCCTCATGTGGGGGAGAGAGTGCTTCAGAAGATGATTCCAAAGGTTGATTCAGTATAGTAATCCCCCCTTCAAGATGTGGAATTTTACTATCGAATTCTTGAAATGACTTTGCATGTGCGAATCTATCCAAGGAAGAAATTTGTATCTCAACAACATTGTTAGTCTTGGAAGATTCAAGGAATATGACATCTCTAGATACTACAAAATTCTTATTGACTTCATCATAGAGACGATATCCTTTGGAGGTATTGGAATAACCCAAGAAGATATATTTTCAACTTCTAGCACCAAGTTTATTTCTTTTTTCCTTAGGTATCAAAGCATAACAGGTGGAACCAAAGACCCTGAAATGCTTTACTAAAGGAATATAGCAATGCCAAATTTCATAAGAAGTTTTATTTCTAATTGCGTTAGAAGTACACCTGTTCTTTATGCACACATAATATAGAATTGCATTGGCCCAAAACATCAATTTTACATTCTTGAAAAACATCATGGAGTGAATCATATTGTAATATTCCAAAATTAGCATTCAGCTAATTGGAATATTGATTTTTGTTATTTGCACATAGGAGATGAATAAATGGGTAAGGAGGCCCATGCATAATAAAAATATGAATAAAATCCATAATAATGTAAAAAGGGATCATCATAAGAGTTGGATTTCACACCCTCATGTGTGAAAGAGGACATTTTCATATGGACAAGGTCAAGTTTGACCAAGTCAACAACACTGCGATAGGAGGTGGAGATCATCTTGGGAGACAATGGAGAGATAGTGGGAGGAAGATTCCTTGCTGGAGGAAACCCTTTAGTGGGACCCATGGAGAGAGGGCTTCCATTTGCATAAAAGGAGGGCAAGGAAGCCATATGACGATATGTTATGGATTATTGATTTTATGGTGTATGTCACTATTTTGCATTCTCTTGCTGTTTAGCAGAGTTGTTGTGCTACTTAGCACAAGGAATTCCTATTTAGGAATTCCTTCTCCTTTCAAGAGAGGTCTCTTGAAGGATCTTGTACTTATTTTCTCGAAATCCATGCTTGAGGCCAAGCATCCTCCTTCAACTACAACGTTATTTCTGCAGTAGTATAACGTTGTGTTGCAGGGTGTTGCAGTGGAGGTTTCTCAACACCACTTCCTGAGCTTATTTTTTAGAGGAGGAAGCTTTCTTTCCTTTGGGAGATCAGTTAGGAATCCCTTGGAGCATATTTCAGATCTTGGCACTTGGCCAACCCATTTTATTGTACCTACAGGGTAGTATCCCTCAGTGACTACATTATTTTCAGTGAGTATTTGTAGTGTGGGTTTGCAGGGATCGTTGGAGGGTGAGATCTTTAGTGTTAGGATCAGCCTTTCACTTGGAAGATCCATTGGAGGAGGTCTATTTATCTTGTACAACATCTTCAGCCATATCCATCCATTTCTTGAGTTGCATATGCTACTCAGTCCTAGGACTGCAACTCCGACATTTTTTCCATTTTTCATATTTCAGCAAATCCTTCCAAGATTGCCTTGAAATTGTGTTTGGGAGCTTAGATATTATCTCCCAATGTTGTATGAGCCATCTATTTGCAAATTTGTGTTATTTCACATCTCCGTGTAGTAGTGTACCATCTATGACTACGTTGTACATGTTGATGAACATTCTGCAATATAGAAACATCTCTCTCTTGGCATATGTATTCATGGGAGGCTCATTTGCTTTGATTATTTGAGTTATGCACACTTCCGTTGTACTCATCTTCTGCTAATAGGTATAATAAAATGGCTCCATGGTTTCCATATATTTTGGTATGATGTTATTCACTGCTATTTCCAGTTTTGTGTTCATGTATTGTTGCCTCCCCATTTTGGGAGACTACACATATTTAAAATTGTCGTGTTCATTCTCTGAGCTACACCTTTCTGTTGAGGACTATAAGGCACAGTTGTTTGATGTTTGATCCCATGTTGGTGAACATAGTTTTCAAATTCATTTGAAGTGTATTATTTTTCATTATCAGTGTGTAAAGAGACAATATGAGTTTATGCATCATTATTAATCCATGCATGAAAATTATTGAATGTTTGAAAAGCATCAGATTTGTTATTCAATAAGTAAACACAACACATTCTGGTGTAGTCATTAATTAATGAGATCATATATTTATTTCCATTTGTAGAAGGAACAAGCATGGGGCCACATAAATCTGAATGAATAAGCTCAATGTTTCTGTGTTCTCTGGAATTTGAATCATAAAAGGTTTGTTTGCTATGCTTTCCTAGAATACAAGCATCACATTACTTAAGTTTCCTAGGAATTGTAGGCAATCTAGTAACACCATTTTTCTTCAACAATCGAATGTTGTATAGTTTAAGTGTCCAAATATAGCATGGCATAAAAGACTTGATGGGAATGTACCTTCATCATAGTGAGAACTTAATGAAAAGTTTTTTACATGAGCAGAGGTACCTTGCAGCTTTAGGAGTGTTCCTTATTCTATCCCTCTCATGACAAGTGACCAATATAATGCTTTTTTGACCTCAACCTTGCCATCAAACATGTGAATAGAGTGTCCTTGCTGGAGGATGTGGACCAAGGACAAAAATTTTCTCCTCAACTTTGAGAGGTATAGAACCTCATGTAGAAGAAGGTCTAGAAGACCAGGAAACTTAAGCTTGATTGTGCCAAGCCCTGATGGCTTGAGTTTAGATTTGCCTGTAGAGTATACTGCTCCATCAACCTTGTTAGTAAATTCTTCAAAAAAAGATTTTTTAAAATTCATGTTACATGTTGCTCCTGAATTTAGAAACCAATAATTTCTCCAAGAAGTAAGTGAATCATTAAACAAGTCTTTAGTTACTCCAATATTACAATGTGCTACAACATAATGAGCGGATTTAGGTGCTTTACCTTTGTCTCTCTCATGAGTTTTACCTATTTCTTCATTTATTTCCTGCTCAATTATGTCCCAAGGTAGCTTACATGTATATGTATCATGCCAATCTCTATTGCAGCATATGCAATGAAGATCATATTTTTCACTTTGAGCTTATCTAGCCCCCTTGCCTCTTAAATTTCTTATTCCTCGTCCTCTTCGGCCACCTCTCCCTCTGGAAGAATCTTGAGCATGATTATTCTATCTATGTGAAAAACATACAACTTATTCAGAAGATTGAGGGGTTGTCTTCTTTCCAAAATCCTTCTCTCTTTCAACAAACGTTTTCTCAAGGGATTCAAAGGTGATCTCCTTGAGGTTTCCACTTGCTTGTAATGACTCAAGATAGTGTGAGTAAGTGGGATACAATGCCTTGACATAAGCTATGAGAGATATATCAATTTCTACATGAGTTTTTTTAATGTCATACATGATAGATCTTACTTTTGATGCTAAAGCAAGAGGGTCATCATTTTTCAATTGAAGGTTGAATAGGTTAATCATTAACCAGACAAATTCAAGTTCTGAATGTGAGTCATAGAGTTATTTCAATTTCATAAAGGATTCATAGGAATTTGAAAATGGTCTAATATGGTGACTCACCTCTTCATTTACAGATGTTGGAATCAAGGCATAGGCCTTGCTGTTTTTGTTTTCCCAAATGGCAATCTCCTTTTCTGTTGTAGGTTTAGCAGGTGGATTTTCTCTATCTCCATCACAAATTCCTTTCCACAGCTCATTAAAAATGAGTGTGGGTTTAATCTTCCTTGACCATTAAACAAATTTTTTTTTTCTTGAGAGAAATACTCCCACACTAGATATGATTGAATGAATTTTGTAGAAAAAGGAGGTTTGTTGCCTTTGTAAAAAGAATTAATTATGGTGCTAAAAGAGAATTCTGCAATTTTTTTTATTTTTGTAAAAAAGTTTGGGTTTTAAAAAAAAAGGTGGTATCTGGGGAAGGTATTCTCTGGGGGATGTAATATCTAGGGAGGGGTCGGATTTGGGTAGGTTTTATCTAGGGAGGGGTTGGACCGGGAGAGGTGTTATCTAGGGAGGGTGTAGGTTTTAGCCCTGTACATAAATTATCTGCAAACGAATTCTTAGAAAAGCAGAAAATAAACAATAGCAAGAGCATAAAACATAAAACAGATATACATAGAGATTTTTCCCATGAATTCAAAATCGGGACTACCAGCTTTATTTTTCATTATATTCCTTTTAGTGTTACAACACACACACACACAAAAATATATACATGTTGAAGGATTTAGAAACCCCAATCCATCAACCCTAGATTAGAACATAACCGTAGTTCCCTTGACCAGATCTACAAAATACCAGGGCCAAAAAACCATCATGCCCCAAAACCATGTGCAAACACATGCACAAAACCATAAGCAGGTCCGCCCACCTAAAATAGGGTCCAAAAAAAAAGGGGGGGGGGGGGGTTACTAGCCCCCTACTAACCCCAGCCCCCCCTGTGACCCCCCCGCTACACCTGGTGCAATGAACAAGGAGGAGCTATTGCCCCCCATGTGACTATTCGTGGGAATAATATAACACACACCCAAAATTCTCCCACTTGTTGTTTTCTTTCCTCAGGGGTCTAGAGCAGAGCTTAATCATTAGTCCAACCCTGCAACACCCATTGTTTCTCTACACAAAGACAACTTCTGAGTGCTCACAGACTTCATCAATGCATCTGAAACATTCTTCAAAGTGTCCACCTTTACCAGCAACACCTTTTTATCCTCAACCACATCTCTCACAAAGTGATACTAAACATCAATATGATTTGCCTTTAAATGATGAGCAGGGTTCTTATCCAAGAAAATTTCACTTTGGCTATCATAGTCTATCCTTATAGATCGCTGCACTAACCCCATACTTGAACACATTCTCTACAACTAGACTCCTTCCTTGCTTGCATCAGTGGCTGCCATGTATTCTGCCTTTGTAGTTGAAAGAGCCACTATAGACTGTCTTTTACTCATCCAATTGACTACACCTAGAAATAGGCTAAATACATACCCACTTGTAGATCTTTTTTTGTCCAAATCTCCAGCCCAGTTTGCATCAAAAAAACCACGGATATCTAAAACTCTATCCAATATTGGTCTTCCCTGATAGCACAAACCATAATCACTAGTGCCATGCAAATATCTGAGAACATGATTCACTTATGTCCGATACTCCTTCCCGGGTTTTGACATGAACCTTCTCAATACTCCCACTGCATGTGAAATGAATGGTCTAATACAAACCACTGCATACATTAGAATACCCAATGCACTTTCATATGGAACACAAGACATATCCTTCTCTTCTTCTTGTGTCTTGGGACACTGTTCATCATATAGCTTTACACATATAGGAATAGGAACCTTCGCCGGTTTACTATCCTGCATATTGAACCTCTGCAATATTGTCTTGACATAATTCATCTATTTTAACCAGAGCTTCCTCTTTGCTCGATCTCTCTTAATTTCGATGCTCAAAATATAGTTTGCAGCACTAATATCCTTCATGTCAAATTTGTAGAACAATCAGGTCTTCAAATCTTGGATAATTTCTTTGTCATTTCCAATGAGCAACATATCATCCACATGCAAGACCAAACAAATAACATGGTCACCAATTAATTTAAAATACACACAATGATGCTCTTTTCTTCTAGTGAAGCCAAGTCCCCATATATAGGTGTCAAATTTCTGATACCACATCCTTGGTGCTTTTTTAAACCCATACAGAGACTTTTTAACCTACATACCAGTTTTTTATTACCCTTCACCATAAAGCCTTTAGGTTGCTTCAAGTAGATCTCCTCTTATAGATCCCCATGAAGAAATGATTTCTTCACATCCATCTGTTCTACCTTAAAATCAAATGGAGAAACAACAGATAAAATTAATCTAATAGAAGTAACCTTGGAAACATGAGAAAAAATATCACCAAAATCAATTCTCGGCACCTGAGAATAACCTTTTGCTACCTACTGATCATTTTATTTCACCACCTTTCCTTCTACATTCATCTTCTTCTTAAACGCCCATTTTCTCCCGATGGGATTTTTTCCAGCCAACAATTCCACCAAATCCCATGCCTCATTTTTGTGCAAGGATGCCATTTCATCAACCATGGCCTCCTTCTAGAGTTTTCCATCCTCTAAATCCACTGCTTCCCTGAAAATTCTAGGATCATCATTAGTGATAGTTAAATAAAAAATTGAACAGAAAGAAAATAGACTATACCTTTCCGGCTGCATTCTTTCCCGAACTGATCTTCTCATAGCTGGAGTTTTTGGCTCTTCCTCTTCTGAATCTTGTTCTTTTGTAGTGTCTGATTCATCCTCCTTTAGACCAAACTCTAACTTCTCAGGTTCCTTTGGTAGTACTTCAGGTTTAACAACATCTTTCACCTGTCTAAACAACACATCTCGGTTGTACACAACCTTCCTTGTTTATGGGTTCCAAAGCTTGTAACCTTTTAAACCATCCTTATACCCAATAAAGATTCACCTTTTAGATTTATTATTCAACTTGGTCCTTTTCTCCTTTGGAAAAAGTACATATGCATCACATCCAAATACCGTCAAATGTGAAAAACAGGGCTTCTTACCAATCCATAACTCATGTAGAGTCTTATCCTCCAATGATGATGAAGGTGATCTATTGAACAGGTAACATGCAGTCTCCACTGCCTCTACCCAGAATTCTTGTCGTAACTAGGTACCACTGAGCATGCTTCTTTCCTTTTCCATCAGTGTTCTGTTCATTCTTTTTGCAACTCTGTTTTGCTAAGGTTTGTACGAAGTAGTCTTTTTTCATGTTATACTAGACTTATTACAGAACTCTTCAAATTCCTTCTTGCAGAACTCTCCACCATTACTTTTCCTCAACACCTTTATCTTCTTCTTTGTTTGGATTTTCCACCAGAGCCTTAAATTATTTAAATCTATCAAAGACTTTAGATTTATTCCTCAAAAAATATATCCATGAATTCCTTGAGAATACATCTATGAATTAAACATAGTACACATACTTGCCTAGTGATGGAACCGACACAGGTCCAAACACATCACTATGTGAAAGCTCTAATATGTTGTTCACCCTCTTAGCACCAGAAGGAAAACTTACTCGATTATGCTTTCCATATAAACAATGTTCACAGAAATAAAAATCCAGAGAGAAATAAGACATACCTTCTACCATACCATTACCATGCAGTATCCAAAGGTCCTTCTCTCCAATATGTCCAAGCCTTTGATGCCATAGCATGGTATTTTCTCCAGAGACCACTAAGATTTCTGATCCACTTTCAAGAACCACAGAATTATTTCACACATCAATAACAATGGTACCCTGAAGCTTGTACAGAGTTCTAATCTGAAATCCCTACATTAATACCAGTTCTCCATGAACCATCTTGCAGGTATATTTATCGAACACTATTTCTACACCTGCATCATCTATCTTGCTTACAAAAATGAGATTTTTGGCCAATTCAGGAATATGCAGAACACCAGGAAGTGTTCTAATCCTTCCACCTTGCATATTTAGCTTGAAGTTTCCACGTATGATGATTCTGATTTTCCTTCCATCCCCTAAGAAGACATCACCACCATCATACTTCTCATGCTCGCATAACCACTCCCTATGGGAAGTGAAGTGAAAGGATACACCCAAGTGAATCAGCCATGCCTCATGATCCACTTGTGTATTTGAAGAAGAAGCTAAATACACATCCCCACCTTCATCAGAGGTGGTTTGTGCCTCTACAGAAGGAGAATCGTTAGATTCCTTTCCTTTCTAAGGAGATTTAGATATGCAATCCCATTTGAAGTGCCCTTCCTTTCTCCATTTCCAACACACCTTTACAGGCTTTCATGGAGACTTAGATCTGCCTATGGATTTAGATATCCCACTCAAAAACTTATTTTTGTTTCTGTTCTTGGACCTTCCTCATAAAAATAAAGCATCTCCATGTAGGCCCTCCATATTTCTCTATCTCATTTCCTATGAGAGCACGGCTGAGACAATTTCATCAAAATTCAAGGTGGTTGCATTGCTACCTATTGCAATAACTAGACAGTCCCACAAATCTGGTAGAGAACACAATAAATTGATGCACTTACCTTCACCTGAGATTTTAATATCAATATATGACAACTAAATTACCATATTATTGAAGGCATTCAAATGCTCTATCACCAAGTCTCCATCCTTCATCCTCGGGTGATACGTCTTTTTTTGCAGGAACAATTTATTCACCAGAGACTTAGATTGGTAAAAAGTCCCTAACTTGACCGAAAAAGTATTTTTCATAGCTTCCCTAGATACATTCAACAATACTAAATATGATATACACAACCGTGTTGTTCTCTTTGCCTTCTGATCCAACTTCGCCCAGTCTTCATCTGAAATTTTCATTGGTTTAGTACCCAAATCTACTATATTCCACTGATATTTATCCACCAGTAGATCCTCCATCTTGAACTTCCACAAATCAAAAATTTGAACATTAAATTTCTCATTCTCTATCTTTCCACTACCTTCCATCCTCTTTCACTGCAAGAATTGATCCCGCAGATCTCCCACTGAATAGGGTTACCACAGGCCCAAGGAAAAAAACCCCCCAGCAGAAAATGTGTCCCCTTGAAGCCAAAACAAATTTGATACAAAATATAGGTTTTAAACTTGTACATAAATTATCTGCAAATGAATTCTTTAAAAAACAGAAAATAATTAATAGCGAGAGAATAAAACATAAAACAAATATACACATATATTTCTCCCCTTGATCCCAAATCGGGACTACCAGCTTTATTTTTCATTATATTCCTTTTAGTGTTACAACACATATATATATGTCGAAGCCTTCATAAACCCCAATCCATTAACCCTGGATTAGAACATAACTGTAGTTCCCTTGACTGAATCTATAAAATAACAGGGGCAAAAAAAAATCATGCCCCAAAACCATGTGCAAACCCATGCAAAAAACCATGGGCGGGTCTACCACCTAAAATAGGGTCCAAATTTTTTTTCTTGGAGCACTGCCCTGGACCCCATGCAGGGGGATACCCGCCCCCTGCAAACCCCTAGATAGGGGGGGATGTTGCCCCCCTGTGACCCCCCTGCTGCAGTCGGTGCAATGAATAAGAAGGAACTATTTCCCCGCCTTTGACTATTCGTGGAAATAATATAACATACACCCAACAGAGGGGTCGACTTGGGGAGGTTCGAGCAGAGGTAGGGGTTGTCGGAATGTGGTGGGGCCAGCGGAGGTAGGGAGGTGGAGCCTAAGGAAAGTGGAGGGAGGTGGAGCCGTCAACGGGATGGAGTTTCATAAACGAGCGGAGTGTGGCCCGAGCAAAGGAGTGGAGGGAGGAATGTGGCTTGAGTCATTGACGGGAGTGAGTGCCATAGCCCTAGTGGACTGTGGGAGTGTAGAGGTAACATGGAGAGAGCTGACAGGAGTGGAAGGTGATGTAAGGAGGTCAACAGAGTTGGAAATGTGAGATTAAGGTGTCTAGGGAGGTGAGAGGCTGACATAAGGGTGCCACAGGAGTGTGCAAAGAGCCACGGAGTTTGTAAGCACGTAGCCATGGGAGGGATGAGGGAGCACAAAAGAAGGGAAGGTCGACTGTGTATGAGGCAAAGGAATATGCTAAGGTGCGAAGGGAGGGGTAGAGAGCACCAAGAGTGCATAAAAGGTGCAGGAGCTAGGATTGTTTTCAAAAACGAAACTGCATATCATCTACACCATGGCAGGAATATGGCAAAGCTACATAAATATTGCAAAAGGGAGCTATATAACCAAAGGACGAAAAATATGGTAGGAATGGCAGAGCTACAAGAATATTGCATAAGGGAGTTACATAACCATGGAGAAAAATCCTAAAAATGGATTTCTCTTTGATACCATGTCAGGCTAGGAGGTAACTCCACCAAAATACTGAATTAAATTTATCAAGGATTCCTATGAATATATACATGGAGGTGAGACTCTTGGGATTAATTTCCCAACGTCTCTTTAACTTCCTTATTTCCTATTTACATTAATGTGCAATTCTGCCCAAATTCTTAGGATTAGGTGTCAATAGAATATCCAATAGAAAAGTATCGCAATTTTTGTTATCTTGGGAAACAAAACGAACCACGGGTCCCGTTGGATATCCGATGCATGTGGGCATCTCTACCGACATTTTTTTGTGGCATATTTAATTCATTTGAGTGTCACAAAACCAACTTCAAAGCTTCATATTTTTAATGAAAATTTCAACTACTTTTTAAGTTGGATATTTGACGTCAGTCTCGTCGAATATTCGACAATTAATAAAAGTGTTGACTATTCGACACAATGTCAGCAAAAAGTTGCTCAAATACAATGTGTCAGATTTTCGGATTCAATAATTTGCATATCTTTCGAATAACCATCGTATTTTGGCCCCACTTATACTAGTGGCTTACCAATTACAACAAATTTTACCTCCTCTTCTCACTTGATTTGTTGTAGAAACTCATTTCCAATCATCATCAATAGACTTAGTTCTGCATCCTTGTTATGCCTTTTTCTTCCAAAAATAATCTAGAAATTTTAATACAATTATGTATTTCCTATATTCTCTTGATTTAACAATTATATGCCACTATTAAATACAGAATCGCTTCTATAAAAATTCTTGGGGAAATTTAAAACACGATTGCCAATTGCAAGCACATGGAGAAATATCATTCGCACATAACATAGATGTTTACCGGGATCGCTTAACGCTAAAAAAACCCACTATCATATATTATGTGTATATCACGGATCATGAAACAATATCATACAAAACTCTACTCCAAGAGCTCTCAGTACAATATACACTCGTCTCACACTGTCATGCAGAAATTTGGCAAATTCCTTAGCCAATTTTCTACCTCACAATAGCCTGCCTCCACTACGCAATCCATGTTGATTACAAATACCAATTCAATGCAATCATGCCCTCCTTAACTGTGCAATATTCATGAGCATATCCAATGTGTGTTTGGCTTGCAAGAGTGCAATTCAATATAGTACAACTGATAGTAAATTGTCCCTTTCTCCTACCTCTCAACTGGGTCTCCACTAGATCTGACATGCATGTAGTTAACAGTAGTAAAACTTCAGTTGCATGTGAGATCACTCCATGTGAATTAATTTTATGGATAAAATATGCTTCCCTAGACTGGTGTCTAGTCTAGAACAATAGGTGAAAGACTATACTAATGTTTCTCCTAACTTAGAATAGATACACAAAGAGGATTGGATGCTTACTTGTTTTATTTGCTTCCACCATAGCTTCAAATTCAAGCAGTTTCAAATATTTGAATGCTTCCTACAAGAAAGAAGACTGAAATAGTAGAATATGCAATAATATAGATATCTATTCAAGCTAGTTAGCTAAATCAGTTAAGCATAAACTACATTCATCAACCAAGATTTTACAATATGGAAAATCAAAGTAAACATGGATGCATGTAGGGAAAAAAAAAAAAGTATTCTTTATTGATGATAGAAGGAGAGGTTACAACCTAGTGACTGATTTGTAGTGACATTTCAAAAAATTTCCCAAGTCTCATCATAGCATAAGTCTCTCCAGCAGCAGCTCCACAAATCAAACTCTCTATTTAAAATTGTCCAACATTTCCCTACTCAAATTCTTCCTTCTAAACACTTAGATTTGTGTTCAATTTATAGATGAACTGTAGGCAGTTTTGTAATCAATAACGTTCCAAAATAGGCAAGACATGTTTCCATTCATATATATGTCAAATGGACACTTGGATCTGAAGCTTGACACATGTGAACCCTTCTAGAAGACACTGACCAAGTGGAGATTCCGAAACAATGAGAATTTTGCTCCCAATGTGACCAACACACCTTTGAATGCTGGGAAATGCTTTGTAGAGTAGCCTTGAATGGGGCTACCTGAATATGAAACGCACTTAGGCCCCTTAGAGCCTGCGTTGGTGAGCTCCCACACGTTTAATAATAAGCTTCAAACCATGGAAAAGCCTTTCTTGATGAAAGTCTTGTTTGATTCATGTTGTTTTCTGTCTTAGGGCATATAGCAACTGAGATGATAGGGAATGATTGACCCTTAATCATTGGTCTTGGAGATGATGCCCAATTAACCAGGTCATTGGGAATGGTGCCCAAATTGACCTATAACAATTTCCCCCTAAAGCATGAGATCCAAATAATAAGAACATTTGATTGAGATTCTTTACACTGTGATGAGCCTAGAAACAAAGCGGAATGGTCACCTGCATCAATATTACAATACATTACATCATGATAAATCCTCTATTGATCATAATTGTTGAGGGTAGGCATTCCCATGGTCAGCACATAAAACAATCTAATAACATGTACATAATTCATAAAGTCATCTACATTAGAATTTTGCCCAAATGCAGACATCGCCTATAGATATAGGCCCATGTTTGGATGAAAATCTGTATGTAAGGTCACCATACAGATGATGTGTACAAAAATCCTGAAATTGCAGCTCGGATGGCTGAAACTAGATCCGGGGTCTTCTTATCTCATTCACTCGATCATTCGGGTACAAGTCTAGCTATGCAAATATATGATTTGTCATCGAACATGGAAAGATATCGTTTGATTATCAACCAATAATGGAAGATGTTAACAAACGTGATAGAACCATCATTAGTTTCAATGGCCCTTAAGGTACTGCAGTACATTTCATAAGTCGTGAATAGATGATTTGATGTCAAACACCAAACAAAATCTTTCGGTCAAAAGTTCGGAAGTGAGGATCTTGTCGATGCTGTAGCAAGCCTCATGGTACTGGAATCTAATTTTTTTAAGTGAACTTCCTGGATATTGATTTTTAGTCGACAGGAAGTCACCTGATTGCAAAACTGGAGTTACTAATTTCGGAGACAAGGGTATGGCTTGATATAGCAATTTTCAGGGATGACAGTCATGAAAATGAAGGTTTATGAGTATTGCATATGGATGAGTTCTTAATCACTGGATGACTTCTCTTGAACATATCGACAACATTGTGATGAGTTGGCAGCATTGACCCAAAACCGAAGTGAAGGTCTGATGAACCATAGGTGTGAATGAATCGTCAAGATTATTACCCAACCCAAATAGTCACGGACATGGAGTGAAAGAAGTGTCATGTTCAAGAGTGACTTGCTACCAAAAAGAAACTTTACTTGCTTTTCCCAAATTTTCCCCGGTCATTTGTTGACCAGTACCTCTTTATTTTTGAACAAGCTTGAGGAGGATAACATTTTCTTGATCTATAATTCAACCCTTCAGGTGAACAAAGAATAAAGTATCTCTATTTAATAATTTAACGAGTCTAGCGATGAATGAAACCTGATTCTTTCCATGATTGACAAGTCCATCTCTATTTTATGTTTTAACAAGCTTAACGATAGTGATAGCCCGGTCCTTTTTCATATTTAAAGAGTCTGAAAAAGAGGACGAAAGAGGACTCCAAAAGTACTTTTTCGTAAATTTGTCTCTCAGATGTGAAAAAGTGTAAAATAATATCTGAAAGAACCTCTTTGGTCATGTTTAACCAAGGTATTCCTTTTTCGTAAATAATCCATCTCAGTCCGGAAAAGGGTTAAACTTATACTAAGTAGATATCAATTCATTTACTTTAACAAGCTCAAAATGAAAAGTACTCGACAATCTTTTCACATTATCAGAATTTGAAAAGAGCTAAAAGAAGACTCCAGAGATTCTTTTTTCGTTGTTACCGAAGCTCAAAAAAGAAATAAAAGTGCACTTCAAATCCTTTTTATTTTTTAACAAAGATCAAGAAATAAGGAGAAAAAGCATGCTTTGTGGTCAAGTATTTCTTGAAATAAATTTGCACGACTAACCTATTCGTCAGTTTTATTTCCTGTTCAGAACAACATCAAATGGATTAAAAATACCTGTTTCATGATAAAAACATAATAAAACTATAGTCATAGCAATAAATTTAACTTGCAAGTAATTAAATGACTATATAAAGTAGTTTCACTATTCATTTTTATCATTCCATAGTTACCATTTGCATTTTGGAGCTCTGAACCTGATTTTACCCCCAAACTTCAATCATTGATTGCGGTCATTTCTGTGGACGGATTTCATCGTCATTTGATCTAGGTCATTATTAAAAACCTCCTCTTTCTTTTAGTATTCATTTCATTACCTTTCCTTGCAAATTTTTAGGGTTTTGAGGCCCCTAGGCTAAATTCTACCAAAATTGAGGGCAACGCACCCCTCAATGTCGAAACCTGCATTGCATAGCAGGTACAGTGAAGTGTACCTACATTTGCAACACATTGTCTCATCCCAGGGAGTGCGTTGGGCGCATTTGAAGTTTTTTGTTTTCATGCTGTGTCCAAAATTTGCCTAGTATTTTGCAATGAATGGTATCTAATGGAGCTTATGGTTGATTTTCAGGTTTCCATCAGATTATAGTGATGATTACATGGAGAGAAAGAGAACATGAAGAACAAGATATGATTTCCTTGAATGATACGGGTACTTTAAGAGCTTTAAGAGATTGTGGGCTGCTTAAGTACTTCAAACTATTGGGAATGAGGCAACAAATAGAACTCCTAGAATTCCTTGTTCGAGCATGGGATCCAACGATGGAGGCATTTCACATAAAAAATCAAGTGTTGTCCATAACAGTTGAGGATGTGTATTTTCTGACAGGTTTGTCGAGGAGAGGTTTTCCCATTTCACTCGCAGGATCTACCGTTGGAGGAGAAATAATGAGGGATTATGTTATGTAGTATTGCTATCCGGGGTCAAAACCTAGAAAATATGGAAAAATAAAAATCTATGATGTCATGGATTTTCCATTGAGGACCATCCTATTCACGATCGCTAAACTAGCTGGCATCGTTACACTCCATGTAGTGAATAGATCGTATATGCAGTATGCGCTGGAATGTTTAGAGCCAAGAGTTTTCAACTAGTCTGAAGCTATTCTTTCTCAGATAAAGGAACAACTGAATAAAGAAAAAGGAGGAAGGAAGAATTTTTTTAGTTATGGTTCCATTCTCATTTCCTTCGCTTTGGAATGGATTCCACTGATGCAGCCACAACATGTAACACTGGATATATCTAGTCTTAGATATCCTCGAATGCAAAGATGGGTAGAACTCATGGTTCGACATTTAGGCCAATTGATAGTTGTGTTCTCGACTGCATTCTTCGCCTGGTTCAGGTGACAGATCGTCACCATTGATGAGTATGCATATGTAGGTGTCGACTTCCGAGGAGATCTAGATCTAGTTTTACCAGAAGGCGCTCAGTGGGGTGCAATAGGTAATATTTATTTGACCATTTTATTTTTATTTTTATAAGGTTTATACAAATTTTTTTGTGTTTTTATTTCTTTCCAAGACTAAAGTAAATGTTTAATGTAATGCAGATATCGGTCGCGTTCAACCAGTAGAGGAACCAGAGTGCGAAGAAGATGCGCCAACAGAGAGGGTTGTCAGGAGTGCAGTCCTTCAGGACCTTAATATGGCTGAGACTCTTGCTGAGCTCCAGCAGCACATAGAGGGGTTGACCTTCAGGATTCCAAATTGCCGGATTGAAGAGCTTCCCATGCGACTTCAGTGACACACAATTGGGGTTCCTAACCATTGGATATGGTTACTCCGTAGGATTGCTAGATCTATAGCGTGCTATCATAAGCACCACTAGTTTACTTATGACTTTTTGCATACATTTTGAGGTCAGATGACCAATGTGTCTTGTGTAAAAAATTTGTAAAAAACCTATAAGTATCTATCTGTATTTTTTCATAGTTTTTCCTATGTTTAATGTGCAACACTATTCAATGATATGAATGTTTTATTTACCTATGTCGCAATTATCTGTCTAAAAATTGATTAGCTAATGAATCAGTTAAAGTGCTCAGATTTCTGGAAATGTGTTGATATTGAATGTAATCAAAACGTCTCTCCAAAATTTGAACTCTAAGGAACAATCTAAGCAGTGTTGGATTTCTAACAGTATAAATACTATTAAGTTGTAGTACCACAAGTTGTGAGTCTAACCTGATGATTATGCGGTTAATACCAAATGAAATAGCATCAGAGAGAAATTCAATCTATGCACTATAATCAGCGATATTATTCATCGATCTACTGATAAAAATCCCTTTGAAACTCACTAACTCGCCGTTCGGAGCGAAAGTGGCCCACGCTGCAAAGGATAGATTCTGTGTACTACGACTAGCACCATTAGCATATCCAAAAAATGGTTTCGAAGATTCAGACATCTGCGATGAAATGTAAAGCGGATTACTAACGTCAATAAAACTCTAAAAAAAAAAATTAAGATAGCGAATGCAAATCAACATAATATAAACAATATAATACAAAAAATTACCATGCTCATGATTAAGCATAGTAACATTTAAGATACAACCCATTTCTAGGTTGTGCCAATGGAATTCCATCGTAATCAACTAACTCGTAGGCACCCTTAGCAAGAACTCTTTTGACAATGTAGGGGCCATCCCATAATGGCTCGAATTTCCCTATACCTATTTTATCAGCTTCCTAGTCATAAATAAAGACCAAGTCACCCTTTGAGTATATGCGAGGCTGGAAATTTTTGTCGTATTGCGCCTTTATACATCTCTTATGCACTTCATTGGCTAATTGGGCTTCACGACGCGTTTCATCTAGATGGATGAGGTTAAGGAGACACGCTTCATCTTCTGAGGTGTCAGGTAACAAGTCTATCACGAGTTTTAATGATGATATTTTGCATTGGATTGGTAAGATAGCTTCCAGACCATACACCAGTTGAAAAGGGGTAAATCTAGTTGCATTTCTCACCAAGGTTCGATACGCCCACAAGGCGGAGTACAGGATCAAGTGCCAGTTCCTTTTATGGACTCATATCATTCGTTGAAGCATTCATTTAAGAATTTTGTTAATAGCCTCAACTTGTCCATTTGATTTTGGATAATAAGGAGTAGAATTATCATGCGACAATCCTAACTTGGCTGTTAATTCAGACATCATATGGTTGCAAAAATTCTTCCCATGATCCGTAACTATAGCCTGTGGGACCCCAAACCATGCAATGACATGATTGGAGAAAAACAATGTAGCTGTTTGTCCTGTGTTGTTGAATGTAGGCATTGCTTCGGCCCATTTGGTAAAATAGTCGACTGCGACAATAATATAACTGTCCCCCCGGATGAAGGAGGGTTACAGGTCATGAAATTAATACCCCATTTCTTAAATGGTCCAGCAGAGACAATAGGATGCATTGGCGCTAGTGGTTTGCGGATTTTATGGTCATAAATCAGGCATGCATGACAACTTCTGACTGTGAGGATACCATCTCGAAAAAAATTAGGCCAAAAGTAACTGGCGCGGAGTATCTTCTGCACAGTAGCATAACCAGATAAATGTCCACCACAAGCCCCAGCATGACAATCATTTAATACCTTTTCGGCCTCCTCATGAGTGAGGCACCTTCTTAAAATGGTATCAACACCACGACGATAAAGTGTATCGCCGACGATCAGATAATCTTTGGCTTGGTATCGAATACGTCGCTGATCAGAGCGAGAGGTATTAGGTCAAAAAGTTTGGGTTTGGAGATAAATGATGAAATCTCCATACCAGGGATCAAATGATCCGATCAGAAACAGAGACTCGTCTGGAATAGATGGTTGCAGTACTATCACAGGGAAGGTCACAAAGAAGCTCAACAAAAACTAAAGACTTCTTTGACTTGGATTTGATTAATTCCAAACTAAATTCCTGCAAAATGACGATCCATTTTGAATATTTTCCCCCAGCAATTGAAGTGATAAGATGTAAGTCATAGGGTTGCAATCCAAAACTGTTGTTGTTTTTCAGAGCAGGATATAATGGCGAAATCTTTGGACAGCTTGAACAACTGCCAAGGCAAGCTTTTCTACATATGAGTACTTAACTTCCGTATCATTGAGATTACGACTCAAATAATAGATCGGATGTTCAATTCTATCTTCTACTTGGACCAAAACCATAGGGATGGTTGTTTCAGCCGCGAAGATATATAGGAAATAGTCTTTTTCATAATTTAGAGGATACATTAATGACGCTTGGACAAGATGGTTCTTGACAACATCAAAAGAAGCTTGCGCGACTTGGTCCCAATAGAAGGGAACCCCATTTTTCAATAATCGAGTAAATCCTTTAGCCATTTCGGCGTAGTTTGGAATGAATCTTCTCAGGAAGTTAGCCTTTCCTTGAATTTTCTATATCTAAAGTAGGTTTGATGGTGCAGGAAAATCAAGAATGGCCTGAACCTTCAGTGGGTCTATTCGAATTCCTTCTTTTGAGACTACGAATCCGAGAAATCGACCAGAACCAACACAAAACACACATTTGTGCGGATTAAGGCGTATCTTGTAGTGTCAGCATCTTAAGAAAATGGCTCTCAAATGCATTAGGTGATCAGTCCATTTTTGTGAATGCACTGGTAAATCATCTAGATATGGTTGAACAATGTGTTTGATGTCGTTGAAATCATAATTCATTGCTCTCTGAAAAGTTTCCCCAGCATTCTTTAAACCAAACGGGAGTTTCCAATATGCGAATGTGCCCCAGGGACAGATGAATGTTGTCTTATGTTGGTCATTTGGGTGGATGTTGATTTGATTGTAGCCAGGAAATCCATCCATGAAATAAAATATTTCACATCAAGCACAATCGTCAATAATCTAGTCGATAAAGGGAGTAGGATAGTTGTCTTTTGGAAAAGCATGATTAACATCCCGATAATTGATGCACACTCTACTGTTTCCTTATTTTTTCATAACAGGAATGATATTGGAAATCCACTTAGTTAGCGGAACAAGGTATATGAAACTAGCACGCAAAAGTTTTTCAACTTATGTTTTTATGGCAGCGGCTTTCTTTAGATGAATAGGATGAAGCCGTTGACGCATCGGCTTGACATCAGGATACATATTAATAGTGTGTTCAACTATACTAGTATATATGCCTGGAATTTCCTCGTAAGACCAAGCGAATACGTCACGAAATTCTCAAAAAAGAGAGTGATATGAATCAAGTTTTGATGGAGAACAAGATACACCGACATGAATATTTTCCACAATGCCAGGTTTAGTTGAAACATCGATAGAAATCATTTCTTCAATATTTGATAAATTTTTCTCAGATTCAATTGCATTAATCAGAAAATAATTCAAAAAGAAATTTTGAATGGATGGGTGATATAGTTCGCTAAGATTATTTTCTTCATAATCTGGAAGATTGGAGTAATGATGATAATATTCCCATGGTTCTCCTTCTGCCATCATAGCTTCCAAAATATTTTCATCTATCAAAAATTTTGAGGAAAATGGATCAGATGGAGTACCAAAATCTAATGAACGATCAACCCAAACACTCGGTGACGCTGATTTCAGATTTTCCACCCAAGCCAAATAGATTGATTACTATTGTAGCTCAATAGGGCTGAGCGGTAAAACATCATCCAACGTAGAAATATCAGAATCACCCATACTCTTCCTTAAGCTATATAGAGTGGAAGAGATCATGTAGCAGGTCTCTATACTTGCAATTTCTGCCGACATCGCGAGCGGCGGTAATGCAAAGGTTCCCATAAGAGTGGAATCCTTTAAGATTCCTACACCAATGTTCTGGATTTCTAGTTGGGGTAAGTGAATATACAGAATGCTTCCAATTACCTATGAAGCGGAGGCAAAAAAGGATAATTGATTAATGACTATAATAGTACCTTTATGAGGAAAGGCAACCATTCTCAAATATGTAGAAACAATTGCAGTCATCGCATATACCCATGGTCTTCCGAGTAAAATATTATAGTCAAGGGGTCTGTCAACAACCTCAACATCAATACTTACTGTTTTTCCCCCTAATTCAACTTACAAGTTATTGATAATACCACAAGGTTTATATGTTCTTCCATCAAAATCCTTCAGCATCGTTGATGGTTGCGATAATCGTGGCGAGCCAAGTGACTTCCAACAATTTAGAGACATAATGCAGGTAGATGCTCCCTCATCAATAATATTACGATGAACAAGGTGATTGAAAACATTTACTTGGATGGAGAATGCCAATTCTACTAGTAGCTGTGACACATAGCCCGTATGATTAAAGACAACAAGATTAGAATCAGTCAGATCAATTCCACCTATGGCCGAAAATAAAGCCTACTTTTGGGAAGGAAAATTTTGTAATACCTCAAGAGCAGACAAAGCTAAAGGGGATTGAGCCAAATCTTCAACTATATTATAATTTTGTTCAGCTCTTGCTCGAGGATTGTATGTCGATTTACGAATTACTCCCTTTGGTGGCTTAATCATCAATTCAGGAATAACAGGAGGTGGTACCGATTCATTAGATGGATTTTTTGTCGAGGTAGTAGGTTGATCAGTTGCCCAACTACCATATTCTTTATTCCACATTGACACCAAAATATCTTGTGAAGGGTTTATAGTGGATAACATTAACACTTGGGAACTAGGAGCTGGATCCGTAGCAACCAAATTTGTGTCTGGATTTGGAAATGGGTCTGTCAACACAGCTGATGCATTAGAAGTCTTGATGATTTTTTAGACTTCATCATGGTGAGGAAAATACCTAACAAAATGTTCCTCATTACATATTATGCATGGATAACAAGGTTTTTGTGGTCCTAACGATTGATCAAATGATCGTTCCTGCAGGTTAGAAGTTTGCTTTTTCTTTGATTTCCCTTTTTTCTTACTTCCTGGTTGTTTATCACTTTTGCCTTTGTCAAATGAGACGGCATTGATTTTGGAAGTAGGAGTAGGATTAGATGCAGTAGTGTTGTGTGTATTTACAATACCTATCAAGCTGTCTCCGACATGAGAGTCCTTTATTTGAGGAGGAACACTGAAATTAGATCATGGCGCATTTGGTATTTTCTCATAGAGTGTGCCAGACTGAGTATATATCAAGTCTAAATACTGGGCACGAGCGATAACTTGATCTTCTGTGACGACACGACCTTTAGCCACATCCTTTGTTATAGATGGTAACAAGGATTTGATGAACCACTCAACAAGGAGCTGATTGGGAACAAATGTCCTAACCATTTGTTGACGGCGACGCCACTCATGAATATTATCTGAAATGTGAGTAGCATTACTTTGTTTGAAGTTGGTCAAGTGTTCTGTTCTAGTTTCGTATCTGATCGGTAACTGGAAATGGGTCAAAAATAAAGTAGCCAAAGCAGTGAAATTGTCGAATGAAGCTCTAGGTAATTCAATGTACCATTTAGCTCCCAGACCTGTGAGTGTTCTCTGGAAAAGACGTAATCGAAAAGAATCTTCATTTAGGGAATTTGATGAACACCATAAATGATAAGTCATAGCATGAGTTGATGGGTCTCCTCCAGGGCTTCCATTGAATTTAAGAATGTCGGAGGGTAATTTATGTGGTATCACCGGCCACCAAGGAGCATAATTAAGAGGATCATTGGTAAACTAGTTTAAATCTAGTAATTCCAAGGTTGCAACAAAAGGAAATTATCGATTAAGGTCCGACTGAGCATAGCCAGGATAAGATGGAATTTCTTGGGCAACAGGTCTTTGAGCACTGGCATATGGGATTTGTTGCTGGTAACCCAGATAGGGGTTGTTTTGAATGGAAAATGATTGGGACTTTTGTTGACCAAAACCTGGATATGGTACTTGTTGACATGAAGTTTGAGGAATTTGCACGTGTGGCTGCCAAGGGGTCTGTCCACCAATGTTATAACCCAAATTAGTGTAAGTTGGATTTAGTTGATATGTATAACTAGATTGTGTTTGTGACATCCCATAAAATGGTGGACCAACTTGTGAATAAATGATCCCTTATACAAGTTGTTGTAAATTAACCAAAGGATTTTGATATTGAGTTGAATAACTCACCTGATAAGGTTGATGTACAAGATTTTGTTTCTGTAACAGGCGTATAGATGTATTAACAAGTGGTATTGAAGTGGATGTAACAAGTTTAATTGGTTGATACAATTGGACAACCATTTGTGGTTGGATAGGCAGAGTGGGCTACCATTGAAAAACATGCATGTCAACATTAGTTTGACCAAAATGTGACTGAGTAATGCCATATTGGGTGACCATAGGTTGCCCCCCAACATAAGGAGAATAATAAGATGGGAAATATTTTTCACCGAATGCTGGGAGTCCAGTTGATATGGTATTTAAAGGAATTGACCCATAATGACCGGCTTGATATTTCCCTGATGATGGATTTAATGAATCAAGTCGTTCAGTACTAACTATAGGACTACTAGTTAAAACACCAGATGATGACATTGGCAAAGACCATGAATGTGAAGGTGCACCAGAGAAAGTGACAGATAATGATTTGTAACCTGCTAGGACCAAAGGGCCACCGTGCAAATATGACTCTGGTGATGTTGTGAACATTGACAGAGTAGCGAGGGTAGGAGTTGACGTAATTAGAACAAAAGACCCAACCGAAGATGTTGGTTCAAACATAGTTTTATGACCAAATTTATACTCTCTGAAATCAACGTGTGATTGAACGGCAATAGGATCAACAAAAGCAGATGGAAACGATTGAGGAAATGACTGGTATAGGTAAAGGTCTCCCCCAAAGTGGGTTTGACTTAATGGTGTATCAGGTTGAGGGATTTCTTCAATTGTGATTAAACCAGGAGGAAGAACTTCACCATCAGGCCCAAAATATATTTTAGACGATTGACTATGTGATATAGGAGTTTCAGTGGCTACAGATATTTGTGGAGTTACCAAAGCAGGAACAACTTCTAGCTGTTTAGATTCAGGATTCAGAGATTCTTGCAAAGAAGAGACAGGATCTGGATCAATTTGTGTTTGAACAACTTCGGGTCCAGGAGGTATGGTCTCAGTGATTGAATGGATCATGACCACAAGTAGATGTGAAGACTCCATTTTGACAAAAGTAGACGAACTGGGATGTGTGTAAATAATTTGAGCTAGCTCTAGTTTAAATGATTATGTTTCGCTAGAGGTACGAATTGTACTTGATTCGACAGATCGTGATCTCCTTCGCCCACTAGAAGTAACTTCTAGTGGTAAAGGTGGTTTTAAAGCTAATCTACGCGAATGACAGGGGTTAGGATTGTGTTCCTCCACGATTACTGATTTATTTTATCCAAAAACAAACAAACAAAAAGAGGGTAATGCTAGGAAAAAGGGTTTACCAGGAAACTGTGAACTGAAAAATACCTCTTGGTGAACCAAGAAGTATGGGTAGGTAATCTCCCTGAATGTTATTTTCGGCATATCACAATTGCAAGGCATCCAACTCAGTTCACTATGGATGGATAGCACATAAAAGTTTTTCTCCCAAATATACCCGAAGGTACGTGGAGGCCCAAGTTCGTATTAGCGTTTTCTGATGCGAAACCGCACAGTGAGAGCACCCCTCTATACTTATCATATTGTAACACCACCCGATATACCCAAAATTATGTGGAGGAGCTACGATATACTTACATACGTGGAGTGAGATATCACACTAGGAATGTATCGCAGAGAAGTTAACGACAACTGCTATATTTTACGATGTCGGAACATGTCTCTAGCCTAGACCTCTAAATGTTATCGTTAATGTTCCAAAGCATTGTTAAGTAAATTAAGATTCATTTTATGTTGATCTTGCTTAATAGTTTTCCTTTCAGGTTCACCACGATGATGTAAATAAAATTCCTAAAATGCAAGCTAAGAATGATAAACAAAATTTCAATTTTAGCTTTTTCAATGAAAGACCTAGCTACTATGGGAAGAGAGCAAGTAATTTGAGAGCAAACAAATCAATGAACAAAAAAAATCAATGAAGCTCAAACTAAATGCAGATATCCTAATGTTCCTTTTGCAAAAAACACATAATCCTACATGCAAATGCAAGTTTTTCTTTTCAGTTTTCTTAATGTTATGAATGCAGAAAAGAAAGTAGGTGCACTAGATAAATAACCGAAATGCTTTTTACTTTTGAGAAACTAAGAATTACAAACAACAATTTCTCTTTTGAAGGAAAAACGAATATTTCATCAACAATTTCTTCTATCAAGGAAATGAAGATTTTACGACAATTTCCTATTTCAAAAGCAAACGATTCTTAATGCGACCATAAAAAGTACTTTGAAATCAACTTGTCAATGATAAAGAAATTTTTTTTTAAAACAACATTGAACACATTTTCAGTCAAAGGAGAAGAAATATATAGAGTTACTGGTCAATAGAGCATTAAAATTTTCATAACAAATCAGCAAACAAAAATTAAGCAAAGTACAAAGTCAGATTCAAGGGGATTTGGTCCTTTCAGAAGCCAACGCAGTCTCCAAAGGGAGACAGTGCTCTGCAACGTAGGCTGACAAGGGAGACAATGCTCTGCAAAGCACTGTGCCCTGACCAAGGGTGCGTTGAGCGCAGTAAACAAAGAAAAAGCTACTGTTTGGCTCACTAAATTTGCAAATGAAGCTCTAAAAAAGTCTAATATATATGTAAAACAACTACTGGGTGGAATTAGAAAGCAGATCAGAGACTAAAGCACCAAGAAACAAGAGAAGTTCTCCCCTGTGGAGTCTCCAGTTTGTTGGGCCAAAATTGTAATCTACGGATAAAATACACTTCCCTAGACCAGTGTCTAGTCTAGAACAACAGGTGAAAGACCATACCAATGTTTCTCCTAACTTAGAACATATACATAGAGAGGATTGGATGCTTACTTGTTTCATTAGCTTCCACCACATCTTCAAATTCAAGTGGTTGCAAATAGCTGAATGCTTCCTGCAAGAAAGAACACTGAAAAAACAGAATATGCAATAATATATATATCTATTCAAGCTAGTTAGCTAAATCAGTTAAGCATAAACTACATTCATCAACCAAGATTTTACAATATGGAAAATCAAATTAAACATGGATGCATGTAGGGAAAAACAAGAAGTATTCTTTATTGATGATAGAAGGAGAGGTTACAACCTAGTGACTGATTTGTAGTGACCTTCAAGTAAAGTTCCCAAGTCTCATCACAGCATAAGTCTCTCCAGCAGTAGGTCCACAAATAAAACTCTCTATTGAAAATTCTCCAGCATTTCCCTACTCAAATTCTTCCTTCTAAACACTTAGATCTGTGTTCAATTTATAGATGAAATGTAGGCATTTTTGTAATCAATAACATTCCAAAAATAGGAAAGACATGTTTCCATTCATGTAGATGTCAAATGGACACTTAGATCCGAAGCATTACACATGTGAACCCTTATAGAAGACACTGGCCAAGTGGAGATTCCGGAACAATGAGAATTTTTCTCCCAATGTGACCAACGTACCTTTGAATGTCGGGAAGTGCTTTGCAGAGCAGCCTTGAATGGGGCTACCTCCATATGCAACGCACTTAGGCCCCTTAGAGCCTATGTTGGTGAGCTCCCACATGTTTAATAATAAGCTTCAAACCATGGAAAAGCCTTGCTTGATGAAAGTCTTGTTTGATTCATGTTGTTTCCTGTCTTAGGGCATATACAACTGTGATGATAGGGAATGATAGAACCTTAATCATCAGTCCTGGAGATGATGCCCAGTTAACCAGGTCATTGGGAATGGTGCCCAAATTGACCTATAACAAATTTAATATTTAATTCACTGATCTCTCACTAGTGTATCTTCAGTTACAACTAGTACAACTGAGTTTAACTCACTTAACTGATTTAAACTACTTTACAACTCACATAACTAGACATCCAACTCTGCTACAACTTCGAATCACTCATTTACCACTAATTCCACTTGCATGTCCCACCAACCAACCTTTGAACTCGAAATTCCTTCAACTAACTGTTTTTCCACATCAGTTCGTTGATTCCAAGTGCTCCATGAGAATATATTAATATTTATTGTCCAACTATTATTAAGGGATAATAATAGTCTACATGCATCTATAAATAGACATGCGATCTATAAATATAATTCGCACATACATATAAAAATTGAACATCATCTATAAATAGAATTTTCTCATCCATTCTAAAAGTAGACATACACCTAAAAATAGCTTGTGGGCCCCACCTAGTGTAGGTGCTTAATTTTCACTAGGATCATCATCTTGTTGAATCTCAACAAGTAACAATGCGTGCCGATAGTTTTTCTTCTTGAAATATTATGTGTTATTTTTCCCATCATGAATACCACCTTTGTCATATTGCCATGGCATGCCTAATAAGATGTGGCAAATGTCCATAGGCATGATGTCGCACAACACCTCGTCCTTGTAGTTTGAAATTTGGAATTCCACCTTACTTTATTCACTAACTAAATTTTGATTTCCTTTTTGGAGCCAGGTCACTCGATAAGGAGAGGGATGTGTCATCCTTTGCATCCCCAATTTCTCCACCATTTCTACAAAAACCAAGTTATCAGTGCTACCCCTATCAATGATTACTTTGTAGAATTTTCCTTTGGACTTACAAATTGTTCTAAACAAATTCCTCTATTGTCTTGGATCTTGCTTCTCTTTCTCTCCTTTAATTAAAAGGGTCTTCAGCATTAGAGACTCACCCAACTCAAGGGTTTCCTCTTTTACTTCTGTTGTTGCTTCCTAGTCCCTCGATTTTTCAACATGTGCTCCTCTATGTCCTATTGATCTATTTTTAGGACTGTTACATGATAGATGGATTGTCTTCCTACATATGTATCATCAAAATTTCCCGTCTCTCTCTCTCTGCCTCTTGCAAAAAATCTTCTGCCCCTTGACTCTCCTCTTCTTGGAAATTGACTCCTTGAACTGCCTGCTTCTTCTCTTGGAGCCTGGGATCTTCCCATGTTGGGAGACCCTTTCTTTGCTGCAATCTCTCTGCTTCTATCCAACTTTTCTTTTGCCCCTCAGTGCTTCCTGATTGATAGGTGTCCACCACATTCTTCAAGGGTAAGAGGTTGATTTTATCTTGAATTTCAATTCTCGGGCCATTTATGCATCTGGCCACCTTCTCCACATCTTCTTCGATGTCACCCGCTCTTATATTCAGCCTATAGAGATCCTTTTTATAATGTTTCACTGTCATGGATGTCTACGTCAGATTATGTAGTTGCATGAAAACAATTAGCCGGTAATCTTTGGGCATAAAATTGCTCTTCAATTTAGCCACACTCATGTCCAAACTTTTAATGTTTGCTTTTCCTTTTCTTTTATTTTTCTCTAGGTTGCATGTAACTCATCCCACCACAATGTTGCATGC
Organism: Pinus albicaulis; assembly: GCA_034641835.2. NCBI lineage: Eukaryota > Viridiplantae > Streptophyta > Pinopsida > Pinales > Pinaceae > Pinus > Pinus albicaulis. The sequence goes on from CM076577.1 coordinate 1,414,938,974, forward strand.
CCTCTTAACCTTCTGGTCCTCCTCAACATCCTCATAGTCAAAATATTTTTGCAGAGTGTTGATCCGATCCATCAATTCTTCCACATTCAAATTGCCTTCATATATCGACACTATACCTGACCTTGGTAACCAATTTAATCAGTTATTCATTTGGCTGATGTGAAGTGATGCTCATGCATCATACAATGGTGTTTAACTTCTCTTGACTTACAAAATAGGTAATAAAAGGACTATGACAAGGTCAAGGTATTAGAAATTTTTTATCAAAGTGGAGGTGATTAGAGTAAGATAACAATTTAATTAAAATAAAATAGAAAAAACACATTTAATTGTTACAATTATTATAACTGGTTTTCTTTTGAAAACCAAATAATATTATCAAAACTATTATAACAATGCCTTGTTCATTATAAACATTGAGAAAATGGAGACATAAACTTTTGATTTTGAAAACCAAATAAAACTATACAATGCCTTGTTAATAATGTAGAGACATATAATCCTAATTATATCTTTTTTTTCTTAATAATAAAATATTCCTTGCCTTTTATGCAGATGTTTTCATTGCAAATGGTCAAGATTTTTCCAATCTCTATATATCATTATTCTTTGTCATTTTTTCTCTATCTGGGAAAAAACCAAATTACCACAATCAATACTTAACAGAACCAAAATACTAACAATTGGATAATCGTTAGCCCAATAAGAAGTGCATGTCTGCAGTCAATTCATGGCTTGGCCGTTTTGATACAAACAATCTGTTATCTCATCAAGTTATGTCTGTAATGCGTACTAAACTCCACGCTGGGAGAGCCGACAAACAAGATTATCTGTACCTTTTATTGCAACAGGTACTATGTGGTACTTTTTTTTCAGAAGGAAAAAAACGCTGTATATATTAATAGAAATATATGACAGTACATGATCATCGATACATTCTCAAATTGTTATTTAAAACAGCAAGAAAACCCCATATACCAAATACATCCAGAATACACTTCTGAAGAGAAGTTATTCAATGTTCATGGCCAACAACATTACGGATAGTATAAAACATACCCACAAGATCATCCCTGTATACAATGAAAAGAGCCAGCAGAGAAAATATGCAGCATCATATTCATGATAATAAGGAAAAAAGATAACTGAAATGAAAGAAAGCAAACAAAAGGTGAGTTCCATAGTGTCTTCAAAACTGATAAAAGGTTGTCTCGCTAGGCAAACACCAAATCAGGCTCGCTTGAAATACATCATGCTCGCATGACATATGGAATCCGAGTCACTTGTTAAATATGCCCGATCCACTTGAAGAAGAAAGAGCAGCCCTGGACAAAACCAAAAACCCTGCACACCAAAACAGGCTCGCTTGATAAACTGTCAAAAAAGCACCCTAACAACGATGAGATTGGTCCCCATGATTGGGGGAGAACTGGCTCCCCAACTCGATCCGGAGATCCGACACCTTACAGCATCCAACCAAGACCGGCCAGCCTTTCAGATCCAGGATCGAAAGGATATGATATGACCTGACGAATAGTGAACACATCGGCCTCCCGGACCATGCCAATACCCGATGCAGCAGAATTCGAAGGATCAGAAAACTGAAAAACTCTGGGATCCATCGAGGATACAAGGACCATCGGAGAAAGAAATAGTGGCAGTGTAGTCGATAATCCTGAGATCAATAATGTAGCATGCCCGAAGAGCAAATAGCCACGATCCCAGAGCCAGTTCAGCTAAATTCGGGGGAGATCCGATTTAGGAATCAGCAGAGACAAGCCGCAGCACTTAGAACAAGAGTCGCCCGGATCAAGGTACTATGTGGTACTACGTATATATCTATTAGCTCGGCAGGTAATCCTGGACAATAATTTGGTTATGTTAATATATGTTAAGATCCATAAACAAAACAATTATAATGTTACAGAAACTTTATTTTTAGTGCTTACCATTAATGGTTTCCAACCTTCTTCTAATGGTTGGCAGGTAGGTTTACCAAGCTTTGAGAGGAAACCTACTGTTTTTAATTAATTACTTACTCTGATTTCTTTTAGAGAAAACTTGTTGCCTTGATTGGAGATTTTAAAAATATTTCAAAATCCAACAACCTTGATGGTATATTTTAAGAATATTTCAAAATTCACTGATCTTGATTACAGATTCCAGAAATATTCCAAAGTCCAAGAATTAAAAAAAAAAATCTTTAACCTTCTCTAAAATAAAGTTCTTGGAATCTGCATATGCACGTCTATATCAGTGATCAACATTCGATAGACAAGCTAATTGGACATCATAGATTTTGATATAATGCAAGGCCCTACTGGGTGCCCTGATGTATTTTGTTAAGAGCTTAATGTTATTTGATGGAATTGAATAGAATTGAATTTTGCAACATGTGCTCCCTCTTTATTTATTTTCAGGACAATTCCATGATAGATGGCCTGTCTTGTCTTCCCACATATGTAGCACCAAACTTCTTTGTCTTTTCCTCTGCCTTTTGCAAAAAACCTTCTGCCCCTTAGCTCTCCTCTTCTTGGAAATTGACTGCTTGAACTCCTAGCTTCTTCTCTTGGAGCTTGGGCTCTTCCCCTATTGGGAGACCCTTTCTCTGTTGCAATCCCTATTCTTTCTAACCAACTTTTTTTCTGCCCCTAGTGCTTCCTGATAGGCATCGTCCACATTCTTCAAGGGTAACTTGAGGCTGATTTTATCTTGAATTTCAAATCTTAGGCTATTTATGCACTTGACCGCCTTCTCCACATTTTCTTCGATGTAACCTGCTCTTATATTAAGCTTCTAGAACTCCTTTGTATATTGTTTCACCATAATGGATTTCTGCCTCAGAGTCTGTAGCTATATGAACAAACTTAGCTGGTAATATTTAGGCATAATTTTGCTCTTGAATTTAACCACCATCATGTCTAATTTTATATTGTTTCACCATCATGGATTTCTGCCTTAGATTCTGTATCTGCATGAACAAATTTAGCTGGTAATCTTTGGGTATAAATTTTCTCAATTTAGCCACCATTATGTCCATATTTTTCCTTCATTTTTTTCTGTGGGTTTCATGTATCTCATCCCACCACAGTGTTGCATGCCCTCTTAACCTTTTGGTCCTCCTCAACATCCTCATAGTCGAAATATTTCGAGAGAGTTGATCCAATCCATCAACCATTCTACATTCAGAGGGTAACTAATTTAATCAGTTGTTTATTTGGCTGATGTGAAATGATGCTCGTGCATCATAGAATGCTGTTTAACTTCTCTTGACTTACAAAACAAGTGATAAAAATACTATGGCAAGGTCAAGATATTAGAAAACTGTTATGTGGAGATGATTAAAGTAAAATAACAATTTAATTAAAATAAATTGTGAAAACCAGAATTAAGTAAATAAATCATTAGTTACAATTACTCTAATTGTTTCTATTTTGAAAACCAAATAATTTTAAATTATTGTAACAATGTCTTGTTCATTTATGAAAAGAAAATGTTGAGACATATAAGCTTTTGATTTTGAAAAACAAATAAAACTATTGTAACAATACCTTGTTCATAATGTAGAGACATATAAGCCTAATTATACCTTTTTCTTTCTTAATAATAAAATATTCCTTACCTTTTATGCGGATGTTTTCATTGCAAATGGTCACGATTTTGCCAATCTCTATATATATCATTAATCTTTGTCATTTTTTCACTATCTGGGAAAAAACCAAAATACCACAATCAAATTTTCCCAAAATACCACGATCAATTCAATACTTAACAGAACCAAAATACCAACAATTGCATAATTGTTAGCCCAATAAGAAGTGTATGTCTGCAGTCAATTCATGGCTTGGCCGTTTTGATACAAACAATCTTTTAACGCATCAATTTCTGTCTGTAATGCGTACTAAACCCCACGCTGACTATCTGTACCTTTAATTGCCACTCCAGGTACTACATATATATTTATTAGCACTCCGGGTAATCCTGGACAATAATTTGGATGTCTTAATATATGTTAAGATCCATAAACAACACTATTAAAATGTTAATTAAATGTTACAGAGACTTTATTTTTTAGTGCCTACCCGTAATTCTTTCCAAACTTTTTCTAATGGCAACTAGCCAGGTAACCATTATTTCCTAGGTTGATAATGTTCCACTCAATCTGATTAGCAGGGATTCACTCATTTTTCAAGGTTTCTGTGGAGCACAGAGAAAATCAAATACGAAGATGAATCATGAAGCCTGCAAGAAGACTTCGACTGCACCAAGTAATGCTTAAAAATGATCAGATTCAGAAGGTTATTATCCCTCCAATTGTAGCGGTTTCTGAACTTGTTTTGATTGCAGATTTTATGAATATTTCAAAATCTAATAATTTTGATGGCAAATTCTAGAAATATCTCAAAATCATTCAATGAAAAAGATAATTCCTTTAAACCTCTCAACTGTAAAGTTCTTGGAATCTGCAATCCAGATAAAAATGCTCTGCGCCACTATGTGTCACTATATGCTAAGTGAATTTCCTACACCCATATGCTAAGCCCCTGCAACTCGTTGCAGCTTATTTTGGTTAAGGCAGGGTTTATGTTCTCCACTTGAAATTAGCAGGGTCCCGCTGGTTTACATTGACATCAACTTATTGACAACTTTTCATACCTTTATCAACATCTTCCCTCTTCATTAAATTCTCTCATTTCACTTCCATTATAGAAGACAAGCCAATTGGGCACCATAGATTCTGATAGAAGCCTTCAATGGGCTAATTCTTTGTCATAATCTGCTGAGTGCCCTAATGTATTTTGTTAAGAGTTTAATGTTATTTAATGGAATTGAATTTTAATATAGTATTTTATATCAATTGTTTAATATATTATTTATATAAATGAAAAGTGTAATATATTATATTACCTATAAGAATTAATTTGAGATACAAGTATACCTAAACATGATATAAATGTATTTAAAAAATGTATGTTAAATATTTTAAATTATTTATAATATTAATATTAAATTTATATATATTTTATAGATTTATATATTTAATTACTTTTTCATATATATGTTTGAGGAAAAATGCCAAGAAATTTGATGCCTTTTGGGGTTTGAGATATCAAGAGTTATGATGGATCTAAGCTAGTTTAATTATTAATTGTAATTGTATTTTTTTTATGCTATTTAAAAAATAACATATTAAGACAGTACATTGTAAACATCTCTTCACATCTTTTCCATGCTGGGCTAAAGAGTGCCTCTAGGGGAAATTAGGTCTATTTGAAAATATATATCTATTCTTTCAAATTCAATTTAATAAAATTTAGAACATTAAAAATAGTAATATTTGAAATTTTACTATAGAAAATGAAAATAGGATATATATATATATATATATATATATATATATATATATATATATATATATATATATATATGTATGTATATATAATTTTAAAATTTGATATTTAGGAAAGTTTATATAGGGTAGTTTAAATTGTTTTTTCTTTTTGCTTTGAATTAAAGTTGTATTGCCTTATAATTTCATCATACACTAGCAAAAGTATTATTGTTCATGCAATGTTTGATCTCAATATCTCTCTAGGAAAACCAGATCTGTTGACTATTGACTAGAGTTTAGGTAATGCAAAATAAAAATATCTAACATTGATAAACTATTGAAAACTACCATAGACTAGGGTAGATAAATAAAGAAAACAATTACCAAGAGACAAAGCATATCATTAAGAGTCTGAAGAAGTAACATGCGCCAGGTCTTGAGTGCTTCCTCTAGCTAGAGTATGAGGTTTTAGATCACAATGAAGATGAATTTCAAGGTAAGAAAGATGAGTTTCAAAATTAGAAAGAAAATAATGCTAATAATGTTTCAGTTGTTGGATTCATTCAAAGAAGACATTATATCATTGTGGTCTTCATGTTTCTCCTTCAAGACCCTACCCAAAAGTGTTTTCATCTACCAATGGAGGGTCATGGAGTTTGGGTAGTAGATCCGTCTTCCCTTGGTATGGCCAAGCTAAGGAACCTAACTAGCTACCTCTCCTTAGATTTCCGAATCAAAATAAGCTTGTTGGTTGGTGGTGGTTAATGCTTCGAGGTGGAAAAGTTCCTCGTGAATTTGAGGATGAGTGGGAGAATGAAAGATGGTTGTAGCATTTTGTGCTTGAGTTTGGGAACGTGGCTTGCCTTGAGGGTCCTTACCCCGAGGGCCCTAACAACTTTGTATTCAATACCAGGGCATACTGCACTGGAAAAATAATAGCCAGACAAGATGGCTTCATTAGGGGAATTTTGAGGTCTAAAAAGGGCTTCATAAGAAAACTATAAAATAATAGTGGAAATAATAAAATAAGGTTTGATGACATCATCAAATTTTAGAGGTAAAAAAAGACTACTTTTTCAACTTGTATTTTCAACATATCTCCCAAATGTTTTACTCAAATTTCAAGTGGGAGTACTTATTGGATGCAAAATTTAATTCCTCATCTAAGAAGTACCCATGTTACTTACTTTCAATGGACCCTGCTACACGAAAAATGAGAAATACATGAAAAAACGTGATTGCAATTACACTTTTCATGTATTTCTCATTTTTCGCGTAGCAGGGTCCATCGAAAGTATGCAACATGGGTAATCCTTGGATTAGGAATTAAATTTTGCATCCAACGAGTACACTTGATTGAAATTTGAGTAAAAAATTTGGGAGATAAGTTGAAAATACGAGTTGAAAAAGTAGTGTTATTATTTTATTATTTTTTAATCTTTTTACCCTTTTACTTAAAAAATGGTGAACCATCCCCCATGGTTGAAATCATCATCTTGAACCCTATTGGTTCTTATAAATTTTATTTTGGTTGTACCATTTTCTTAGGATGCCCATTTTAGGCCTCAAAATTCCCATAATGTATGTATAACCCCTAGGGATTCAAAGGGTTGAGATTGAGAAAGAAAACAAGAGGCAAAACCCAGGGGGTTCTTGGTTTCGAAGGAAAACAAGGCCAAGAAACAATAGAGGGTGAAAGGAAAGAAATGGTAGATGAAATAATCCATGTGGTAATAATCAACAGGAACAATCAATACTATTAACCTTTTTATTCTTGATATTTCCTTTTATCTTGAGAGTTGAAGGAGTGGTAATAGATGCCAATGCATTACAAGATATGGCTAGCTTCATTTATTCTTTCTCAACCCTTGGGGTTGTCTCCTAGCGTATATATTTTTCTTTTGATGTTTCTTGTTCCTTTTCTTCCTCCTCTTCACAATCTATGTAAAATAATTCTTCTCAGCACACTTATGACCTTTAGTGTATTTTCTATCACAACTATAACAAAGCCCTTTTTATCTTTTTCCCTCCAGTTTTTTCTGTTTCAATATTGTAGGTTGTGGAAGGCTAGGAGTGACAACACTTCCATATTTATGGTTGTGAGTGGTAGACCTCTTTGTTGCCAAAATTTTTCTTTCAACTTTTCTTGCCACCCCGGACGCATTCTCCAATGACATAGGTTCCCAAAAGCGAACCTCATGTTGGATGTTATCCTTTAAAGTCCCTAGGAAGACATAAATCAAATGCTCATATGGAATATGAGTTACCTTTATATCAACCCTTTCTAATTCCTTGATGTGCTCCATAACTGAACCGTTTTGTTTGAGCTTTATCATCTGGCTAAAGAAGGTATTTCTCTTTATATCCTCATAATGTGTTATCAATTCCTCTATAAAAATTGTCCAAGTATCAAGTAATTTATGATAAAAATACCATTGATACCACACAAACTGATTGGCATCTAGATATAATGATGTAATGCATATCTTTTGTGTGTTTTTGTAGATTACAGAAATGCTCCATCTATAGTATTCATGTTACTAGATCCTTGCCATCAAAACTCCTCATATTGATCTTTGGAATATGGTTGGTCTTAAAACCAAAGTTAGAGTCTTTAAAATCATGATTCACATTCCTTTTTTCTCATCATGGATTTCATGGAATACCTTATCACCACTAGGAATAATTTCTTGTAGAAAATTTGTCAAACCTTCCTTTAAGCCTTCCATTTTTGCTTCTCAACCATTCTTCGAACCTTCCATGTCCCCTTTTATTTTTTCCTATAAACTATCCATATTATCATTGATCATCGCTTCTAATTAATTTTTGGCTGTTCTTTGGGAGAGCGGAAATTGCTACACTTGGTACTGTAATTTTGACATATCATTTGCTACACTTGGTACCATAATTTTGATATATCATGTTGCATTTATTCTTCTTCATGCGCCATAGAACTTTCTTAGGGATTAATGGGTGTAGATTTTTTTTTTTGTTTTGGAGGAATTTTCGAATCAATTAATGATATATATGAGTCACTATTCCTTTTGAATCACTTCAAACTTATTTTTCAAATAAGCATTATGCAAAATTAAAAATACACACGTTTTAATAGCTTGATTTTGAGCTTGTCGATAGGGCTAATCTTGAAACTATTGTATCTTCGTGATTTAAACCTCCCAAGGTCTAAATTTCATCCTAAGGTAGCCCTATATGTATTCTTTCCAACCCCTCTGGTTAGATTGAGATTAGATCCTTGGAGATAAAGTTATGAAAAATCTCCCAAGATGGATTGATTATGGACTAGTTTAGTAGAGAGAACTTGTATGTGATTCCACGTGTCACTGATTTAAATTTAGGCCCTTAAAATCATAGCCAAGAAACTACAACCCATAAAATTTCATTCAATTTTTACTAAATTGATGCTTGAAGAGAAAGTTATAACAGTTTCCCCAAGACACTTGTTTGAGATTGAATTCTAGAGCACATAGAAATGGTAACTTCCTTGGACCATATCTCCAAAAATATAGCAATCCAAGGTATGAAATTTCATCCCAAGGGTCATCAATATTTTACTTGACGTGCTAGCAATTTCAGCTTGTGAATCATAACAAAAAATTATTTATAACAAAAATTACATGGTGTATTATTTGAGGCACCAAAACTCTACGATCCAAAGCTCTAATACCAAATGTTATGTAAGAAAATTAAAAAAAAAAAGGAAAGATAGATCAACGACTTGAAAATAAGCCCTTTTGAGAGGGAAAGCTCCTTTTACATCACATAAATGAATAATTTTTGGAAGATTCAAATGACAAGAGATCCTTGCTATATATAGGAGTCTAAAAGGTCAAAATATAATTAGGGCTTACATAGTAATAATGATTTAAGGGCTCAATAATAACAATAATGGGTTTCTATGGGGTAAACAAATAACAATATGGGGGCTACACTACTATTATAGGGACCTAACACTCTCTCTCTATATTTTTCTACCTCTTTCTCTCTATTACTTCCTACCTCTATCTCTTTCAGTAACTCTCTCCCCTTCTCCCCCTTTCACTCTCTCTTCCACACTATACCAATATTTTTGTCTATCTACTTATCTCCCTCCACCTTCTTTATCTCTCTCCCCCATCCTCTCCAACTATCTCTCCCGCAATCTCTCTCCACCCCCCTATATCTCTACCCTTCTCTCTCTCCCTCCCTTTATATTACCTTCCCTTGATTTGAAGTTACTTGTTACTTATTTATGTGCTAGTTTCATTTCAGATATAAAATTTTCTTTGCTTTGTTTTACTTATCCTTCATGATTTTTTTTATAAGCATGTGATTGGAAAACAATGTACTTAGTGAAATTATGAATTTTTCATAAGCTTAAAAAACATAATTTTAAATGACAAAACAGAAGCAATAGTAAATACAATAAGCACATATAATAGAGCTTAATACAAAGAATTTTGATAAAGGAGTTCACCACTCCTGGGCTACATCGCCTTGGTCCAAATTCATAGTGTGACCTTCGTATTAGCTTAAACTGTGCTCAATTTGTTGTTACAAGCTTTATAACCTCTTGGAACCTGTCCCAATGAGTTTATAACATCATAATCTCCTAAAAATGACTATTTTTTGTTGAATTTTGACTCTGGATGCTCTGGAAATGACCCCACCACCTAGTGGCCCTGGCCTTAAAAACTCTTCAAATGCACAAAACACTTGTAGATGATCTTTTCTACCTTTGCAACCTGGTTCATTGAGTTCCTAGCATGCAAATTAGCCAGAAATGACTTTTACTGAGATCAATTTGGTCGAAAATTGAGTGATTTAGGACCAAAACTTCTTTTGCCCCAATTTCTCCTCCAAAACTGGAGAAACTGCCAGTTAAATTTATAAATTTAGAAATACATCCAAAATTGGCATGCCTCCAGAAAACCCGCCAAATTTAATTTTGGGATTAATTAGTATAATGCAATACTAGTTCGGATAATATTGGATTAATGTTAATCTACGTTTTTCGCGCTAATGACGTATTAATGTCATTAAGCCACGTCTTAACCTTAATTAATCACCATTCGGATTGTTGGGATAAGCTCCTAGTTTCACGCTTCTGGCCACATGGGGAGGGGGCTGACCCCCTCTGACCTCCATACGTTAGGCTTTTAGTTGCGAAGAAATTTAGGTGTGAGAAACATCGTGTAGAGGAAGTGGTAAGGCGTTGGTTGTGCAGGTGGGAGGTGAGGGGTTCGAGCCCTGACCCCGCCATAAAATTTTGCTCGGAGGTATAAAGGTCCTCCGCCAAGTTGTCGCTACTGCTAGGTTTAAACCCCTTCCAAACTTGTTTAGAGTATCCTCCAGATTTATTCAAGGCCACCATTAGTGGTTTAAAAACTATGTAATATATTGTGTTACATATATATATATATATATATATATATATATATATATATTTGTAATGTATTCACCATACTAATGTACAAATAATAATATGAAATATTTGACCATTAGACCAAGGTCTAGTCCACGTAATTCTACCTTAGGGTTAGGAGGTGGTCCACCAGAGAGGACATGTGGTGCACTATGGTTGGGTTTCACTCCAACCCTATAAAAAAATTTCAAATTCCAACTTAGGAAAAATTGAAGGCCATTGGGAAATTTCTTTCTTCACTTAACGCATTTGGCTAATATGAAGATGACACTTGTCATAGTGTCACTAACTACAATATGGAGTATATTCCTGCAATGTTTACTGTACCTGCCACATCAGCACTGTACTTGTTCTGTTGATTTTTTATCTATTTTGGAAAAAAAACATCAGATGATAACTCAGGCATATGAACTCGGATTTTAATGAAACGAGTTACACCAGAATTTTGGCCACAAACTCTATTAGGGCATTCAAGTTTGAAGAAATTTCAATAACTTTCAATTTTTAGCTAAAAATTGAGCCTTAGATCATTCCTTCCCACTAGAAGCCTTTTGGACCCCAAAAGATATTATCAATTGTTTAGCAAGTGAGGGTACAACTCCCTCACTTTTCTAATCTCCAACTATTTTTCCTTTGAAGGATTTTAACCTTTGAGTCCAACTCTAGGGTATTCGACATCCCATCTTCTTGAAGTTTTGATACTTCTCTCAAGTATGAGATCTTGATAAATTTCACCAATATATTCAGGAAAGAAATAATCTATTGATGGCAGCTGAACATTCTCTCCTTGATCATCAATCAAGGGAGGCTCAAACGATATCAAATTCTCAAAATGAATGACAAAATAAATTTACATATAAGGAGGCAAATCTAGCTTGAATGCATTTGTACCAATATTTTCCAAAATTTTAAATGGACCATAATGGATTGGTTTGAGCATTTTACCTTCCCGTTGCAATATTTCTTTGCTTATGTACAAAAAAAATTCATCTCCAACTTGGAATTTGTGATCAACCCAATGTTTGTCATGCCTTGCCTTGTAGCTTCTTTGAATCTTCTCAATTTTCTCTTGCATTGTGTGATGTACCAAATAAATTTTCTCATTGAACTTTCTTGATTTATCTATGTCACTATGTCCATCTATAGAAACATCTTTCTCAAAGATAAAATCCAATGGCGATCGTGGAAACTAACCAAAACATGTCTCATATGGCGATGTATTTGTGGAAGAATGTTTTTCCTGGTTGTATGCATGCTCTATGTAGTGTAACTATTCGTCTCACAACTTCGGATGTTTGTTGCAATAGCCTCTTAGAAGATGAATAACAGTTCTATTTACCACCTCTATTTTACCATCTATTTGCAAATGAAATGTTGTACTCTTCTTTAAATTTGTATCCGTCAGGTCCCATAATTTTGACCAAAAATTCCCAACAAATCAAGAATCTCGATCATTTACAATAGAAGTAGGAAGACCAAAATGGATCCATCCATTTTGAAAAAAAATATTAGCAGTTTGTTCAGTTTTAATATTTTTCTTACATGCCATCAAAATACACATTTTTCTTAACCTATCTACCACAACATACAAATAATCATCAATTTTCCTTGACATAGGAAGGCCTCCTACAAAATCCATTGAGATGCTCTCCCAAGGATGAGAAGGAACTGGAAGTGGTGTGTACAAACCAAGCTTCCTATTGTTAGGCTTACTTGTTGCACATAAATAACATCCTCTAATAAAACAAGAAACACTTTCATTCATAAGTGGCCAATAAAAACACCTTTGCAGATGTGCTACTGTATTGCCTACACTGAAATGTCTTATAAATAATTATGTGTGCGCCTCTCTTATGATATTGTTTCTTTCTCCCTGTGGAATACAAAACTTTCCCAAGTGATACAACAAAATGTTATGCACATGATAATCTAACTCTTCACTTTGGTTTCCTTTACTCATGTTCTCATAGACATCTTGAAAATCGCTATCATTCACATATTGTTCAATGTAACTTTCATGCATAATAGAATTGTGCTTGAGAATAATAGCTGAATTTACGATAGGCCTAAAGAGCATATCAGCTACCTTATTGTAGATTCCTTTCCTGTACCTGATAACCAAGTGAAAGTGTTGTAGAAAACCCATCCACCTGAAATGTCTTGATTTCTTCACTTTGACTTTGATTGTAAGTACTACAATGGCTGATGGTCGGTATGGATAATGATCTCTTTTCCCATCAAGTAATTCTTCCATTTCTTTACACTTTGTACCAATGCATATAAATCTATGTCACATGTAGGATATTCAATCACAACTCCATTAAGATTTTCAGAATGAAATGAGATAGGCTTACCATGCTGCATGAGAACTGCTCCCATAGCATAATCACTTGCATCCGTTTGGATCTCAAATGGTTGTCTTAGATCTGGAATTGCTAGTACCGGTGCCGAACTTATATTTGTATTTAAATAATCAAATTATTTCTGCTGCAAATCCCCCCAATGTAAGACTTTATTTATACTTGTCAATGCATGTAACAGTGTTGCAATGGAAGAAAAATTAGCAATAAATTTCCTCCAATACTTTGTTTCCCCTAAAAATATTCTTACCTCAGTAACTATATTGGGCTTGGGCTAATTCAAAATGACATCAACTGTGGAAGGATCAATCTTCAATTCACATCCTCCAACTATGTGTCCCAAATATACCAGTGAAGTCTTACCAAATTTGCACTTTGACATCTTAAGAAACAATTGCTCTTTTCCCAAAACATCAAGTACCTTGTTCACATGCATGACATGTTATTCTCTTTATTTGTTGAATATGAGCATGTCATATAAGTAAACAATGAAAAAGATCTAGAAGTAGTCTAATTACATCATTCATCACTCTCATAAAAGTAGCTGGTGAATTTGCTAAGCCAAATGGCATAAATAACCACTCATACAATCCTTGCCTAGCCTTGAAAGCAGTTTTCCAAATGTCTTCTCCAACTATCCTAACTTGATGATAACCACTTCTCAAATATAAATTAGTGAAATAATTTGCATGTTTTAACTGATCAAGAAAATCATCGATGCATGGAAGTGGGTAGCAATTCTTTACCGTGATTTTCTTCAGTGCATGGAAATTGATACACATACACCAAGTCTCATCCTTCTTTGGAACCAAAAATATTGGAGAACCACATGGAGAAGTAGATGGGTGTATGATTCCTTTATTCAGAAACTCTTGGATTTTCTTCTTGATTTCCAAACTTTCCATGATTGACATGCAATACATACCAATATTTAGAAGCGGAACATCCTGCTGCAGCTGAATCTGATGCTGAATTCCCCTCCTGGTTGGATACCCCTTTGGTTCTTGAAACATTTCGCCATGATGACTTACCACATCAAACAAATCAAACTTCAATTTTTCATCACATCCTTCAAAAGATTCATAGTTAACATCTTCCTTTTTCTTGATCATAAGAAGCAAAATTTTTTTTACTTGCATTTACTATCCTCTTCATTTTCCCTGCATTAACTAAAGAGATATTCAGTTTCTTGCGATGAGCTCTCACAATATAATCCACTCCATCTTTGATCAAATGATATTTTTTCTCATGAAGGTAGAATACCGCTTTCCTTTCATACAAGTATCAACAACCCAAGATAATCCCTGAAATATCAAGTGGTACAACATCTAACTCAACTTCGTCAACAAAGTTTGCAGTAATAGAAAATATGAAAATAAATTTCCTTGTCACCTATAAATATGCATTGCTAACTATCCAACCCAAACGGTATGGATTATGATGAGGTATAGTTTCAAGGTTCAGTTTTTTAACTAAGTCTTCTGAAATCAAGTTTGCTTGTGACCCTGTATCAAATAAGGCATCAATCTTTGTATGATTAGAAATTACTCTAACATGGAATAATTCTATCCTTGTATCCTCATTTGAAGTGTTATTGTGACTATTTGAGGTACTAGAACTTGCAATCGCTTCCTTTCCTTTGTTAACCATGGAAACTATCTTGGCTTCATCTCCTGAATCATATCCAAGATCTTTTTGTGTGGTGGCAGTCGTCTTTTTTTTCCCTTTTTCATTTGGTTTCTTTAGTCTTAGTTCGGGATGTAGTTTCCAACAGTGAGCCTTCATCATGCCCCTCCTTGGAACAATGTTTGCATGTTATTTTCTCCCCTTCTTGCTTCACACTTGAATTCTTCTTTCCCTTCCATTCTCCTGATTTCTCCTTTCCCTTAGCCTTGAATGGCTTCTTATTACTACTCTCTTCAAAAAAAAAATTGCCCCTTGCTTCAAGATGTGTGGGTTTCACACATACTTCATTTAAGCTATTTGGGTTAAACATGAGAATAGTGAGTTTCAAGTATGAATGTAGACCTCCTATATGCTTCAATAGTGTGTCTTGTGAATTTAAGTCTACTCCAAGTAACAAAGCCCTTTTCCTAAATTCTTGTGTATACTCTTGGACACTTTGACCTTTTAGTTGTATAAATTTTTGCCAACTCATTATTGTTTTTTGCATATAAGCTAATGGATAGAATTGTATTTTAATGGAAGAAATGAATTTGATCCAAGAAATGGAAACCTTACCATGGATGCACATTTCCTCTTGTGTCTTTTTCTCCCACCAAACTAATGCTACTCCTTCTAGCCTTAATGAATCCAATTGAATTTTAATATCGTCTTCTTGGACATCAAATTTGAGCTTCCTACAAAAAATGGAGAAGTTGATGCTGAAAAACTAGATAATTGGATTCATCAATTAGAAGTTAAACTTTAAGTAGTTGCAAAGAATGTTAGGTGTTAGAAACACCATGCAAAGGAACTGGTAAGGAATTGATTGTGCAGGTGGGAGGTCAGGGGTTCGAGCCCCGACCTCACCATAAAATTTTTTTTGGAGGTATAAAGGTCTGACGCTAAGTTGTCGGTGCTGCCAGGTTTAAAGCCCTTCCAAACTTGTTTAGAGTATCCTCCAACCATGTGTCCCAAATATACCAATGAAGTCTTATCAAATTCACACTTTGACATCTTAAGAAACAATTTTTATTTTCTCAAAACATCAAGTACCTTGTTCACATGCATGACATGTTCTTCTCTTGATTTGATGAATATGAGTATGTCATCTAAGTAAACAATGAAAATCTCATCTAGAAATGGTCTAAGTACATCATTCATCACTCTCATAAAAGTAGTTGGTTCATTTGTTAAGCCAAATGGCATAACTAACCACTGATACAATCCTTGTCTAGTCTTGAAATAATTTTTCCAAATGTCTTATTCAACTAGCCTAACTTGATGATAACCACTTCTCAAATCTAACTTAGTGAAATACTTTACATGTTTTACTGGTCAAGAAAATCACCAATGCGTGGAAGTGGGTAGTGATTCTTTACTGTGATTTTTTTCAGTGCACGAAAATCGATACACATGTGCCATGTCTCATCCTTATTTAGAACTAAAACTATTGGAGAACCACATGGTGAAGTAGATGGGCGTATGATGCCTTTATTCAACAACTCTTGGATTTGCTTCTTGATTTCCAAACTTTCCATGATTGACATGAGATACATACCAATATTCGGAAGTGGAAGATCCTACTACAGCTGAATCTCATGCTGAATTCCCCTCCTGGGTGGAAACCCCTTTGGTCCTTGAAACATTTCGCCATGCTGACTTACCACATCAAACAAATCAGATTTCAATTTTTCATCACATCCTTCAAAAGATTAATATTTAACATCTTCCTTTTTCTTGATCATAAGAAGCACAAAATTTTTACTTGCATTTACTAGCCTCTTCATTTTACCTGCATTAACTAAAGATATATTCAGTTACTTGAGATTATGTAATGTTCCAAATCTGGAACAGCTAGCAAGGCATGACTGGAAAATGAATTTTCCAAGAATATCTGCTATAGGATTTGAAACCAGGACTTGGATCCCTTATATCAATGTATCTGAGACTAAAATCCAAGAGATGGCTCAAAAAAAATTCCTCTAGGTGGGCTAAATAGATCTCCCACACCTAATTGTCTTCAGAAAATGCCCTATGAAGGGACTGCAACCAATGCATAAACATACAATAGATCAACATCATTATTTTATTAGCTGTGAGACAAGAAGATACAGATATCCAAAAATTGATGTTATAGAAGTAAAATTAAGTACAAATCCTTGAGGAAACATCCACTCAAGCAAGGTAATGCAAGCGTTAACAATACATGTACAAGAAATTGAAGTACACTTATATATTTGCATAAACCCAGGCTATGACTGCGTAATTTATAAGAGAGACTACTGCATAAATATCATCAATACAAATATATGACAATGTACAGATCAAATAAAGTGGGGGAGAAAGGCTCTAACCCCTGAAATCAATAATACATTAATCTCAAGAAGGATTGACTAAAATATACAAAATGGAAAAATGCCGGAGTTGTTGGGTAGCAACTACAACTCAAAACTGGAATTGAATAGAGAAGGTTGAAGATGATAAACAATCTGAAGTAGACCTCCTCTAATGGATCTCCTAAGTGGAAGGCTGATCCTTGTACTTGAGATCCCACCCTCCAATCAACACTGCAAACCCTCACTACAAGTGCACTATGAGAATAACGCAGTCTAAGAGGGAAACTGTGATGTAGGTGGAATAGAATACTTTGGCCAAGTTCCAAGATCTGAAAATAAGTTTTGATCCTTCCTTACTGATCTCCCAAAGGAAAAGAGACTCTCTCCTCTGTAAAACAATCCCGAAAGTGGTGTTTTAGGACCTCCACTGCAACACCCTCCAACACAGTATTATCCTGCTTCAAGAATAACACTGTAGTTGAAGGAGGATTCTTTGGCCTTGAGCCAATATGTGGATAAAATGAATTGAAATCCTTCAAGAAGCCTCTCAAGAAGGAGAGGAAATCATAAGTAGTAATCCCTCATGCTAAGCAGCACTGTAACTCAGCTGAACGGCTGGAGGATGCAAAATTTCTGAACAGACGAGAAATCTATAATCATATGCATGAGAAACAATGGCTGCCTTGCCCTCATTTTAAACACATGAGATCTCCCTCTCCATGGGTCCCACTCTTTAGGGTTTCCTCCTTCAAGGAATCTTCCCTCCTCTTTCTCTGTGCTATCCCATAAGATGCTTTCCACCTCATACCTCTGCACTATTTGACTTGGTCAAACTTGACCTAGCCTCTTTGCAATTGTCTCCTTTCACACACGAGGGTATGAAATTTAGTTCCATTGTTGATCCCCTTTCATACTAAGAGGGATTTAATCCATTCTTTTATTTTGTTTGGGCCTCCTCACCCAATTATTCAACTTATAAGTGAAATTAACAAAATTTAATATTCCAATTTATTGAAGGAAAAATTTGGAATATTACAGTCCTCCCCTCCCAAATGTTGCTTGTCCTCAAGAAACTGTAAGGATAGAACTGAGAAGTTACTCCCAAGGCATGGAGATTGAAAAGTGTTGGGAAATAATCTTCCCCAAATGGATCCTCCATCCCCAAGCAATCATCCAAACAAAATGAGTCACCTCCCAACATGGAAACTCATGGCAATCTCCTTCCACCTCAAGCTCCAGAAATGAAGGTGGGCTAAAAATATAAACATGGTAAGCATCATAGCTTACCCCATGTTTTCCTTCTCCCCACTTATGATAAGTGTAGAGTATGTGCTGATCTTGGGCTGCAAAATTATTTCCCTCAAATGGAAAATTGAAGAGAAATCCTCCAAAGAGTTCTCCTCCAACATTGAAGAACAAGCTAGCCCAAAATGTTTCATCCATTATGAATAGAACATGATCATCATAAAGTATCCCAGTGAGAAATCTTCTGCAAATTTTACAAGATGATGCATGATACAAACAATAACTCAGAAGGATACAACGCAGTCTCATCCACTGCAATCTCAGCAAATAATATGGCAAGTAATATACAAATTCCATCACATCTTCTAATGAATAGTAAATGGCTGAATGTATCAACAATACTGTCTGTTCAACTTAGTGTTCCTAAATTGATGTCATAAATTGTCAACCAGGGCTAGTAAATTGCTGAAGTGAAGTGCACCATATGTGCCTAAGTAACCTCTTCCTACTTCATTGTGTTTAGTGTTTTTCCAATGTTTTTGGGTCTTTTGTGTTTTTATTCTAAGAGGGAAAATAACTAAGTTTTGGCAAAGAGAAGTTGTTGGTCACACTAAAACAGAGCGAAACCTATTCTAAATTATGTATGGCTCTTGAGAACAGAGAATGCAATATTTTAACAAGAAAAATAACTCATAGCAAAAGCTCAATAACTCACAACATGAACTCAATCTCATTCATTCATTAGAAATATGTTGGAATAGCTTTGAGAAAAGGATAAGTTAGTGCCATGAGGTTCTTCTAAGTAAACAACCACCTACAAGATCACAGAGAAAATCTTATCCATGGCTAGAAATTTTTTGGAACATATTTGGAAAAGATAGTCTGCAACACAGTGAGGAACTCCACTCTAAATTAACCTATGATACTGAAATTAATTCATTCTACAACTTAAATTGTCACTACTAAGCCTTATGCGGAAGTTAGAAGTCTTTTGGAATAGTTTTGGGAAAAAGGCTATTTGTACAATTATAAGAGATTGCAGAACAGTCAAGGCCTTGAACTGATATCACTAATTCCTATCCATATGATGATGTGTTGGAAGAGATTAATAACAAGAGCAGTTTGTAAATAATGAAGGCCTTAAAGTCTAATGGAAAAAAACTAGTATACAACTAACTAATGAAACTAAAAATACAATAGATAAAGCTGAACTAAAATGCAATCATTCAAACTTCAAATATAGTGACCACAACTGTACTAGAATGCCATTATCCTAACTTGAAATAAAGTGAACAAAAGTTGAACTAGAGTGCCATTAGTCTAACTTGAAATACAGTGAACATAATCTGAACTAGAGTACCATTAATCTCCGGAGTATCACAACTACACTATAATGCAACTAATCACTGAAATGTTCCAGCTCTGTCTCATTTGGGGTTAGTGGTATTTTGGAATAATTCATAGAATAGGACTGGCTGTAACATGTGATGTAAATGAGCATAAAAAAATAGAGTTCAACAAAATGCAGTAAGCTCTGAAACACCACAGCGATGTCTCATCCAGAGTTAGTGATATTTTGGAAGATATTAATAAGAACAAGACTAGCTGTAACAACTGATGTAATTGAGCACAAAAACATAAAGTTCAAAGGAATGCAACTAACTCCTAAAATAATACAGTTATACCTCATTCAATATTAGTGATATTTTGGAATAATTCGTAAGAACAAGACTAAACTGTAGCATCCAATGCAAATGAAGATAAAACAAAAAGTTCAGAAAATTGCTTAAACTAGGAATGCAGCGAGGCTAAAGTTACTTATCTAAGCAATGTGCACAAAGCTTCTCGGGCAGTAGGGGCCCTATACCACCGGATCAGCATACAAATATCCTCAATATTGCCTCAGATCTTGCAATAAAGCGATGCTTCTTTCATTAAAGGAAAAGCATTTCAAAAACAGATTATCACAGTTTTCTGAGATCTAGCAACAAAACATAAATCTAGCTAGCCGTCTCTTGGTCTCCCGAGTCATTCTTATAGGAAAATTACATAACTTCCCTTGAGAGGAAATAGGGATAAGTGTCTTTCCCAATTAAAATCAAATTATAACTCTGGTGGAGGCCTCATTCTTTTGCTGAAGACATATGTAGAGTTTTTGTCCCGGTAGGAGTCTACCTCTTAGTTTTGATCTCTTCCACGTGCATAACCACCTGTAGAATTCTGCTCAGACTTTGTAGAGAGCAAGGAATGATGTGGATGAATTCTGGAATTCAACCATATGCGCTTTTCCTTCAGACGACACCTGTAACCCATTTAAACACTAAAATAGCTGCGGAACGCGTGATTGGCTATGGAACGTCTGTATTCTATAGCTATTTTGCACAAAATTATTAAAACAGCAAAAACCATGAAAATACAATATGTTAATCAATTGCATGTAACCTTTAAGAAATCCTAATCATTCTTCATTGATTTTAGGATTATGAAATGATAAAAAAATGATGAAATGAAGTGAAGGTTTGTAAAAGAGAAGGCAATTCTAGGGCTCAACATACCCCCACTGCAAAACTATTGCATGTCCTCATGCAATTTCATCAAAACTTATTCTATGTGCTCTGAAACCTCTGTTAGAACATCCAACCTTATATTTCTACTTCTTTTGGCCCTAATATATTTTCTAATCTCTGTTAACTTTTCAGAAATTGGTTCTTCATCTTCCTCCTGTAGTGGAGTGTCAAGTTTATTTTCAATAACCATGTCAATTTTTCTTCTTCTGCTCCATCAAAATATTTGGCAAACGATTTTGTAATCTCCTTATGGAAGCCATCAAATTTCTTTATAAAATTTAACGTCCCTGCTTGTTGTAGTAGCTTCTTGACTTATGGATATCCTTCCAAATACTTGACTCCAACTCGTTCTGTCCTGACAATTAGCCACATTCCTCCTCTGTGCAGATTATCTTCCTTTCAGAATTACTTTTCTATGTTTGAAGCTAGATTGACTACAGAGTCTAATGCTTTTATTTTTGAAACTATATCTCTGTGTCTGAAGATGGATTAGCTGTAGAATGATGCTTCACCCTCAGAATTACCTTTCTGCACTTAGAGATGGATTGGCTGCAAAGTGTAATGGAGGTGAATGGATGGAGGTAATTAAGCTATAAGGGAAAATGAAGTGGCTATGGATCTGATGGAGAATTTATGATGAACTTGTGGTGAAATAAGTGAATGATACAATCTTAAGGAGATGTGGACTAGTAAGTTACGTTTGTGATTATGACCGTTAGTCATTAATCAAGGTTTTAATGAGGACCGTTATGGAATGTTGGATAAGGGATATGGCCAAGATATGTTAATCAATTTGAATGATAGGTTGTTGAGGAAACATATGATTATACACATTGTATCTATTTCATGTTTTAAATTTTTGCTATTAAAATAATTTTCACAATTTACCTCAGAATTTTGACCTTGTTAATTATTGTGCTTGATGTTGTTCCTTTGGTCCTCTTTTAGCATGTTGATATTCAAAACAGAATCCTTCAATTTCTTGTAATCATCATCTCTTTGTAGGCTGTACAATTGTGTTAGAACGGATGAATAAGATGTGGCTGCAACATGCAATCTGTAAAAAGAAATGATGTATGGCTATGGAATATGGATGTGAAATGTAATGGAGTGAAAGTGAAATATGACTTGTGAAATGGAATGAAAGTGGCATGAGATGGAGTGAAAGTGGAGTGAGATGGAGTGGAATTGTAGAATGAAATGAATTTTTCAATTTCTCTCAAATGGTACATTAGAATTCCCTAAAATTTTTTGAGGTTGTGACCAATATTATTATGCATCTTCTGATGAAAAATTTCTACCATTGGTTGCACGGATCTCCTGAAAAATGAGAAATGGCTGTAGGTGAAAGTGGCCAATTTCTTGAAGAATACACACTGAAATTTTATGAAATTTTCTTTTTTTATTCACCCTACCTCATTGCATTTACCATAAAAATTTCAGGACCAACAGATGCATGGTTTGAAAGCTATGATAAAATCAATTTATGCCCTGTTTCACCCTTCATTCTACCCAATGTTGCAACAAAAAAAGTACGCCACGAACTCATTTTAAGGCCGAATTGAGTGATTCAAAAGGGAAAATGTGTATTTTTACCTTTTCTACTGCCACATTCTTTTAGAATTTCATTTTGATGAAGAAAAGGCGCTGTTGTGCAAAAATACTGAAATCTGTCCTAATCTGTCCAGAATGCTGAAAAATGAAAATATGCCTTAAAAACCCATCTGAAATGCCCTTAAAAATTTATTTTTTTCAAATTATGTCCACCTGATACTCAATTTATCATATTATGAGAAAACCCAGAAGCTCAGAATTTTTTATTTCTGCTCCAATCTTTTGCAATATTTGCGCCAAAACTGCTTCCAGAAAAAGTTGCAAAAAACAAAAATAGGCTGCTACAGCAATAGCTGCAGAAACTGCCACTTTTCGCAGCTGTTATTGAATTGAAAAAAATATGAACATGCTGCTATAAGAAACAAATAAAATGTACTACTGCAAGTTGTTGTTGACTCCATAAAACCATTAGTCTTCATCAAAGCCAACATTCATGGTACAATTCTTACCATGCGAATAAATGTGTCGAAGTCGAGCATGGGAAGAAATCATTGGATTACCGATCAATACTGAAAATCGTTAATGAATGCGAGACAACTCACTGATAATGTAAATGAGTTTCAAGGTACCTCAGTGCATCTTGACAGGGACGAATGAATGTGTCGAAGTCGAGTCGTCTGCAAGATTTGACAATCAAGAGACATTGTTGTATTCCCATTGTTATCAACGAGGAGGCTTTCCATTGATGAATGCAAGCTCCAAGGAACTCCAAATAATCTCTAATCTTGATCCCAGATAAAGTGTCGAGGTCGATGGGACAATATCTGTTGGAAGGTGGACCTTAAGGAATTCCACATCATCCAACTCGAGCATAGAACCAAAAATGATTTGAAGAACCATGAAAGTTTGAAACCATCATGAAATTGCAGAACTTATTGTGAACTTTGCTCGCCAGTTGCCTGGTTTTCAAGCAAAGCTCATGTCCAATTGCGCCAGCAAGCTGGTTTTCACAATAAGACTTATTTTTCTCTTCTTCTTTTTTTTATGTCCTACTCTACTTGAAAAAGAACATCTTGTTCAAGTATATGAATACTTCCAGTGGAACCATGTCTGTAACAAGATGATAGATAAACTCATATGCAGGTTTGAAAGATACTTTTTGATATGTACCTATATATGAGATGCCAATTGTCTTGATTTAGATGATGTCAGAAGATATTGAATAATTGAGCATTGGGATCCAATGAATGACTTGAACCAAGATTCAATGTAATCTTGTCTTCCTTGTCTTTCCTCTATCATGAAATGCAAGTCTTCGGAGATGTGATCTTCATTCATAGAATCTGGTGATAGGCATGCATGAGACTTTTCAATCTCTGGTTCCAATAACTTCTCTTTATCAACAGACATCCATGATTCTTGGTCCTTATCTGAGTCTTCTTCTTCTGGTTTTTGTTCTTCAATGATAGCTGGTGAAATAATTTTGCAATACCTCAAAATTGTAAGTTGATTGAGGTTTTTTATTGTTGGGGATATGAAATGGTTGTGGAGGTATTGGAGTGGGAATGAATTTTTGGGGTGCTTGTGTGGATGATAATGGGAAAGGTTGAATTGAGGTCAAATGAGGGTGATTTTGATGTTCTGGTGGAGGCGAATGGTATGAATAACATTGATGATGGTATTGAGGATAGAGAGGGAAATATTCAAGATATGATGGATTTCCTTTATAGGGCCTTTGCCAACTTTGTTGCCAAGATTGGTTTTGAGGTTGGGATTGAGATGTCCAAGGTTTCCAAGGTTGGTTTTGAGGTTGGGATTGAGATGCCCAAGGTTGCCAAGGCAAGGGTGTCTTCCAATTACCTTGAGATTGTTGTGCATAACCTTAGTACTGTGCATAAGGATATTGCATCGTATTGGGTTGATGAGGCTACCATAGTCCTCTTGGAGCTACATAAGAAAGTTGCTCTTGTGCTTGATTTGCTCCATTATCCTTTTGGTAAATTGCCTTCAACCCTAGTAATGATGGGCAATATTCAATAGTATGTGATCCTGCACAAATTTTACACATTTTAATGTTATCAAGTGGACATTCATGCAAAACATGTTTCTTTCTACATTCAGGGCAAAATATGAATGGAGCAACTTTTTGCTTGTTTTGCATTCTTAGCATGTCAGTTTTTTCATTTAAATTACCAAGAATGTTTAGCAAATTGTTAGGTTCAGTTTGACTTACCAATCCTGATGTTGACTTACTTACTTTTGCCATAAATGGATCTTGAGAGGACCTTACACACTTTGCTTTTCCTCTTGATATGTTCTTGCACAGTTCACAAATTTCTTGAAATGGCAATTGATAGACATCTCCTTTTCCCACAAGATTAAGAGGATCAATCCATTCATCCTTTATAGCATTTAGTAGGAGATTTTTTAATGCATCTGATCCTAAATTATGCAATTTAGATCTTTTGATATTATAAGTAAATCTCTCCACTAAATCTTCTAGGCTTTCATCCTCTTTTTGGTTCATCTTAAAGACTTCATTTCTTTGGTCATGGTGCATGCAATAACCTTTATATTTTTCCAAAAATACTCTTTTCATATCATCCCATGTCCTTATAGAATTTGTTCCTAAAGTCATGAACCGTCTAAGAGCTCTATCCTTCAATGTTGCCGGAAACAAATTCAATTTTTGCATGTGCAATGAGTAGCCATAAGATCTACAAATTATTTCAAATTCAAAAAGAAAGGTTTTCGGGTCTTCTGATCTCATACCTTTGAAGTTAGGAAGTACAGATGGATGGATGTTCTTCATTTGAACGTGGATATCAGTTTCTTGAATGGGAAATCCAAAAGGATCTTCCTCATTGTCATCATCTCCATCCATTTCTTCAACCTCCTTTGTCACCTCTTCTTCTACCTGTAAAAATATGAATTCATGATGTGGATGTGTGGCTCTTATTGCACCACATGATATAGTGGGTGTGGTAGGTGATTGAAGTTTTTGTTTTTTGTTTTTTTTGGATGTAAGAAATAAGGTTACCTAGTTACACTTCCCCGGCAACAACGCCAAAATGTCTTCTCAACTTAGTGTTCCTAAGGTGATGTCATAAATTGTCAACCAGGGCTAGTAAACTGTTGAAGTGAAGTGCACTATATTTGCCTAGGTATCTTCTTCTTACTTCGTTGTGTTTAGTGTTTTCTAGTGTTTTTGGTTTTGTGTTTTTATGCTAAGAGGAAAGGAACTAAGTTGTTGGCAAAGAGAAGTTTTTGGTCACACTAAAACAGAGCAAAACCTATTCTAAATTATGTATGGCTCTTGAGAATCAGAAAATGCAATTCTTTAACAAGAAAAATAACTCATAGCAAGAACTCAATAACTCACAACATGAACTCAATCCCATTCATTCATTAGAAATATGTTGGAATAGCTTTGAGAAAATGATAAGTTAGTTCCATGAGGTTTTTCTAAGTAAACAACCACCTACAAGATCACAGAGGAAATCTTATCCATGGCTAGAAATTTTTTAGAACATATATTGGAAAAGATAGTCTGCAACACAGTGAGGAATTATACTCTAAATTAACCTATGACACTGGAATTGATCCATTCTGCAACTTAAATTTTCACTACTAAGCCTTATTCGGAAATTAGAAGTATTTTGGAATAGTTTTTGGGAAAAAGGCTATTTGCACAACTATAAGAGATTGCAGAATAGTCAAGGCCTTGAACTGATATCACTAATTCCTGTCCATATGATGATGTACTGGAAGAGATAAATAACAAGAGTAGTTTGTAAATAATGAAGGCCTTGAAATTTAATGGAACAAAACTAGCATATAACTGAATAATAAAACTAACAATACAATGGATAAAGCTGAACTAAAATGCCATTATTCAATCTTGAAATACAGTGACCACAACTGTACTAGAATGCCATTATCCAAACTTGAAATATAGTGAACATAATCTGAGATAGAGTTCCATTAATCTAATTTGAAATACAGTGAAAAGAAACTGAACTAGTGCACCATTAATCTTTGGAGTACTACAACTACACTTATAATGCAACTAATCACTGAAATGTTCCAACTCTGTCTCATTCAAGGTTAGTGGTATTTTGGAATAATTCATAGAATAGGACTGGCTGTAACATGTGATGTAAATGAGCATAAAAACATAGAGTTCAACAAAATGTAGTAAGCTATAAAACACCACAGCTATGTCTCATTCAGAGTTAGTGATATTTTGGAAGAGAGTAATAAGAACAAGACTAGCTGTAACAACTGATGTAATTGAGCACAAAAACATAAAGTTCAAAGAAATGCAACTAAATCCTAAAATACTACAGTTATACCTCATTCAATATTAGTGATATTTTGGAATAATTCATAATAACAAGACTAAAATGTAGCATCCAATGCAAGTGAAGACAAAACACAAAGTTCAGAAAACTACTTAAACTAGGAATGCAACGAGGCTAAAGTTACTTATCTAAGCAATGTGCACAAAGCTTCTCAGGAAGTAGGGGCTCTCTACCACCGGATCAGCATACAAATATCCTCAATATTGCCTCAGATCTTGCAATAAAGCGATGCTTCTTTCATTAAACGAAAAGTATTTCAAAAACAGAGTATCACAGTTTTATGAGATCTAGCAACAAAACATAAATCTAGCTAGCTGTCTCTCGGTCTCCTGAGTCATTCTTATAGGAAAATTACATAACTTCCGTTGAGAGGAAATAGGGATAAGTGTCTTTCCCAATTAAATCAAGTGGGAGCTACGGTGGAGGCCTGGATTTCTTTTCTTTGAAGACATACGCAGAGTTTTCATCTTAGGTAGGAGTCTACCTCTTAGTTTTGATCTCTTCCACGTGCATAACCACCTGTAGAATTCTACTCGGACTTTGTAGAGAGAAAGGAATGATGTGGATGAATTAAATTCAACCATATGCGCTTTTCCTTCGGACGACCCTGTGTAGTTTAAACACTAAAATAATTGTGAATGCGTGATCGACTCTGGGCAGTCTGTGTCTGTAGCTATTTTACCTAAATATTAAAACAGCAAAAACCATGAAAATACAATATGTTAATCAATTACATGTAACCTTTAAGCAATTCTAATCATTCTTCATTGATTTTAGGCTTATGAAGTGATAAAAGAATGATGAAATGAAGTGAAGGTTTGTAAAAGAGAAGGCAATTCTAGGGCTCAACAAATACATGATCAAATACTTGCTCATGGTTATTCCATATATGGCTACCAAACTCATGGTCCACCTCAAAAGAGAACATATATGTGGTTGTGGTGGCCATATCTCCTCCCATGCTCCCATTAGAACATGTAGTGCAGAAAATGTGGGAATTCTCCTCACTAAAGGACACACCCAACTCATATGTCTCTCTCATAATCATGCTTCCCATACAAATCAGATCCATATCATAAAATGAAGTCATGATCAGAAAAAAAATGAGGAAAATGCTTAAGGTTTCATGTCGTAAAAGAAGGTCTAAACAGTTTTCCCAATAGTGGCAGTGTAGTTTCCCAAACTGCTACTTTAGAAAATTACATGGAAAATTGTTTCTTGATACATATTTAATCATGTATGTCATCATATGGAAAATATTTGGATGTAAATATTGAACATACAAGTAATGAGAAAAAAATTTTCCAGGGCCACATAAAATATGGCTGCCTCCATCATATAGATTGGCCCAACAATGATCATGGGGCAATGTGACAAGCTTGCCCTCCTGTGAAGCAATGCATTGCATACTGTGAAGCAATGCACTGCATAGTAATGGTAAGAGTATGAAAATCAATGAATGCATAAAAAAAATTCTTACCATATGATGGAAGTAAGATGGTACATGGATCCATGAATGAGTCCTCCATAGTGTCTTGGCATTCAATGAAGAAGAATGTACCATGTGCTGCAAGAAGATCCTCTTCCTCATGCTTGGAAATCCAAGTCAAGAAGAATATGCTATAGTGATAGATGTCTCTATCCACTATTCTATCATCATCACCTCCTCCTTGTTCACCAAGTGCATACAATGTGAAGTGATCCTAGAGACACTCCATCCATAAATCTCTGCTCCAAAGTGACAACCTTTGTGAGCTCATGAAAATAGGCTCCTGTCAATGCAAAGCTCTGTTATTTGACATGCTCCTTGTCAAAGATTCCTCCTATAATGCTGCTGCAAATATGGAATACCTCCCAAGATGGAAGTGCTTCCAAATAATCCAAGGCCAAGGAGTAGCCACATTGCACCATGAGAGTGCCATCTTCTACTCCTACAACATCACACAACAAGTGAGAGCAAATCTGCCCTTGATCTCTCAAATGAAACTCAAGCAACCAAAGTGTGCTTCATATGCTCCCATCATACAAATCATGTGATGAAATCATCATGAAGGATATGAATATCATACCAACACCATGCATCCATACTCTTTTCTACTCAAATATGCAAGTATCTTGCCATCTCTCCTTCATCCTCCTACTCTGAGGAAGAGTGTATGCCAAGTGATGACCAAACTCTTTCAAGAGTGACTAGAAGAGCCAAGCCTCCTGCTGCCCGGTGTCATATATTTTCAAGTAGCCTCCTAGCTCCCTGCTCATCAACCACATCCACTCAATCACTTTTGGATGCTTTCTCCTCCTCCTCATCTTGGTACTCCTCCCATGAGGGATACCATCCTCCCAAACCAAATCTCTGTCTTTGCACTCCATTGGATTTTGAAATGTAATCTTCTCGAGGATAAATGAAACCCTATGAGGACCCAAATAGGTGGTAGGAAAAAACCTCCCATCATGATGTGTATGGCTCAAGGAATTTCCAACGGAAGCATGAGAGATGTTATCCATCCGAAAATGTCCTCCATATTCTATCTGCACCTGTGAGAAAGGAAGAAAATCATTGCACTCCATGGTGTGTTGAAGTGAACCTCTAATGAGATCTCTCCTTGAGACCTCCCTCTCAGCAATAGTCTTCCAAAACCAATGAGGTCTTTGATCTGCTGAAAGTAGAAGTTCCTCTTTGAGCTGAGAGGATCCCATTGAGAAAGTTTCACCTTGAAAGGAGAAAGGGTTTCTCACTCCAAGATGTCTACTATCTTCCTTCAAGTCTTCAAACCCCAACCTCAAATGTGATATGCAATCCAACAATGGCTCGTGAGAATGGTGGTTTGCTTCCTCCTTGAACGTTTCCATGTTGCACAACACAGTGAAACCAAGCTGCTCTATAGTAGCAATGGGATTTGACCCTTGGTCATGTAAAAGTAAATCTCCACAATTATCAAAAGAATTTGTTGCAACAATATATTGTGGAAATATTTTCATACCTTGATGATGTTTGGGAACTTCTTGTAGGGCTGCAAGAGTTCCTTCCTCCAAAGTGTTGGCTGCCCCAACTGTTGATGCATGTGGCTGCTCCTCCATAAGTGTGGCAGCATTAGGACAAAGCTCCTTTGTAATATTCCTTTTTGGGGATTTTCAAGATTCTATTTCAAAGATGGACTACAGAGGCATTTACTGGTTATGTCACCTCTAAAAAGAGTGTGAGAACCAGAGGCTACCTAGCCAACTGTAGACTCTACCTATAGAACTTGAAATAATCCCTTTGAGGAATCTCAACAAGGTCTTCAATGAAAACGTTGTAGAAGTAAATCTGAGCAAAAATAATGCAGATCGGGGCTGGGATCCCCTCATTTATGTTGTATGTGACTTATATATAGAATTTAATCTGAAAAAAATCAGTTTAGGCACATTAAACAGATCTCCCAAAATCAAGACTAGCTAGAAATCAACCAAAGAGAAAGGCTGCTGCAACATGAAAACCCTAGCTACTAGAATTGAGCATTTTTTACTGGAACTCAAAGGAGGACAGCCAAAGATCTGATACTTCAGAGATATAACAGTAAATCAGATTTATATTTGATCTTATTGCCTCTACAACATATTACAAAGAGAACTAGCGCAAAATCCCTTCAGAGATGAGAGCTGCAACTAGGAACAAACTGCAGAAATACATAGACAACGTTATTTTTCAGATGGTTCAGCTGATGTACATTAAATTTCAGATCTATGACATATGTATGGATGAAACATAAGATATAATATAGATCTGGAAACTATAAGACTTTAATAACAAGATCCAATTGGAATTACATCAAAATATTGCATAATAAACTGTAGATCTGAATTACAATTTGCAGTGCTGCAGGAAACCCATAAATTTCTAAAGATAACTTTTATTGCTGAAATAGATCAGATCTATAGAGACATGGATCAGCAACCCAATCCATGGATAACCAAGGGAAGGCAAGCCTAACACCAAGAGATCTTCCTCCGAACTAATAGCAAACTGAAACAATAAAGCCCTCTCACAAAATAACGCAGTATTGAGCAGAAACTGCGCAGAGGGTGAAGGAGACTGAATAAACTTGAATTAAATTACAAATATGATACAAAATATGGATAGAATATCTCTTTGGAGGCTGAAGAACACACTCCAACAAATAAAGTCTCTCAAAACAAGCTAGATCTAATCAGATCTAGAAAACCACTTGCTACAAAAGATAGCAGCTACAAAACCCTCAATGGGCCAACGCTGCTCATAAAAATAGAGCTTGGCCTCAAACCAAATAGTGGCTCACTTCAGCAAAGAACTCCTCCAATGATCCTCAAGGGAAGAGATGAAACCCCTAAATAGGAATTCTAGTCACAATCCTCCACTAAACAGTAGAGAATGGTATTTGTCTAAGCAGACAAATATTTTAGAAATATGATCTATCAATAACCTCTTCATGTTGCTCTCCTCCTTATTTTATAAGTTGAGAAAGCCCTTGCAAACCCTAAACCACTTTGATGATTTATCCCTCTTCACATTAGAGGCTCCCTTCTAGAAGTGCGCAGTCCATTTTGGAGATACAATGAACCTAGACAGTGCAGTTGACTTGGTCAAAGTGGACCCAATCTTTGGCTCAAACCTCTTTCACACCTGCAAGTGTTTATTTACATAGCATTGATTTGTCTTTGTTCACATGGGCATTGATTTATTCAGACTTTTTAAGAGTTTTACATGTCCTCCTTTATTAATTTATTCATAAAACATAAAATAAATCAAAATTGAATGTTTCCTCTTAGCTAAGGCTAAGTAGGAACATTACAGTCCTCCCCTCTAAAATGTTGCTTGTCCTTAAGCAACTGACAGGGTGAGATCTATAGTTCTTCTCCTTCTCCATTGATGGCACCATCAAGAATCAAGCTCTCATCATGGATTAAGTGCTCACCAAAGAAATACATAAAAAACTGCTCCTCCAATGCTAACATGATAGGTGCATAGTCTGTCCCTTCAGGAGTGTAAAACTCAACAGAAATGAAGATGGGTGAAGCAATGTCATATCTTGTAGTGCCAGGTCATATTATTTTGTAGACTCAAGTCTCTATTATATTTCTCTAACTTATCCTCCAAATGATTTTTGGCCATTTCAAGCCATGGTTCTCTATTATTTTCTATTTCTTGGGTGAGCAATTGAGTAAGAGGATAAGATCGAACAAGGGCTGCCTCTTCTTCCTTATTTTTCTCCAAAGCTTTCTTGAGTCCCATAGTCATATCCCTCTTTCTCATTGGCTGCTCTTCTTCTTCAGTATTATCAAATTCCCCATAATCTCTTCAAGCTTGGTTTGTGCTTTGGAGGCTTCCCTTTGGTATTTGAAAGCCCGGGCCTCAAAAACTGCCATTTGACCACTCATTTGTTTGTTCTGCATCTGTAGAACATGTATGAAGTCCTTTGAGCTTTCTAGATCACCTTGTAGGTCATGAATTTGGTCTTCTCTGTTTTGAAAAAGGGCCTCAAGGATTCTAGCTTCATTATCACTATCATCACTGTATATATGTATGATATCAAACTCCCTTTCCTTTTCATGACTACTCTCCTCTTTTTCTTTCCCCTTGCCTTGGATAGACTTCTTGGTCCTCTTCCTCTTTGGAAATTCAACAATGCTCCTTTTAGGCAGTTTTCCTCTACTCCTTAGCGCTCTTGTGACATTGCTAGTCACTGTTGGAATGGTCTTCTTCTTTGCTGATCGAGTGTTTCTAGGCTTAGCCACTTTTGGAGGAAGAGTCATGGCCCCTTTCCTAGGAGAGGTAGCTAGCACATGGTCTTGGCTGTGTTGAGGAGAAGATAGAAGAGGTTTATCTGCTTTTATTTTCTCAACTTGGTCTTTTACCTTGTTTCCTCCATCATCATCTGCTCTAGCTTCATCTTTGTCACTATTTTCTTCTGGTTGAAGATTTCCTTGTTTGTCTTCACCACTTCTATGTTCATGGTCACTGATTTGGTATTTTTGCTCCATGCTGCCCTCTTTGGAATGCTCATTGTTTGGTGTTTGATTTTTATCCTCATTACTTGCTTGAGGGTTGTCTTGTTTCTCATCATAAGTGTCTTTTTGAGGACTTTCATGACCCTCATCATCACTGTTTTGGCTGCCACTTTGTTTATCATCTTGAGGACTGCTATGCTTATCTCTGTCCCTGCTTTCTTCATGATTGTTGTGCTCTTTTCCTTCACTATTTTTTCCCTCATCACCCTCATGCTCACTGCTGTGTTGGCTGCCATCATGTTCCTCTTCATGACTGCTATGCTCACCATCATTTTGTTCATCCCCACTGTCATGCTTAGATTCTTTGCTTTGTCCCTCATCATCACTAGTTTTCTTCTTGTCACTTTTCCCTTCTTCATCACTAGTTTTCTTTTTGTCACTTTTCCCTTCTTCATCACTAGTTTGCTTCTTCTCTTATTCACTCTTAATCATAGGGGATTTTGGTCTTTTAGGAGTGGATTTACTAGAAGAAGGAGAAGCATTATGAGTGGATGGTGAGAAAGGCGCATGAGATGAAGAGGCAATGGCAAAATCAGGATGGGAGATGAAAGAGTCCCAAGAAACTCCCTTTTTCTGAAGTTGATGGAGGATGATGATCTTGATAAGGGAATGATGAAATAGAAAAGATTTTTGTTCAGTAGAGGGCTTCTTTTGGACAGTAGAGGCCACCTTGTCAATGTTTCTATAGAGGAAAAAAGGTAGGTTCAACAATTGAGTTCTTCTGAAATGCATAAGGATCCTGATGTGATAGGCATAAATCTGGGAAAACCTCCCTTCAAATGTAAAATACTTCATGATGACTTTCATGAGAGGGGCATAGCTGGTCAAAAAGTGGGAAAAGGGGGAAATAGCTTGGCAAGCATCCTGATGATCTAGTTTTAGAAAGGGTTTGTAGTGATTCAGATCTAGGTATGTTTGTTTGAACCATTTTCTCCTATATAGGGGGTCTTAGTACCTTTGGAGATATCCCTAGGAGAAAGTTTGAAATCCATACCTACTATATTGACATGCTTCCCTTGAAACCTCAAAGCAAACAAATGTTTCAAAGGAAGGTGACTTTTTACTTCTTAGACTTTTGGCAAAATTCCAAGCACCCTACTTCATGAAAATTGACGAGTACTGAAGGAGATTCATTCACTTCCTGAGTTATAATAGGCTCATACCTATTGTGATACCCACTCCTACTGTCCTTCTTTGGAGGCATTTTTGCTTCTGATACCCTTCACTAACTCACCAAGGAAAGTTGTTCAAATGATCACTAAAATAGGTCCTTATTCGACACACCTTTTCCTCCTTGCAAGATTGAGTTTGTTCTTAGTTGGCCAACAATTTTTTGTTAAGTGAAAACAAGCTCCCTTCTTATGAACCTTGCTGTGAGAAAAAAAAAGGCCTTTAATGAGATCTATTTTTGGTTTTTAAAGACAAGCTCCCTTTGTTTTTGACAATAAAACTCTTCCTTCCTTTTCGTTGTTTTTATCTGTTTTTAATCAAAGAGGGCACCCCTGTAAACCACTATGTATCTTCCTTGAGTAATCACTGTTTTAAGAGGCTAAGCAAACACCTTGTGAACTGATACAAGTTGTTTCACCCAATCATTATCTTCTTTTCTCTCAAAGCAAAGAATACATTCTTTGAAAAACATTGTGCTCTCCCTTTGAACAAACTGCCCCTCTTTGATGATCACTATTTCTCTAAAACAAAAGGTAGTTTCCTTGTCACTGAGTGAGAAGTTTTCAAAACAACTCTATCTTCTTTTATGTACTTGAAAAATAGTTTAATACTTTTCACAAGGTATTATTTTTTGAAAACAGTGATTCTCTGTTTTATGTAGTACAAGCTACTGACCTGAAATGATGGGTCTCTCTATTTAAACTAAGCTCTGTTCCTTATCCAAAAAAAAGGGCCCTTTTGACACTGATAAGAAAACCTTATCCCCAATCACTGTTTCTCTGTGATGTTTTTTAGCAAGCAAGCTCTTTTGGATGGAGGTTAGTTTGTTTTGTCAACAGCAATATCTTCTTTTGTTCACTAAGTATAGGACTTCAAAATAATCCCAGTTTTTCTCTATAGACTGTGTAATCTTTAGCTGGAAAATAGGTCTTTCTTGATGAAAATAAGACTACTTATCTGACTGTGTTCCTTTTCACAAATGTGTAAACAGATTTTTTTACTTATGAAGACAGACTCCCTCTCCCTTTAATCACTATTATTTTAAATCAAAAACGAGCCAAGAGTTGTAAATACCTTTGACAAAATGAGATTTTTCCATGTTTGGGGATGATTTTTTTTAATACAAATCGATCTTGGTGCCTTGGAGAGTTTCTTGCAGCGTTGGCCCTGGCTGGAGACTGGTGTTCAAAGGTGGTTAGTGGGCGGGGCAGGCCTGAACGGGCATAAACGTGCCACGCTAATGTTGTTGGGTTGGCCCTGGGAATCCGTTGAATGCCGGCACAAGCGTTCCATGCAATGATACAAGTGCACCGCGCCTATGTGTTAATACTTCTTTCGGATAGCCACAGGCGCACCGCGCGATTATACAGGCGTGCCACGCAGAAAAAAAAGCTCAAAAAACGATTCAAAATTGCTCAATACTTGTTTTTTCCTCAGTGGCTCAGTTTGCAAAGTGAGAATGAACGTTGGGTTCATGCCCTTTATACTTATAAGGTTTTTCTTTCAAAAATTCTTTTATCGATTTCGAACTTATCTCTTTTTGTGATTTGGATGAAATTTTTTGAATAGTGGCTGTGTTCTCTTATGCTTTGAAACTGCCCTTTTTAAAAACTGTTTCACCTCCTTCAAACCTGTCTTTCTCCATAATGCTCCTGTGGAGGCCCTTTCAACCTAAATAGTTTCCCTGTGGGGCCTTTTATCATTTACCAAGGTTATATCATTCAAGAGGTCACCCTAAAAAACTCAGCTGCAGCCTTTCGAAAACACTATGTATCCATTGTTTTATGAAGAGATGAGGCCTTTAAATCATGATAGTTGGTTCCCAGTGTTTTCTCCTTCTACTTGTTTACACAAAGCAGGCCTCTAAAACAAAAAATTATCTTTATAAGACACTGTGCCATATTTCCCTTTCGAAGGTGGTCTTTCAAACTTAAAATTTGAGCTTATCTTCTGATTGAAAACACCTCATAATATAAAATGATCATGCCCCCCAAGACTCTGTCTCTGATCATTTGATGGAGGCACCGTTTGACCGAAGTGAATCATGGTTACATCACCCTTTTAACCCTTTGAATGAGTTGGTTCATAGTGTAAACATTTGGAGAGCTGATCCTCTGCCTTTTTCAAAGGAGGCCACTGCTATTGTTAGGTGCTTTGTATCAACAGTTTCTTTTGACTGTATGTAGACCCTCTATTTGTCCGGAAGCGAATCCCTGCAGCTTAATAATGTGCCCACTGTCTTTAAATGAGCTGGGAAGAAAACTTTGGCACTCTCCCTTTATTTATCACTTGGAGGGAGTACCTTTGATAGACCATAATAAAATTTTTTGTAACATAAAACGGTGCCACACCATTATATTTACAGTCCCTATATTAATAGTATAGCCCCTTATTATGTTAGTGTAGCCCCCCTTATTGTTATTATTGTACCCACAACCCCATTGTGTTATTATTGTGCCCTTAAATTATTATTGTTAGGTCGGCTAGGATTACATTGTGGCACACTAGGATTACATTATGGCCCCATGGACTCCTATATATAGAAAGGAGGTTTTGTAAATTGTATCATCCAAGAATTGTTCATTCATGTAATGTATTGGAGGTTGCCCCCTCGAAGTGGCTTATTTCTAAGGCGTTGATATCTCTTTTTTTCTATTTTTGGAGCTGGTTTCACAACATTTGGTATCAGAGCTTTGGATTCTAGGGTTTCGCTGCTCCAAACAGGTCATCGTGGCATTTTCGCTATAACTTTGTTTCTACGAAGCTTCAGAAGCTGAAATTTTTAGGGTGCGAAGCTGAAATCTTGAGGAAGTTTTTCTAAAAATTTCAGAGCTTGGTTCGCAATATTTTCGGAGATATGATCTGTGGAAGTTAGGTCTTTTTTCAGGCTCCTAAACAGGTCATCGTGGCATTTTCGCTATAACTTTTTTTCTACGAAGTTTCAGAAGCTGAAATTTTTAGGGTGCGAAGCTGAAATCCTGAGGAAGATTGTCTAAAAATTTTAGAGCTTAGTTCGCAATATTTTCGGAGATATGATCTGTGGAAGTCAGGTATTTTTTCAGGCTCCTAAACAGGTCATCGTGGCATTTGCGCTATACATTATTTTCTACGAAGGCTCAGAATCTGAAATTCATATGGTGCGAAGCTGAAATCCTGAGGAAATTCATAAAAAAAATTCAGAGCTTGGTTCGCAATATTTTTGGAGATATGATCTGTGGAAGGTAGTTCTTTTTCAGGCTCCTGAATTTCATCTCAAAGAGGTGATCATGGGAAAATTTCAATAACTCTCTCTCTGGAATTGGATTTAGTGCGAAGTAAAAAGTGGTTGCAAGCACACGGAATTTAGTTTCTCCAGCACATCCAATTTCGAAGAAAAAGGACGAAACGGCGACACGTGGCAAGTCCGTACAAGTTCGCACTACGGAATCTACGGAACCGGTCCATAATTAGGTCATTGTGGGAGATTGGACTACAAACTTTGTCTTGGAGAATCCAAATAAAGTCAGACTTTTGTGGTATTCGAAAGATAATTCATAGGGCTACTTGATCTTGAAATTTAGATATTGAGTTCTACAATCGAATAAATAATTCAATTTCAATATCGAACTCCTCAAAGCAAGTAAAAGGTGTGTATTGTTTTTCCCGAATTGCATAAGTCTTGTTTGAAGAATCAAGTTGAATTGATTCCAAGGGCATATTGAAGAATTTTTGTCAGTAATGGGTTCTATTATGCCTCCAAAAAATAATTCCATACCAATTAAGCCCTCAGAAAGCTATACTATGACGCATGAGGAGGAAGAATTGCAATATGAGATATCAAAATTACGGTACCAAGTGCAACAAATTTCGATCTTACGAAGAGCAATTGAAGATGAAATAGATGGTTTAAAAGTAGAAATGGAGGCTAATTTGGATGGTTTGAAGGATCAAATAATAGCAAATATGGATGATAAATTAATGGAAGATCACATCGAGCATCAACAACAAGTTCTCCAACTCTCAAAGGATAACCCAACTTTGGTGCAGAATCTAATGAAACAACGGGAAGATCAACATCACATCGAAAGAAGTTATGAAGCAGTCATAGAAACAAGAACTCGAAAAGTACGATCAATTTCAGAGTATCTCAGCAAGTGGAAGAACTTTCTTGTAAAATATTTCACATGGGAGGATGAGAATTTTATACAGAAGCATCAAGAAATAATCAAGCGTTGAGGACAACACTTGTTTGAAGGAGAGGGGCATGTTAAGTCCCTATATTAATAGTATAGCCCCTTATTATGTTAGTATAGCCCCCCTTATTGTTATTATTGTACCCCTGTAACCCCCATATTGTTATTATTGTGCCCTTAAATTATTATTGTTAGGTCGGCTAGGATTACATTGTGGCCCACTAGGATTACATTATGGCCCCATGGACTCCTATATATAGAAAGGAGGTTTTGTAAATTGTATCATCCAAGAATTTTTCATTTATGTAATGTATTGGAGGTTTCCCCCTCGAAGTGGCTCATTTCTAAGGCGTTTACATCTCTTTTCTTCTATTTTTGGAGCTGGTTACACAACACATTATGTCACTGATTGCTTTTGATGTAAAAAAAACCTTTCAGCCTATAAACTTTCACTTGCTCCACCATTATTCATCAACGAGTCTTTCCAAAATAAAACTTTATTTAAACATAAATTTAGTCCTGCTATGCATCCTCTTTTCATCCTTGGAGGAGGCGGTGCACAATAGCTTCTGAAGTTACTTAAGAACATGTTGGCCCTCTGCTTGTTTGTGAAGGAGGCCACAACAATGTCTTCCTAACCATTTGATTTTCATGAAGGAGGTTATCACTGTGTTTCTAAACATCTACTCTTTGAAGGAGGTAATGTTTAACACAGGGTCTACATCTATTTCAAATCATTGTATCTGGCTTTGTATATTTCTTTGAAGAATGCCAATATGAAACAAAGTAGAATTTGTCATTCACTTTTTGACAAAATTACTTGGAAATCATGTCCTCTTGCTTTATGAGGCTTTGTCTGAGATGCATGTAACCTTTTGTAAAATATCACTGGGAACACAAAACCAGAAAAAAATGTGATTTTTACATGGAGAATGTTTGCTGCTGGGTATCATTGAACTGTCTTTTCCCTTGACTATATTGTCGGAGGTTTATTGAAATTGCTTTTGACTATTGTTCACATCCTAGGTTGAAGGTAACATAAGAAGAAATTGTCTTCTTATCTCCTACATGATGATGACCTTTAGAAAGATTATGCAGCACTGTTGATTAGCATTACTCAGTCCTTGTTATTAATTTTGAATTTATGAGTGATCTCTGTTCTTCAGGTAGCCTCTAGATTTATAACAAGTACACTTGCTGCTCTTACTTATTGTACTTTACTTGCCTTGATGGAAAACTAAGTCAGCATGAAGGACCTGTTGAAATTTTCCCTTTTGACCTCCTTTGCACACTGATCATCATTTAATTACACCCCTACAGAGATGTAAGCACATATCCTATGAACCTTTGGAGGCTCCTTTGGTGTTTCATGGAAACTATGCATGATCCAAGCAGATTTCTTCAGATAGTGACAAACCTTATCTTTTCCTGATTTAAATCTTTGTTGAAATTCTTCTGAAATGAGACAAAGTGACCTCTTACTGGTGTGCGACCTATGGATGGATCAAGACTTGTTTGTTAGAATAGGAACTAATTCTAGGCTGACTGGTACTAGACATAGGCTTTTTGTCCTAGGATATCTTAGCCAAGGAAAAACTCCCTAAACACCACTATCTAACTTAGGGACAACTTTTCACAAATTCTGAGTGTTTTCTTAGGCATGATCAGATTTTCAAATGACAAGATGACCAGGGATAAAGTTGCAGACACCTTGTCAACCTTTGGATCGCGAATGGCATGAGAAACAAGGGTAAATGACAGCAAATAACTTTCAGCTATGATAGCTATGGACAGGGTTAGTTTGCTAAAACCAGATAGGACTTGACAACTAGGGTTTGTGCTCATCATAAATTGACAGGAAGGGGTAGGAGGAAAAAAATTGTTTTGGGGTGTTTTCTAGATGACAGATTGATAGTTTTGAGATCAGTTTCTAGAAAACTTAGGTAAGGGAACTAGTCATCAATAACAGGTAAAAATACTAATGACTAACAGTGGCTCCATTTGGGGAGGGCAGCTCCTTTTCAGGAGGTGTCTAGAACTACAGATCTCTGGCTTGTGAAAAACATTGCCTTATCCATTGGCCCAAAATTCTTCTTTTCTTGATGCTGTTTCTGAAAATTGACAGCATGATTAGCATCAAAGTCATCTCTACCTACCCAGCTATATTTCCCAACATTTTTTCTTCTTTTAGGTGCATTTGGACTAGCAACCCTCTAAAAATATATTTTTTGAAAAGATAAAAACTATCTAATGCTACACTAATATCTTCCGGGAGTTCAGATTAAACTGATGAACTCTTTTGTTTCTCTACCTATACTACGATCGACTATCAAGATTAAGCTGTTTGACAGGATTTCATTCTCTAAACTAAAACATGAAATTGAAAAAATGATCAAATCAGGATTAGACGGTTTGATTTGTCATGCGTTTGCGACATAAAAACAAGCTGCACACAAACATTATTTATGTACAAGATGAAACTTAGAAAAATTAGGGCTAAGGTATACAAATTATTTTTCATCCCTGTTCTCCTCTTTGGTTCTATTTCAAGCGTGCGGAACTAGCATTCTTTTCCTAATCTACTTTCATTGACAAGTCAAGCTTACACAATTTGACTATCATCTCTCTCACTAACTTATTGGCAATCAATTTAAAACATGCTCAGTTATGATTAGGCTAGATAACTAAACAAGATATCTTTTGAGCACTAGTAGTGGCATTTAGACTTGAGCATTTTCAGCATGACTATTTTTTGAGTATGGGGCTTTTCATGGTGTTTTCAAACCGCCCTCATTTTCTACTATTCTACTATTTTTGTATTTTCCGTTTTTTTATTTATTTCTTCAACCAATGGTATGTACAATAATTGAAAATTTTGAAACTAGAACTCTTGATGGAAGTAATGCTTTAGTGTCCTACCATTTACAGGACCACCAAACACTTCATTTCCATCAAGATCCTGTAAAAAGAAAGCATTGTTTCCTCTAACTAAACTGATGGTAAATGGTCCTTTCCATAAGTTTTCAAACTTACCATGTTTTCCTTTGTCTTCTCTTCTTGAATCCCATTTCAGCACTTTATCTCCAATCTGAAAATCCTTTTCCTTGGTCCTTCTATCAAATATCTTCTTCACACTTTCTTGCACCAGCTGTGTTCTATTGTAGACTTCTTCTCTTGTTTGCTGCAAATGGATGTTTTGATTTAGTCTCCTTTGCATATCATTTTCTTCTATTTGTATTTCTTGTAACAGCTTCATCACCAGAACTCCTAAATATGTTGGAAACACATCATTCATACCATACACTAACTAATAAGGAGACATACCAATTGATTTCTTGGTAGTTAATCTATCAGCTCATAAAGCATGTACCAGTTTTCCGTGACATACCTTTTGATTTTGCTCCAGTAGGTTCTTTATGATATTGACAAGACTCTTATTTGAAAATTCGGCTGACCCATTGCCTTGAGGATAATAAGCTATGGAATGTCCTAATGTGATATGATATTTGTAACAGAAATCAACCATATTTTTGGATGAAAAGGCAGCTGCATTATCAGTGATAATTTTCCTAGGACAACCAAATCTAGAAAAAATATTGGTTTCTAGGAACTTGATGATAACTAAATCAGTGGCATTTCTAGAGGGGATGGCTTCTATCCACTTGGTAAAATAATCAGTAGCTGTGAGGATCCATTTGTGCTATGCGGATGAAGAAGGGTGTATCTCTCGAATAAAATCTAAACCCCATTGTTGAAAAGGAGCTTCGACAATGATCGGATGCAAAGGAAAAGGTAAAAGATTTCTCTTTCCGTCAAAAATTTGGCATTTATGGCAAGTTGTGACAAATTTATGTGTATCAAGGAACAAGGTAGGCCAATAGTAATCGGCTCTAAGAATATTATTGGCCATATTTTTCTAGTAAATATGGTCCCCACATTCTCCTTCATGCATTTCATGCATAATTTTTCCTGCATCATCCTTAAGAAAACATTTGAGTAATATACCAATAGGATTTTTCTAAAATAAAACTCCATCAATAATGCAAAAATTCAAAGATTTTTATTTAAGAAATATTGCTTTTGTCTTTGATAAATCAGGGGGAGCATTAAGATAAAAAATTACATAAAGAATATCAATATACCAAGGTGAAATTAAAAATGCCTCTTCAACATAAGTTGTTGTGCATTCTTCTTGCTCTTCCAGAGTGTCAACAAAATTTGTCTAATGCTTGGAGATTTGTTTCAGCCATGAGTTTTGCAAGCCCTTGCCCCTTAATCATTTTAGTTGGTCTGATTTCTAAATAATATTCTAAGATTACTGCAATCCATTTTCCTCTTTTTCCATCGGGATCTTGATTTAGAATGTCTTTGACAACCATGTGTGGAACAAAAGCAATGACATGAGAATGTAAGATATACACTCTGAAATATTTCAATGCCTTTACTAATGCAAATGCCCGCTTTTCCATGATATTGTATTTTAAAGGGGCATCTCTCAGGGCTTTACTAAAGAAAGCAATAGGTTGTTCTTGCCCTATTTTGTGCTTTTGCAGCAATACCATAGCTATGGTGTGTTCAGTTGTGAATGAGAAAATATAAAAGTCCTTGGTGAAATCGGGACTTATCAGAACAA
This sequence comes from Pinus albicaulis, assembly GCA_034641835.2. NCBI lineage: Eukaryota > Viridiplantae > Streptophyta > Pinopsida > Pinales > Pinaceae > Pinus > Pinus albicaulis. Next base: position 1,414,981,818 of record CM076577.1, read on the forward strand.
GTGATTAGGTAAGTGCCTTTTTAACGAGTTCAAAAGATTTCTTAGCATCTAGATCCCACTTAACTCCTACCTCCTTTTTCAACATGTTTTTGATGTTTCTTAAGAGTTCTGCAAGATTTGGGATAAATCTTCTCAAAAAATTTATCTTACCAATGAAAGATTGTAACTCTTTAAATTTTCTAGGGTGACTGATTTGTAATATTCCTTCAATCCTCTTGAGGTCTATTTTTATTCCATTTTTAGAGATGATGTGACCCAAAATTTTTCCTTCTTCGAGACCAAACAGTGTTTTCTTTGGATTTAGAGATAAGCCATATCTCCTACATTTTTCAAAGACTTTACTTAAATGAATCAGATGTTCTTCATCAGTTTTGGAATATACAGTGATGTCATCAAGGTAAATGACTATAAAATAGCCAATGTCTTCTGAAAAATCTATGTCCGTGGCTCTTTGGAAAGTGGATCCTACATTCATTAACCCAAAAGGCATTTTAACATACATGAATGTGCCCCAAGGTGTGATGAAAGCGGTTTTGTGTTGGTCACCAGGGAAAACTAACACTTGATTGTATCCATAGAAACCATCAAGCAATGAGATTCTCTTAGAACCTACTACCTTCTGAAGTATGTGGTCCATTTTAGGCAAGGGGTAGTTATCCTTTAAGGAGGATCTGTTCAAATTCCTAAAATCAATGCAAAGTCTGATTTCTCCAGTTTTCTTTCTCACAGAAACAAGTTTTGAAACCCATTCAGAGTATCTAAGGGAAACTATGATTCCAGCATCATACATTTTTTTTATTTCTTTCTCAAGTAAAGGTAACAAGACGAGATTTATTCTTCTTATCTTTTGTTTGAATGGTTTCTGATTTTCTTTAAGAGGTATTTTGTGTTGAATAATACTTGTATCGTATGATTTCAGATCTTGTTATCCCCATGCAAAAACATCTTTGAATTCTACAAATATTTTGATGTATTTCTGTTTCATGTTAGGAGGCAGAGTTTTTGAAAGCTTGATCATTTTTGGCTCTTGTATGTTCCCTATGTTGTATTCTTCTATGTCAATCTAGGTAGATTCCATCTTTGGTTTCTTGGCTACATCATCAAAATCAAAGTGTTCTTCTAATGGAGAAATACCTTTTGGTATAGTGTCATTTTCACAATGTAAAACCTCAAGATCTCTTTGGTCTAAGTCTTCATTTGTTTGAGCTTTATGAGAATGAGTGATCAGATTTATATCAGCAAATGTATGCAAATCCTTTTTTCCATCTTCATTCTCATCATGGTTTTCTTCCTTATAATCTAAGCATGATGGAGAGATCTTAAACTCATTTTCAGATTTCAAAAAGTCATTAATTTGTTGGTCATTTTCAAAAACCTGCCCATGTGTAATGTTATCAGGTATTTCAGGCCAGTGTTTAACTTTGATGCAATATGGTTCATTCATAGATGGTATTTGGAAATTTCTTGCAGCAAAGGCAAGTTCATTTGCAAGGTTATTCTGGGCCCTAGGAATATAAATGAGCTCATATTTTTCGAAATTTTTGAGAATGTCAAGGGTTGCATTTCTATATTCCCTTAATATAGGCTTCTTGGCAGAATATTCATCTTGGATTTGTTTAATGACAAGTTTTGAATCTCCCTGGGCAGAAACTTTTTTATCACCTAAGTCTTTGAGTAAGTGCAAGCCAAGAAGGATAACTTCGTATTCCGCAATATTATTAGTACATTGGAATTCTAACTTGAAAGCATGACCCTAATTTGTGTTGTGTATCCAGATGCTATCTCTTGCAATATTTTTTCTACATGATCCATCAAAGCTTATGTTCCAAAAAATTTCTACTTCATATTTGTCACTAAGCTATTTTTTGGGGTTGTTAGTGCGTGGATCATGATTTTCTTCTTTTGAGGAAAGATCTGAATGTTTGGAAATATTGACTTCTTCATCATTTTCTTTTATTTGTTCATTAATATTGCTATCATTGTACAAGATAAAAGAATCGAGATTTGAGTGAATGGAATAAATTGGGGTATTGTTTGGTCTGTTTTGATTACTCACCATGTATTTCATATGAGTTTCCCGGTATAATTTCTTAGTTTGATTGAAGACCGGGATAGTGGCATATGACATATCCATTTGGAGACTACCTCATAACTTGGCTCCCCATGGCCTGGACAACAACATACCGTATTTCGGGGGAATGTCTACTACCACCACATCCATGACTATAATTGTAGTGGGTATTTGTGCTAAAGTAATACAAATATTTTTGATCAAACCTAGACACTTGACCCTACTCGAATCAAATGAGTATAAGTATTTGTATGGTTTGGTTACTTCTAGGCCTAAACTTTCCATGACCACTTTAGGCATAAGGTTATGTGAAGCACTAGAGTCTAGCATGGTGTTGTGCAATATTTTTTCATGTATATTCAGACTTACATAAAAAGGAGAAACATATCCTTCTTGGTATTTCCCTTCTACTTTTGGACAAAATAATAACTCAAGTTTATTGTCTGTCAAATTTAAAGTATCTGTATCACTTCCAAGGTTTAACACATTCAAGACTTCAAATCTATAAACATCCATGGTTACCAATTCAATGAGGGGTACTGTTATCTTGATTTTGGCGATCTCTCCTTCAAAACTGAAAGGTACTTGAGTTTTGGGTACATTTGTTTCGATTTTATCAGCCATAAAATTTTCTATATTTTTTATTTGCTGATTTTGATTTGTAGTTTTGTTGAAGATAGTATTTTCAGGAATCTTGTTGGAAGTGCTAGCACAGTTTGGGTTGATGTTTGATCGGCTAGTTTTGTCTTTGTTTAGATCATTTTTCTTAGCCATAACATTAACATTGTCTTCTAGTTTTTTAAGAATAGCTTCAAGAATTTTCTTGACAGCGGAATCTAAATTGATCTTTTTTAATTTTTCCTCGTTTTTCTACGTGTTTTCTTGGTTTTTCTTACTTCTGAGATCATATATTAGCTATGGATTTCATTATGGAATTTTGTAAGCCAATTTTAGGGTCTTAAGAATCTTCATAGCCAGTTTTATCTTTGTATGAGGAGATGAAACCTTGTTCTTCTTCCTTGAGATAAACCTCACCCTCACTATCAGAGCCTATCAGGTTTAGATGATTTTCCTCAATATGTTCAATGTCTCTTTCTCCTTCATCAAGATAATTATCTTGGAAAGGAGGCCTAATTTGCTAATCATTGTCTCTTGGTTTGATTTGGGGTGGGTCCCTTCTAAAGTTTTGATTCCGGTTTTTGGTTTATGGGTTTGGCTGGTTCTCCCTAGGAGGTGTTATATCATCGAGAATTATTCTTTCCATCATTATTTCTATCATTCTTTCCATTTTTCTTTCCAGGTTGTCTATTTTGGCATCGGAAGAATATGTAGAGGGAAAGGTTTCATCGCAGTATGTGACATTCTTTTCTGATCTCAGCCTAGCCCTCTTTTCAGCAAGGTTTGCTTCCGCACTAATAGCCCCCTTTTGCATTTCTTCTAAAGTTGTAGGTTCTCTTTCTCTTAGCTGATATGTCATATCCGGATCAAAACCTTCCAGAAATTTCGCTAGAGCTAAGCCAGGTGGAGGTTTCATGTTAGGAGGGAGAGCGTTATAGACACTCTTGAATCTGGTACAATAATCTTGAACACTTTCTCCTATGTTCCTCTTAAGAGTATTATATTCAGAGAGGACTTGAAGCATGGAAAATTTTAGGGTCTAATATTCGCAAGTGGGCTAATTTTCCATGGGTTTTCCAAAAACAATATTCGCCAATTTCAATTTTTTTTTATAAAAGTGATTCGCCCAAATTTTACAATATAAAATTATTTTATGTTAAAAATCGCCAAAATTATATAGAAAATATATATAATATCATTATAAATTTGAATAATTTTACAAATACATCAATAAACAGTTTATAGTTTGCATATTAGGGACTAGTGAGATTCGCCAATTTTTTAAACTTCAAGACAATTTTCCATTCTTAAAATTATCCCTGACTTGAAGTGTGTTTTTATTGATTTCCCATTTCTTTATGAAAGTTTGGTATAATGACGAGAGATCATGTATGCTATGAGGAGCTAAGCCTTTAAACCATTTTTTAGCTTCGCCTCCTAGGCTTTGGGCAAACATTATCATCTTGATGGTTTCTTCATCTAATTCCATGTAATCAAAAGCATCATTCATTCTATCTACATGTTGTTGGGAAGTAGTGAATTCATCCCCAGTGAAGTGTGGGATCCTAGAATGATAGTCATTTGGCAAAGGTGCCAAAGGCTGAGGTAACACTAGGGGTGCATACCATGCTGCCATGATGGGTGGTACTGGTAAATTTAAAAGTGGAGGATTTTGTACGTGAGATGAAGTGATTTGCATAGTGGTGTTGTGAGTGGGATTGTTAGAGGTGCTTGGACTAACAAACTAATTTTGAGTAGACTTGGGATGGAAAGAGCTAAAGTGGTGGAGGAGCTGAAAATCAGGTCGAGTAGCAGGAGATGCTTCTCCGCTAGAACTCTGCTGTAAGTCTAAGGGCTCAAGATCGAAATGGTCAAAGCTAGGCTGTGACTTAGTTCTAAAAATATTTCTTGTATGGCGCAAGTCAAATTTTGGTCTAGAAAGGATGTAAGATTTTCAGGTACAAAGCTTGCTCTATAAAGGCTCCTATCGGTAGTTAAATTACTAGTCTTAGAATTTTGCCACAAAATCTTTTCTAGGTCATCAACTACGGTAGGAGGATTCGAGTCCTGATGAGATCTGGTATGAATTCTTCGTGAAGCCAGGTTTTATATTCAAACTTTAGAGAGGCTGAAAGTTATGAATGTTTTCAACAAGTTGTCTTCTCTAAGTTTTTTCAAACTAGCTCAGTGTATGGTTAAGACTTCTTAGATTTTTCAAGGCTGTTTGTAAAGCAGTCGTGTAATAGTTTATGAAAGCTTAGCAAAGTTTTCAAAAATGACTACTGGAGGCTAGTGGAGTCGCCAAGTGGAAATATTTTTGTTTTTTGAGGATATATTGTCTATGGTCCACCACCAAAACTGATACGAACAATCAATCTAAAAAAAAAATGTTTTTGTGCGGTTATTTTTTGAGTTTTTAATGTGCAGTCTGATTTGTAAGTGTCCTAAATTTGTTTTCAGCACTTAGCTAAGGTGATGAAACAAAGAGATTTTACTCTAATGGCTTTATCAGTTGATTTTATGATTTAATCTTGAAGGACTAATGAGTCAATAACAGTTTTCTAGACAGTCATGAGCTCAGAGACTCTCACCATAATCGCCATTATGTCAATGTGGCGATGAGGTGGCTGATAATCACTGGATATTCTTGAGTAAAGCGATTTTTGAATTTCTAAGGTATACTTATTTTTTCACTAACTCATAAGGGTCCCACAGTGATCACCATTATGTTAGTGTGGCGATGAGGTGGCTCAATAGTATAGTGTGCTTAGTTCAAGAGGGGATTTCTGTGAGTCTTGAAAGATGTTTGAGATTGATATGAACTCAAAAAAGTCCCACCGTGATCTCCATTATGTGAGGTTGGAAATAAGGTGGTAGATTCATTGAGTTTGTTGGAGTTTTACTGAGTTTGTGAGAGGTATTTAAAACTATGTACTCAGAAAAGTCCCACCGTGATCGCCATTATGTTAGGTTCCTATGATTTGGTAGATTTACGGACCAAATGACAGAGTAACATCAAACCAATATTTGGAGCCCTAGGACCCAGCCTTCCTGGACTCAGAGAGGTATCTCTCTAATGAAGCGAAGGATGTGAGCTTGTTCGATTAGTTTGTTTAGATTTTAGGCTAGTTGTTACTGCAGGGCCGATTTAGTATAGCTAATGGATATTTCAGGTGGTCTATGGAGTGAGATGAACATCAAGTTTGTGCAAGACAAAGAGATCTAAAGCATAAAAGGTTTAAACAATAAGTATTCATGTGGTAGGGCTAACCATTAATCACTATGAATCAAACTCAAACTGATAGATGCATAAAATGAACATTCAGGCGATGAATAGAAGTATAAGACCCTATAACTTTGTGAAAATCACCTTCAGTGGTTGAGAACACATGTAAGATAAACCAACAGCTCAAAATGTGGAAAGGAAACTCCTAAGAAACACATTCAAACTGATGAGAACTTTGAAATAAGTCTGCGAGTATAGGCAGAGGGCAAGATTGAAACAAGACCTCTCTGATTTAAACTAGACAGTCAAAACTTCGAAGGAGATTTCATTAGTGAGGTTTAAACATCTATGAGTAAGCAGGGCATACCATGAATCAAGCAAGATAGCATGTCATATTAATCATTAAGGAAATAAATAACAAGTTCTTAGTGGACCAAAGGGAAGTTAAGAATCCTTTGACATGACCAAGAAAGATGAAAACATAGAAGCTGTAGTGAATCAGGAAATTTGATGAGCCTCCATGGGCATACCTCAAACTATTCTTTAGTGAACTACAACAAGCAAGAAGCACGGATACATATTGAAAAAGTAAGAAAACATAACTGAAAATAAGTACAATACCATTTACCAAGCCATGGAATCCTGCACATAGATCCTCTCCATCATCTAGGCAAGCAAGTCAAGCTATTCACTCCATAAAATAAGTTTGATCATCAAAACTCATAACATATATTTCTCTAAGATCAGTCAAGTTCTTAATATCTTCAAATTCTAGCTTGTCTATCAACTCTTTGTTAGGTCCCTATATCACTAGTATAGTTCCTTATTATTGTTATCGTAAACCCCTTATTTTTATTATTGTACCCTTGTAACCCCCATTTTGTTATTATTGTGCCCTTAAATTATTATTGTTAGGTCGATTAGGATTACATTATGGCCCCATGGACTCCTATATATAGAAAGGAGGTTTTGTGAATTGTATCATCCAAGATTTGTTCATTTATGTAATGTATTGGAGGTTGCCCCCTCAAAGTGGCTTATTTCTAAGGCGTTGATATCTCTTTTCTTCTATTTTTGGAGCTGGTTATACAAAACTCTTCAAACAATAATATTACAATGATTCTCCATGAGTTATATAGGAGAATGAGAAGATAAGCTTCACAAAACTGACTAGAAGCTCATAGGCTATAAACAAATATCTGATTTTGTCCTTGAGGTTTGCAAAGCCCAAGGCAAAAATATCTTCAAAATATCTATAAAATGATAAAAAAGGAAAAAATATTGACTTCTCATTACTGAAAATGGCTAAAAAAGGCCTAGCGCACATTTGGATAAGCCACTTCAGAAAACTGTCTTTTTGCCAAAATGCTACAGGAACGTAGCAGCATAAAATTTCCTGTCTTGCAGACCACTTTTGAGGGACTTCCTGATGTCAAAACGAGGCCTGTGATGGCTCTTTGGAAAGCCCTAGATGTCTAATTTCTGTAACTACTTGAATTTTGCAAAACTGATTTTGGGTATTCTGTCAAAAACCGAACTGGGTGAAAAAAACCAGAAAATTAGCCCTTGCTGATATGTGAGGTAGAAAGTCAAGAAATCACTATTTTTCGCCTCTTTGGGGGACCAAAAAACATCCTTTGGATCTGAAATTTTCTAAGTATATTCCCTTGAATTTAATGCATCTAATTATATCACTCTAAATAGCTGAGGATGCTCCAAAAAAAAATGGCAGGGCCCATGAATTTCTGCAATTAAGCCCAAAAATGTCAAAAAACAAGATCATGTCGAAATTTGCTCAATTTTGGTGAGCAAGCCCCTCATGGGTTATTAGAAACATGCAAGAAATTTGAGGCCAATATTTTGAGCGCTGATGTGCCTTTCTTGACTTTTTCTACCGGGCACCTCTTTCAGGCAGTCTTGAGCCTTTCTTGAGCAATTTTGAGCTTTTTTCGGGAAAATTGGTTCAATTTATTGTATGCCCGGTCATCTTCTTTTGTAGACTCAAGTATCTATTAGCTTTCTCTAAATTATCCTCCAAATTATTTTTGGCACTTTCAAGCCATGGTTCTATATTATTTTCTATTTCTTGGGTGAGAAATTGAGTAAGAGGATAAGATCGAACAAGGGCTACCTCTTCTTCCTTCTTTTTCTCCAAAGCTTTCTTGAGTCCCATAGTCCTAGGCCTCTTTCTCATTGTCTTCTCTTCTTCTTCAGTATTATAAAATTTTCCCATAAGTTCTTCAAGCTTGGTTTGTGCTTTGGAGGCTTCCCTTAGGTATTTGAAAGCCCAGGCCTCAAAAATTTCCATTTGACCACTCATTTGTTTGTTTTGCATTTGTAGAACATGTATGAAGTCCTTTGAGCTTTCTAGATCAACTTGTAGGTTAGGAATTTGGTCTTTTCTGTTTTGCAAAAGAGCTTCAAGGATTCTAGCTTTATTATCACTATCATCACTGTCTATCTGTATGATATCAAACTCCCTTTCCTTTTCATGACTACTCTCCTCTTTTTCTTTCCCCTTGCGTTGGATAGACTTCTTGGTCCTCTTCCTCTTTGGAAATTCAACAATACTCTTTTTAGGCAGTTTGCCTCTACTCCTTGGCGCTCTTGTGACATTTCTAGTCACTGCTAGAGTGGTCTTCTTCTTTGCTGATCTAGTGTTTCTAGGCTTAGCCACTTTTGGAGGAAGAATCATGGCCCCTTGCCTAGGAGAGGCAGCTAGCACATGCTCTTCGCTATGTTGAGGAGAAGATAAAAGAGGTTTATCTTCTTTTATTTGCTCAACTTGGTCTTTTACCTTGCTGCCTCCATCATCATCTGCTCCAGCTTCATCTTTGTCATTGTTTTCTTTTGCTTGAAGATTTCCTTGTTTCTCTTCACCACGTCTATGCTCATGGTCACTGATTTGGTATTTTTTCTCCATGATGCCCTCTTTGGAATGCTCAATGTTTGGTGTTTGATTGTCATCATCATTACTTGCTTGAGGGTTGTCTTGTTTCTCATCATAGGTGTCTTTTTGAGGACTTTCATGACTCTCATCATCACGGTTTTGGCTGCCACTTCGTTTGTCATCTTGAGGACTACTATTCTTATCTTTGTCCCTGCTTTCTTCATGACTGCTGTGTTCTTTTCCTTCACTTTTTTTTCCCTCACAACCCTCATGATCACTACTGTGTTGTCTGCCATCGTGTTCCTCTTCATGACTACTATGTGTTGGCAATATGATGCAGAGTGTTGTCCTTCATGGCAACCCACTTAATGAAGATGAAGACATGAGATTGTTGGCATGTGTTGTCCTTGATGGAAATCCACCTGATGAAGTTATTCTTGACTTGATGGACTTGGTAAATGATGTAAATCTTATGTGATATGACGTTTGTTGGCAATATGATGCTGAGTGTTGTCCTTGATGACAACCCACTTATAGAGTGTTGTCCTTGAATGGCAATCCACTTGATGAAGTTGTGCTTGATAGATTATGTATTGATAAACTTGCTGAATGATGTAAATCTGATGTATCTACAGTGAGTACAGAAGGTAATGAAGAAAGGAATTCAGCATGTGCTAGATCTATGATGAAAAGAGTATGTCTCAAGGCATACACAGATTTGTCTAGGAGAAGTCGCGTATGCACGCGGAAAATAACGTGACAAGTCGCGTATGGGCAAAAGCGCTCATAAAGTACAAAACCAGGGGTAACCACCATGGTATTGACCCATTGTATTGGGTAATGATTCGTCTAAATGACCCCGTCCAGGAATACCATCGGAAGTAATGTGGTTTTGGCTCATGGTATTGAAAAAGGGTAAACCTATATAAGGAGAAGAAATTCATTGTGCAAATCATGAGTGTGGGTGCAAGATGTCTGAGCTTGAATGAATACTTATCTCTGAAGTATATCTGAATGGAAAGGGTTACAGTTGAATGATAGATCTGAATGCATGATGCACCAATGAAGAAAATGATGAAGAAGGGTATCTAGATCTGAAATATATTTGTATTTGCTAGATCTGTTTATGGAATGATTAGATCTGAGATGAGGCGAACATCTGTCTGAAGTAAAAGGGTTAAATCTAAACTAAAAATCTGATCTGAAGAAGTATGATACTCTATAATGACTGAAGATGTATACGCTAGTTCAGAACAGCGGAAGTGCATATATACGCGGGTTTGGTAAAGCGAAAGCGCGTATCTGCCCTGAAGTATAAATAGATGTATACGCTGGTTGATGTGAACGGAAGCGCGTGTATACGCGATATCAGTGAAAGGAAAGCGCATATGCAAAACTAGAGTTTGATAAAGTATGAGTATGAAATGTATGATCTGTTCTGTTGTGTTACTGTTATCTGTCTGGGTTATCTGAATTGACAAGTATCTGTTGGTGCTGTATGTTTGAGCTTAAAAGTATGGAGTGGGTCCAGTCTGAAAATATGATGAAACGTGACCTACAAGTTGTGCTCTATTGAAGTTGTTGGATCCAGTGTGAAAATTGATGAAATGTGGTCCATAGAGGTGCTGAGGGTTGTAGCCTTCAGTCAGGGGGTTGTAGCTCCCTTCCAGGTGAGGCTGGTAAACGAGATCAGGGGGTCGTAGCTCCCTTCCAGGAGAGGCTGGTAAACGAGTCCGGGGGTTGGAGCTCCCTTCCAGGAGAGGCTGGTAAACGAGCGCAGGTGGGTGCCTGCGTGCTGGTAGGAGTCTGCACCAGCACATATGTTGTAAGATGTTTTCTCTATAATAGAATATTGAAGGCTGAGCAACTGCAGCGGTGGTTTTCTCCCGACTTGGGTTTCCACCTAAAATCCTGGTGTTCATGTGTGATGCTTATGTGTGATGGTTTATTCTATTCTTACTACACATGTTTACTGTTTATTGAACATCTAATGAATGAATGATGGAATGATATAAGTGAAGAATTAATGGCATAATTAGATCTCTGTGTATACGCGAGTTTTATGAAGCATATCCGCGTGTATATGCTAGTTGGCTTCAGTAAAGTAGCGTATGGGTTTTAGAGAGTGAAAAATTAAAAATTTTGATAAAGTCCTATATATTGATTCACCCCCCCCCCCCCTCTCAGTATTTTTCCCAACAAATTGGTATCAGATCAGGTTCTTCTGCAGAAGCTTGATCGCTTGAAGGAGATCCGTCACAATGGGAAAGAAGCAAAAGAAGAAGGCTACTCGAAGCAAGGAGATGTCTCAGAAAACCTGTATAGCAGAAATTGAAAAAGATGAATCAGGAAGTGATTGGGGCTCTTATGATAATCTTCTTTGTGCAAACAATGGTGAAGATAGTGAAAATTATGCTATGGACCTAGAAGAAGTTATCAAAGATCAACAAAGAATATTTAATGAGAAGGAATCTGCCTCCAAAGATTTGATCTCTAGACTGAAAAGGATGTTTGATGATGTATCCAATCGAAGTAAAGGACTCGAAGCAGATCTGGAAAAATCAAATAAGAAGAATGAAGAACTTGAAGCAGAAATCATCTCCCTCAAAGAAGATCTGGATAAATCAAATAAGAAGAATGCAAGACTTGAAGTAGATCTCGAAGCATCGAAGAAGAAGAATGAATAAATCTTACAAAATTTTGAAGAACAAGGAAATGGGTTGAAAGAAGAGATTCTAAATCTAAATGATCAAGTAGAAGATGGAAGAAGGAAAGAAGAAAGCATGACGAAGCAATGTCAAGCCTTGGAGGTTGAGGTAAACATTCTCAAAGGTAAATTAGAAGAAAAGGTTAAACTTTTGAGGTTTCAAGATAGTACTAAGATTTTGGAAAATATTCTTAGTAGTCAAAGGTCTCCTTCTATTAAACTTGGTCTGGGTTTTCATGAAACGGTCAAAGGAGAATCTAGTTCGCAAGGAAGTGCTAAAGATTCAAAGGATGTCAAAGAAAAACCTGAAGAGTTGAAAGAAACAAAAGGTCAACCAACGATCATGAATTCTCAAAGGATATCATTCAAGAATGTTGAATGTTTTAAATGTCATAATTATGGGCATGTTGCAGCAAATTGCAGGAGCAGATCATTTCAGCCTCAAACAAACAGTTCCTACATAGAAAGGTACTCTGGTTTCTTCAAGGGATATTTTTTTTCATGTAACAAGTATGGACATAAAGCAGCTGATTGTAAAAGGAGGAAGATTAGAAATACTCATTATGATTCTTATGCTTATTTCTCTGGACACATGAGATGTTATTCTTGTAACAAGTATGGTCATGTAGAAAAGAGTTACGAGTTTGAACATATAGAGTAGTGGACAATTTTGGTACACGAGTTAGGAGTTCCATGGTGGAAAAGAGGGACCGATTCGAGGAAACGTAGGAATGCGGCCCTCACTGTGATCTGTCACTTCTGACTTCTTCTATTATTATTTGTGAATGATGTAGGATACATTATGAGATTTAGTAATGTATCGTCACGGAAATGATGTATTGACTCTCTGTGTTGGTTGATTGCTACGGTTATGTTTATTTCTGACAGCGCATCTGATGTGGAAAAGACAGGTACAGGAGGTACAAGTTCAGGGGGAGATGAAGGAATGTGAAAATTTCTATGCTTCACTTTCCATACGCGGGTTAGATGAACAAAAGTCGCGTATACACGCGAGTTTCAGCAGACACAGTCGCGTATGCATTGATGATAAGAGAATTTATATGATAGCTGAAGATCTGGAGCAGAGGTTCAGGGGGAGCATGAGTCTGACGGTTAATAACTGCATTATTGACTCTGTATCAACTTATTCTCTCAGTTCTAAATAATGATGATATGATACTTGGTTTCTTATGTTGAAGATTATGGATGAGTCCTGTTTGTTTTTTGATGAAGAGTATTCGTTGCTGAGATGAAAGTCTTATAATTCAAAGATAAGGACAGATCATACAGAGATTGTTGTTGATGACTTGCCGTTGAAGGTGTTCAGGTTGCACAAGTTAAGGAGGAGCACTGGTTCAGGGGGAGTAGCAGGTTGAATACTAATGATTGCAATGTTGGCACTATGACTGCTTATTCTTTGGTTCTTGTGATACTCATGCTTAAATGATGATGACTTGGTACATGATTTATTATGATGAGATTTTGAGCCCTGTTTGCTGAAAAGTATCTTTTTGTGCTCACACATGGATGAATTGGAAGTCTTATGATTTAGAGATAAGAATAGATCATGCAGAATTTGTTACTATGGTTGAGACCTTTTTCCCTACATTTATTACATCATGTTAAATCTTAGAGATCATGGTGATATTGGACCACATGGATGATTGCTTGACACATATTTGAAGATGTTGTTATGGTATGATAATTTCTCTTGGAAAGAATGTATTGATGCTGCAAAGAATCTGAAGGCTTGGTTTCTAATGTGCTTATGCTACAACCGTTGGATGACGCTTGAAGACACAACTACACTATTATATCTATCTGTATTCCAGGGAAGCATTCAAATATCTCAAAAAGAAGCTGAACACTGTCTTTTTCTCACAGAGGATCAGATCTGGTTAAAATATAGAAGATGGTATTGGATACGCGGATTTCCTGAAACACAGTCGCGTATATACGCGAGTTCATGCACACAAAACCGTGTATTTCTGATTTCTGACAAATTTATGTTTGGGGTCAGCTTTCTTCAACATAGCTGCAGTACTTTTTGGTATCTCTGGTATCTCTGGTGGTGTTCCAGTTCTTATAATATTGCTTCGATCTCTGATGTTTTGAGGGTTATGGATGCCTTGATGATTGGTTGAAAGTGTTCAGGATGCATAAACTAAGGGGGAGCCTTAGTCATATGGAAAGGATGCTTGGATGCACAGATTCAGGGGGAGCATTGGCCTTGCTAAGTATAATGCAATGTTGGCATTATGTTGATTCTGAAAAATGATCTCCTTCTTGAGGTCTTTTTGGTATTGGTCATGTAAAGTTATATTTGTAGTTTGATGAAAAGGTCATGTTGAGACCCATGATGTAAAATTGTAATATTAATTCATGTAAGGACTTGTCAAAATTTGTAAACCCACTTGGTTGGGTAGCTGAGTCAAATTTGTAAACCCACTTGGTTGGGTAGTTGAGTTGAGATGTGTAAACCCACTTGGTTGGGTATTTGGGTCTCATATGTAAATCCACTTGGTTGGATATTTGATGTAAGTATGAGTCTTTTGCGATAGGAAGTTCATAGAGTCATGTACTTCATTTGAAAAATGTGTTTGAAGATTCAGCATGAACTCAGGGGGAGCTTGGTCACTTCAGCATACATCAGATCTGCAAAACGCTTCTTCTACATGAGGAGAAAAGGGGGAGAGTGTGTTGGTTTTGATCCACCCTTTGCCCTTGATGTCAAAGGGGGAGAGTGACATGGTGTTTAAATGAAGAGAAAGAATGGTGTCAAAAATGGGGAGAGTGACATGGTGTCATTGTATTCTTAATGTACCTATCTGTTGTGGTAACCAAACACCATCGTGGTTGCCATCAAGTCCAAAGGGGGAGATTGTTGGCAATATGATGCAGAGTGTTGTCCTTGATGGCAACACACTGAATGAAGATGAAGACATGAGATTGTTGACATGTGTTGTCCTTGATGGCAATCCGATGAGACTGACTACTGACTTGATGGACTTTCCCCTAGAGCGATGTAATCGGTATGTCCGGTGGGTATATATAGTGTGAAAAATCATCATGTGTGCTAGATCTAATGATGAAAAGTATGTCTCATTGCATATGCGGAATTGTCTAGGAGAAGTCGCGTATGCACGCGGGAAATAACGTGACAAGGCGCGTATGGGAAAAAGCGCTCATAAAGTACAAAAAAAAAGGGGGGGCCCGTGGTATTGAAGGCCCATGGTATTGACCCATTGTATTGAGTAATGATTCGATACATGTGATCTAGTCTGGGAATACCATCGGAAGTAATGTGGTTTTGGCTCATGGTATTGAAAAAGACTAAGAAACCTATGCAGGAGAGAGGATTCATTTATTGCAAATGGTGGCATTGACCAAGGGCAAGATGTCTGAACTTGAATGAATACTTCTCTATGAAGTATATATGTATGGAAAGATTCTGATTGAATAGAAAGATACGAATGTATGATGCACAGTGAAGAAATGATGAAGAAGGAAATCTAGATCTGAATGTATTTGTATCTGCTAGATACGTCTATGGAATTCTTAGATGCGAGATGAGACGAACATACCGAAGTAAAGGTTAAATCTGAGCTTGAATATCGTCCCGAAGAAATTATCTTTGTTTGCTCTATAATGACTGAAGATGTATACGCTAGTTCAGAACAGCGGAAGCGCGTATATACGTGGGTTTGGTAAAGAGAAAGCGCGTATCTGCCCTGAAGTGTAAACAGATGTATACGCTGGTTTATGTGAACGGAAGCGCGTGTATACGCGGTATAAGTGAAAGGAAAGCACGTATGAAAAGCTAGGGTTTGCTGAAGTCTGAAGTATAAAATGTCTGATCTGTTCTGTTGTGTTACTGCTGTCTGTATTCTACAGTTCTGAGTTGTCTGTATCAGTTTGGTTGTATGTTTGAGCTTAAATGTGTGGAGTGGGTCCAGTCTGAAAATATGATGAAACGTGGCCTGCAAGTTGTGTTCTAAAGGAAGCTTTGGATCCAGTGTGAAAATTGATGAAACGTGGTCCATAGAGGTGCTGAGGGTTGTAGCCTTCAGTCAGGGGGTTGTAGCTCCCTTCCAAGTGAGGCTGGTAAACGAGATCAGGGGGTCGTAGCTCCCTTCCAGGTGAGGCTGGTAAACGAGATTAGGGGGTCGTAGCTCCCTTCCAGGAGAGGCTGGTAAACGAGTCAGGGGGTTGGAGCTCCCTTCCAGGAGAGGCTGGTAAACGAGCGCAGGTGGGTGCGTCCGTGCTGGTAGAGTCTGCACCAGCACATTTGTTGTAAGATGTTTTCTCTATAATAAAATATTGAAGGCTGAGCAACTGCAGCGGTGGTTTTCTCCCGACTTGGGTTTCCACCTAAAATCCTGGTGTTCATGTGTGATGCTTATGTGTGATGGTTTATTCTGTTCTTACTACACATGTTTACTATTTATTGAACATCTAATGAATGAATGATGGAATGATATAAGTGAAGAATTAATGGCATAATTAGATCTCTGTGTATACGCGAGTTTTATGAAGGATATCCACGTGTATACGCTAGTTGGCTTCAGCAAAGTAGCGTATGGGTTTTGGAGCATAAAAAGTAAAAGTTTTGAATATGCACTAAATACTGATTCACCCCCCCCCCCCTCTCAGTATTTTTCCCAACACTATGCTCACCATCATTTTTTTCATCCCCACTGTCATGGTTAGATTCTTTGCTTTGTCCCTCATCATCACGAGTTTGGTTCTTGTCACTTTTCCCTTCTTCATCACTAGTTTTATTTTTGTCACTTTTCCCTTCTTCATCACTAGTTTTCTTCTTCTCTTATTCACTCTCAATCATAGGGGATTTTGGTCTTTTAGGAGTGGATTTACTAGAAGAAGGAGAAACATGATGAGTGGATGGTGAGGATGGGAGATGAAAGAGGCAATGTAAAAATCAGAATGGGAGATGAAAGAGTCCCAAGAAACTCCCTTTTTCTGAAGTTGATGGAGGATGATGATCTTGATAAGGGAATGATGAAATAGACAAGCTTGTTGTTGAGCGGAGGGCTTCTTTTAGACAGTAGAGGCCATCTTTTCAATGCTTCTATAGAGGAAAAAAGGTAGGTTCAGCAATTGAGTTCTTGTGAAATGCATAAGGAGCCTGATGTGATAGGCATAAATCCGGGAGAACCTCCCTTCACATCTGAAATACTTCATGATGACTTTCATGACAGGGGCATATCTGGTCAACAAGTGGGAAAAAGGAAAATAGCCTGGAAAGCATCCTGATGGTCTGGTTTTAGAAAGGGTTTGTAGTGATTCAGATCTAGGTATGTTTGTTTGAACCATTTTTCTCCTATATAGGGGGTCTTAGTACCTTTGGAGATAGCCCTAGGAGAAAGTTTGAAATCCATACCTACTATATGGACATGCTTCCCTTGCAACCTCAAAGCAAACAAATGTGTCAAAGGAAGGTGACTTTTTACTTCTTAGACTTTTGGCAAAATTCCAAGCACCCTACTTCATGAAAATTGACGAGTACTGAAGGAGATTCATTCACTTCCTGAGTTGTAATAGGCTCATACCTATTGTGATACCCACTCCTGCTGTCCTTCTTTGGAGGCAATTTTGCTTCTGATACCCTTCACTAACTCACCAAGGCAATTTGTTCAAATTATCACTAAAATAGGTCTTTAATCGACACACCTTTTCCTCCTTGCAAGATTGAGTTTGTTCTTAGTTGGCCAACAAGTTTTTGTTAAGTGAAAACAAGCTCCCTTCTTATGAAATTTGTTGTGAGAAAAAAAAAGGCCTTTAATGAGATCTATTTTTGGTTTTTAAAGATAAGCTCCCTTTGTTTTTGACAATAAAACTCTTCCTTCCTTTTCACTGTTTTTCTCTATTTTTAATCAAAGAGGGCACCCCTGAAAACCACTATGTTTCTTCCTTGAGTAATCACTGTTTTAAGAGACTGAGCAAACACCTTGTAAACTAATACAAGCTGTTTCACCCAATCATTATCTTCTTTTCTCTCAAAGAAAAGAATACATTCTTTGAAAAACATTATGCTCTCCCTTTGAACAAACTGCCCCTCTTTGATGATCACTATTTCTCTAAAACAAAAGGTAGTTTCCCTGTCACTGAGTGAGAAGCTTTCAAAACAACTCTGTCTTCTTTTATATACTTGAAAAGTAGTTTAATACTTTTCACAAGGTATTAGTTTTTGAAAAAAATGATTCTCTATTTTATGTAGTACAAGCTACTGACCTGAAATAATGGGTCTCTATTTTTAAACTAAGCTCTGTTCCTTATCCAACAAAAAGGGCCCTTTTGACACTGATGACAAAACCTTATCCCCAATTACTGTTTCTCTGTGATGTTTTTTAGCAAGCAAGCTCTTTTGGATGGAGGTTAGTTTGTTTTGTCAACATCAATATCTTCTTTTGTTCACTGAATATAGGTCTTCAAAATAATCCCAGTTTTTCTCTATAGACTGTGTAATATTTAGCTGGAAAACATGTCTTTCTTGATGAAAATAAGACTACTTATCTGGCTGTGTTCCTTTTCACAAATGTGTAAATATATTTTTTACTTATGAAGACAGACTTCCTCTCCATTTAATCATTGTTCCTTTAAATAAAAAACGAGCCAAGAGCTGTACATACCTTTGAAAAAATGAGTTTTTGCCGTGTTTGGGGATGATTTTGTTGAATACAGATCGATCTTGGCGCCTTGGAGAGTTTCTTGCAGCGTTGGCCCTAGCTGGAGACTGGTGTTCAAAGGTGGTTAGTGGTCCAAGTAGGCCTGAATGGGCATAAACCCATCACGCTAATGTTGTCGGGTCGGCCCTGGGCGTCCGTTGAACGCCGGCACAAGCGTGCTGCGCAATGCTACAGGCACTTCACACCTATGTGTTAATCCTTTTGTCACATACCTACAGGCATGTCACGCATTATACAGGCATGCCACACAGAAAAACAAGCTCAGAAAGCGATTCAAAATCGCTCAATACTTCTTTTTTCCTCAGTGGCTCGGTTTTCAAAGTGAGAATGAACATTGGCTTCATGCCCTTTATACTCATAAGGTTTTTCTTTCAAAAATTCGTTTATCGATTTCAAACTTATCTCTTTTTGTGATTTGAATGAACTTTTTTGAATAGTGGTTATGTTCTCCTGTTCTTTGAAACTGCCCTTTTTAAAAACTGTTTCATCTCCTTCAAAGCTATCTTTCTCCATAATGCTCCTGTGGAGGCCCTTTCAACCTAAATAGTTGCCCTCTGGGGCGTTTTATCATTTACCAAGGTTATATCATTCAAGAGGTCAACCTAAAAATCTCAGTTGCAGCCTTTCAAAAACACTATGTATCCATTATTTTATGAAGAGATAAGGCCTTTAAATCATGACAGCGGGTTCCCAGTGTTTTCTCCTTCTACTTGTTTACACAAAGGAGGCCTCTAAAACAAAAAAACTTATCTTTATAAGACACTGTGCCATATTTCCCTTTCGAAGGTGGTCTTTCAAACTTAAAATTTGAGCTTATCTTCTGATTTTAAAAACCTCATAATATAAAATGATCGTGCCCCCCAAGACTCTATTTCTGATCATTTTATTGAGGCACCCTTTGACCGAAGTGAATCATGGTTACATCACCCTTTTAACCTTTTGAATGAGTTGGTTGATAGTGTAAACATTTGGAGAGCTGATCCTCTGCCTTTTTCGAAGGAGGCCACTGATATTGTTAGGCGCTTTGTATCAACATTTTATTTTGACTGTATGTAGACCCTTCATTTTTCCGGAAGAGAATCCTTACAACTTAATAATGTGCCCACTATATTTAAATGAGCTGGGAAGAAACCTTTGGTGCTCTCCCTTTATTTATCACTTGGAGGGAGTATCTTTGATAGACCATAATAAAACTTCCTAAAAAACAAGAATGCCTTCTTTCATAAATGATCTAGGTGGACTGTCTTTTTATATCAGTTGCAGAGGTAAATTTAAATAGGGCTTGGTCCACCTCCTTGGCCATTCAGATGGGGCTTATTTTAGTCAAAACTCCAACCTCAGATTATACTTTGAAGGAGGCTTTTGTAAACAGAAAAACAAAGATTTTTTGCACCATTATGTCACTGCTTTCTTTTGATGAAACACAGACCTTTCAACCTATAAACTTTCACTTGCTTCACCATTATTCCTCAACCAGTCTTTCCAAAAGAAAAATTTCTTTAAACATAAATTTAGTCCTTCTATGCATCCTCTTTTCATCCTTGGAGGAGGTGGCACACAATAGCTTCTGAAGTTACTTAAGAGCATGTTGGCCCTCTGCTTATTTGTGAAGGAGGCCACAACAATGCCTTCCTAACCATCTTCTTTTCATGAAGGAGGTTATCATTGCATTTTTAACCCTCTGCTCATTGAAGGAGGTCATCGTTAACACAGGGTCTACATGTATTTCAAATCACTATATGTGGCTTTGTATATTTGTTTGAAGAATGCCAATAGGAAACAAAATAGAATTTGTCATTCATTTTTTGACAAAATTACTTGGAAATCATGTCCTCTTGCTTTATGAGGCTTTGTCTGAGATGTATATATCCTTTTGTAAAATATCAATGGGAACACAAAACTAGAAAAAAATGTGATTTGTACATGGAGAATGTTTGTTGTTGGGTATCATTGAACTGTCTTTTCCCTTGACTGTGTTGTCAGAGGTTTATTGAAATTGCCTTTGACTACTGTTCACACCCCAGGTTGAAGGTAACATAAGAAGAAGCTATCTTCTTATGTCCTACATGATGATGACCTTTCGAAAGATTATGCAGCACTGCTGATTAGCATTACTCAGTCCTTGTTATTCATTTTGACTTGATGAGTGATCTCTGTTGTTCAGGTAGCCTATATATTTATAACATGTACACTTGCTGCTCTTACTTACTATACTTTACTTTCCTTGATGGAAAACTAAAATAGCATGAAGGACCTGTTGAAATTTTCCCTTTTGACCTCCTTTGTACACTGATCATCATTTAATTACACCCCTGCAGAGATGTAAAAACAGATGCTATGAACCTTTGGAGGCTCCTTTGGTGTTTCATGGAAATTATGCTTGATCCAAGCATATTTCTTTAGATAGCGACAAACCTTATCTTTTCCTGATTTAGATCTTTGTTGAAATTCTTATGAAATGAGAGAAAGTGACCTCTTAGTGGTATGTGACTTGTGGATGGATCAAGACTTGTTTTTCATAATAGGAACTAATTCAAGGCTGGCTGGTACTAGACAGAGGATTTTTGGCCTAGGATATATTAGCCAAGGAAAAACTCCATAAACACCACTATCTAACTTAGGGACAAGTTTTCACATATTCTGAGTTTCTTCTTAGGCATGATCAGATTTTAAAATGACAAGATGACGAGGGATAAAGTTGCATAAACTTTGTCAACCTTTGGATCGCGAATGGCATGAGAAACAATGGTAAATGAAAGCAGATAACTTTCAACTATGATGGCTATGGACAGGGTTATTTTTCTGAAACCAGATAGGACTTGACAACTAGGGTTTGTGCTCATCATAAACTGACAAGAAGGTGTAGGAGGACATAAATTGTTTTGGGGTGTTTTCTAGATGACAGATTGATAGTTTTGAGATTAGTTTCTATAAAACTCAGCTAAGGGAACTAGTCATCAATAACATGTAAAAATACTGATGACTAACAATAGGAATCCTTAATTCTAAGCAACACTACAACCTTGCTGAACAGCCGGAGTGTGCAATTTTTCTGAATAGAAAAATAATCAAATGATCCAAGATGTCTCTCTATGGCTGCCTCCTCCTCTTCTTATACAAGTGAATGCTTCTTGGCCATGGACCCCACACATTAGGTTTTCATCCACAAGGAATATTTCTCCCTCCAAAACTGTGTTGTCTTCTCATGCAAGCTACACCTCTTTAGGCAGCACTGTTGACTTGGTCAAACTTGACCTTTTCCTCATGCATTTTCCCCTTTTCACACTGGAAGGTGCAAAATAAAGCTGCTCCATGGATCCTTTTCACACTATGAAGGATCTTATTCCTAATCATGGGCCTTTTAACCATTTTATTCACCTCCTAGATGAAATAAGAAAAAAATATTGTTCCAATTTTCTTCATGAAAAATTGGGAACATTATAGTCCTCCCCTCTCAAAGATTTCTTTTCCTCAAGCAAGTGCAAGGATAGACTGAGTTCTTTTCTTCTCCTCTCCCTATAGCTTCCATGTATTATGATCTCCTCCAAGGAAAGTAATGTTATCTTATCAATCAAATCTCCACAATGCTCCTCCTGAACATGTAAGTCAGCTATCAAGCTATCATAATGTGAAAGTGAGATACTCAAGAGGATAAAAAAGTGATGTCTAGAGGTTCCCTTGAAGAATGGGATCTGAAATAGAATGGGAACTATCTTTCCCATATGGATCCTCCATCTCCAAGCTATGAGCTATGAAAAATGAGCCACCTTCCAACTAGGCAACTCTTGAAATCTGTCATCCACCTTTGGCTCCGATAAAGTAGGTGGGATGAAAATCTGCACATGCTAAGTAATGTAGCCTACCCCACACTGTCCATCTCTCCACTTATGATAAGTGTAGAGTGCTGCCTGTCCATGGGCTACAATAAGTTTTCCCTTAAGTGGCAAGATGAGGACTAGACCTCCAAATATCTCTCCCCCAATGCTATAAATCGAGCTGGCCCAAATCCTCCCATATATGATGAGTTGGAGGTCACCATCATATGGATTCCATCCAATCATATGACCCCTCTCATAAAGAGACAAATGTGCTGCTGTGGTGGTGATACAATCTCCCATGCTCCCCTTAGAACATGTAGTGCAAAAAGTGTAGGAGAATCCTTCCTGTAAGGACACATTCACCCAATGTGTCTCTCTCCCAAGCATGCTCCTCATAAGAACAAAAAAATTAGAGCCATAGGGAGAAAAGATGAGAATAATACTTGCTGCCATATGCAACAAATGAGAAGGACAATGGTCCCTCAAGTGCAACCAACACAGCTTGACCCTCAACTGCAATAGAGACTGCTGAAATAAGTGGCTTCTCAACCACTTTCCTGTTGTTCCAATCTCCTCATAAGTATGGAGGTGGTGAATGATGGAAGATGTACAATGAGGATGTCCTCGTTGGTGTATCTCTTCCCCAAGTCCTCCTAGGGAATGGCCATCAATCATTCTTATGGCCTCATATAAACCATGTGGTCTAGAAAAAGGAATGCTCCTCCTTGGAGCATCATCTTGCACATGTATGGTTAAGGGACATATACATACATCATATAAATTCTCATGTAAACAACAATGAATACCCTTACGATACTCTCTACTCATACAAATGGAGTGGCTCGTAAATGAGTCTCCTATCATCCTCAAAGTGGAAGGAGGTGGTTGTGCTAACTCTCTCAAAGATTCATGTCTCTCCTCCATCTCCATCTGGTCCATGCATCTACTCATATGCTAATGTATCTCCTCCTCAAAGCCCATCCAAAAATACCCCTCCATGATGGTGTGGTATGCTTTCATAAAATAAGTGGGACTGAAAAGGAAATCCTTCCGAGCTGCTTGTAGTAACTTCTCCTTAAGCATGGAAGCTCTAGGAAAGAATATCCTACCATGATAAAAGATTATCCCATCTCTGACTGAATATGCCTCCTCATGCAACTGGCCACCCAAGATTATGCAAGTAAAAATATCCTTGGAATACTCCACCAACAAATGGGAGCTCCAATGTGGATCTATCCTCCATAGTGATAGCATTTATGATCTCTCATGAAGAGCATCTGTGATATGGTCATCCTATTTTTTGACATCTCCCATGCCAAAGATGTAAGTTGGAAGGCTGCTGTTCTTCCCTTGTTGCTTCTGCCACAACGTAGAATCTGAAATGGAAGTGGGTACTGATGATGCTGAGAGAATTATTTCTCTCTCCTTGAGTCTACCCTAGACTCCTAGCATTTTATCAAGCTCTCTCCAGGTCTCCAACCTCCTTAAATAAATTATTGGTGCCTCAACTGATGAAGCATCCATCCTCGTCTGTCGATCCAGTTGTCCTCCCGGCAAAACGTCTCCACACAATGAGACATCATCATCAAAAGATGACTGAATAGATGAATGGAGATCACCCTCCATGCTTCCACTACCCAGTCCAATCACCTCCTTAGGTGCATCAACCTCCATAGATGAATAGGGAAGTATACTCATCACCTCATGATGTTGGGTCTCCTCCCTACTTCCTCCTTGTGTCTCCATGGTTCCACACCTCGTCAACAATGGCACAGGTAAAACATGAGTTTTCCTTTACCTCTACACATGAGATCCTGGGAACCTTCTTGCAAAGATGCAAGCATCCCTCTATTTGGAGCAAGAGCACCTCTTTCCTCTGGATGAGGTGCTAGATCAACTCCAGATCTAACAGCGTTGTTGCCCTCAATATCTGCAAAGTGAGTGGGAAACCTCCCAATGATTTGATCCCTTTTTGAAAAAGAGTCCCTCATGCCTCTTTGCTCAAGGGTGTGAGAATAAATTTTCTCCTCCGACAAAGTATGGTGCAAGTTTTCAGCCTTCCCCGTTGTTTTCTGAAATGGAATTGTGTTTTTATGAAAGGGTTTTGTTTGATTTTTTTGATTCAGCTCCTCCATGTGTTTCTCATGAATCCATCTATCAAATATTTTCACTACTGCCTTAGTGAAATTTGCATAAGATTAAATGTTCACATT
The DNA here is from genome assembly GCA_034641835.2 of Pinus albicaulis. Classification (NCBI taxonomy): domain Eukaryota; kingdom Viridiplantae; phylum Streptophyta; class Pinopsida; order Pinales; family Pinaceae; genus Pinus; species Pinus albicaulis. Next base: position 1,415,006,068 of record CM076577.1, read on the forward strand.
TCTCAAAGAAAAGGATTCAAAAATCCACCAAGCAAAAGCCTTATCTCTCAAATGCAGCACTGCAACCTTGATGGCTTCCTCTTCAAGGATTTGGTGCTACTGCAAGAAGGTCTCTAACTCCTCCACCAAATATTTGGCTGAATATGTAGGTGAACCCTCAAAGGTAGATAGATGAAATCTATCCTGCTACTCTTTCCCATTCACCTTCATCTTGCAAAACTCTGAAAAACTGAGATGATCTCTGAATTTTTGAGTTTGAAACTCATACTCCCCCAAGAAATCACTAAGGGTTTTCCTCCCAACAATTTCTTCTCTTATTTCCATCTCTCATCTAGCAATCCTGGGCATCTAACTGTGCTATACAAGATGGTGTGTAGCTGCATGCTCACACTCCAATCTAGAGTTTGCTTTTGAATCAAACCTTCTAGGAGATTCTCTATACTCTTCATGGATAATATATATAGATTAGGAAGAAGCTTGGTAAGATTATCCCCTTTTTCTTTTTCTTCTCCAAAATATGGAGTCTTTCTTCTGCTTATTTCTTTGTCTCCTTGATGACAATAGGAAGTGCAGGGTTCTCCCTCCTCTTTCTGCATATCCTCCTTGGGGAGGTTCTTCTTTGTTCTAAAAATAGATGAGACCAAGCTCATATGATTCATCATCTTATTCTTCTTCATTCTTTGGCTTGAAGGCCACTGGCTAAGCCAGGAAAGGGGCTTTGATACCACTATAATGTTCCTTTTTCAGAACAGCTAGAAATCCATGGATGGAAAACGTATTTTCCAGAAATGGAGGCAGCAGGATTTGAAACTAGGACCTAGATCCCTTAGATCAATGTATCTAAGAATGAAATGAAAGATATGGCTCCAAAGAAATCCTTCTAAGGTGGTTAAACAGATCAGCCACACTTAGATTTCCTCAGAAAATGTCCAATGAGGGACCGCAACAATTATAAGCACATGTAAGGAAAAGACAACATTATTCTTGTAGCTGTAAACACATGAAGAGATTTGTAGCCAAAAAATATCTGATATAGCAGCAAATGTATACAATGTGTGGAGGAATCAATCACTCCAGCTAGGTAATGAAAGCCTCAATGAAGCATGTACAAGGCAATGAAGCAATACTGCTATGCAAAATATCATATGACTAAAGTAATGCAGTTTATAGGAGATATTGTTGCATACAAATGAGAATAGGATGATATGAAAATATCAGCTCAAAGAAATGAGGGGGGAGCAAGCTGTCAACCTCTGAAAACACTAATACAGCAAAATACACAATCCTTGGAAGGATTGGCTACAATATACATCAAAATGGAAAATCTGCAGAAATGCCAGAGTTGTTGGGTAGCAGCTGCAACTCAATAATAGAAATACATGGAGATGGCTAAATATGATGCTCAAACTAAAACAAACCTCCTCCAATGGATCTCTTAATGCAAGGCTAATCCCAACACTGAAGATCTTGCCCTCCAAGAAGCTGGTGCAACCTCTCACTGCAAGTGTGCACTGAAATAACACAGTCTAGAGGATGGACTGTGCTGTCAATGATGGGATATGTTGGCCTTGATGCCAAAATATGTCAATCAGCTCTGAAATCCATTTCACTAACCTCCCAGAGCAAGAGAAACTCCCTCCTCTGAAAGATAAGCTAAAGAGAAGAGTTGTTGAACCCTCCACTGCAATGCCCCAACAACACCGTGTTATACTTGAGCAAATATGATGGAGTATCTGAAGAATGGCTTTGGCCTTGAGCCAAGATGTGGAGAAGATGAAGTGAAATCCTCTAAGATTCCTCTCAAGAAGGAGAGGAAATCCTAAACAGGAATCCCTCGTGCTAAGTAGCACTGCAACTCTGCTGAACAACCAAAGTGTGCAATTTGTCTGAATAAACAAATAATAAAATGATCCAAGATGTCTCTCTATGGATTCCTCCTCCTCTTCTTATACAAGTTAATTCTTCTTGGCCATGGACTCCACACATTAGGGTTTCATCCACAAGGAATATTTCTCCCTCCAAAACTGCGTTGTCTTCTCATGCAAGCTACACCTCTTTAGGCAGTGCTGTTGACTTAGTCAAACTTGACCTTGTCCTCATGCATTTTCCCCTTTTCACACTGGAAGGTGCAAAATAAAGTTGCTCCATGGATCCTTTTCACACTCTAAAGGATATTATTCCTACTCATGGGCCTTTTACACCTTTTATTCACCTCCTAGATGAAATAAGCAAAAATTAATGTTCCAATTTTTTTCATGAAAAATTGGGAACATTACAATAAGCCAACTTGATTGAAAAGGGAGCTAGGATGAGTTCGGAAAAAAGAGTCACTTACAAATATGAAACCATAGCCTCAACCTCTTTGTTACACGATGGTATCCCACGAGTCCCTACCATTCCCCATCCCGCACAATGGAGGACCCATTATGTGACTGTGAACAACATCATACTTGCTTGAAAACATCGTCATTGCATCCCTCTGAGTATGAGCTTCATTTCCCCTTGAGACATCTCCTTGCAAAATCCATAAAAAACAGCTCTTTTTGCATTGGCGCGGGTAGACAGTTCAGTACTCGCGCCACTCAGGGAAATCCTGTAAAGAGGTCGCGCCACTTGGCGCTCTGTCATAGAGCGGCAATCGCGCCACCCATTTTAGGGACTGTTTTTTATATATGGATGGCGGAAGTTGAGTTCAAACAAACTCACAACCACTGCCTATCTTGAGTTGGGAGGTTTGGCTACGGGAGTTCTATGGAAGGGAAGTAGTTTTGCCACCATCTATGGAACCTTCCTTGTTGATAGGGCCCATCCCATAATAATAGGGATCCCAACTCCCTCCTTCCCCATCTATAAAAGCTTGCTCAGATCCATGGCAAGCTAGTCTTGAAGTGCTGAAGCTTTGCATCTCCTATTCCCAAGTGCCTTTGTGCTGTAAAGAATCCCTTCTTTCCCTTAAGGCCCATTCAAGCGAGGAGACCATTGTTACGAGACTCTGGAGAGGTTTCCCTTTCCTTGGCGAGCTTTGCGAGACGTGGACGACCGGAGACCCGTTCGAAGGAAGCTGCGACGTCAGAACTTGGTTGTAACTTCTATTAGTTTATCATTTTAATAGATGACTATGATTATGGTTCCACTCCTTTTTCCATCATGTTAATGCGAGTAATATCTTTTCTGACCGATGTTTAGTTACGTATGCTGGTTCCTATGCTTGTATATGTTCGTTTCTTCTGTGTGCAGGTGTTCATCCGCGGAGATCGCGGAAGGATTGTGATCTGCCAGGGCTGAAGGACGGGGACATCTCTTCTTCGGATCTAGCGTCGGAATCCAGGTAGGCTCTTATCCCAAGTCTTTCATTCGTAACTAGGAGCTTGCGTCATAGCATTGTTTGTTTGTTGCTAGACCCCTGCTGGGCTAGTAGGGATCGCCTCTGTCCGCAGAGGGGATTTACCTCATCAACAAATTGGCGACTCCAATGGGGATCGTCCGGTTTTCCTTGTCCCTTTTATGATTGGTTCGCTTTGATTGTTTCTCCTTGCTTGATGAACCTTCTGGGTTGGATTCTTTCATTATTTTAGCCTCTTGGTTTGCTTAGCTTGTATTGGTCTACTTTTAGAATAGCTTGTTTTTTAAATTTTATTGAAGAACTCGACTGGCGCGGGTTTTAACCCGACAGTCGCGCCACTTGGCGCTTGTTGCATTTGTCTGTGTCGCGCCAATCGGCCTCTGGCGCTAGTTTCAAGGCCACAGTCGCGCCACCCCTGTGACTTTTTTGAGTTTCTTCATTTTTTGGCTTTCTGAGCTTGACCAGTACTTTTCTTCTTGATTTCTTGATTGTCTGAGTGTGTTGGAGTCTTGTTTGATTGGAATTCACCGCTATCCCTTGGTTGTTTGCCTCTGTCTATCGATTTCACGATTTGAGCCCTAGGGCATCTAGTGGCATAGTGAATCGAGCCCTCCTTGGGAGTTTTGGTGTCTTGATTGTCCTGTCAACTTGTTGATTGATTCTCCACGCTCTCTTAACAGTCTTTGATAGTTTTGCTGCGTCTTTTGAGTGATTGTTCATTCCTTCATTCAGAATTCGTTTGCCTTGGCTTTGGACCTAGATCACACGGTCCATTGAGAGTTTTCGAGTCTTTCTTCGATTTGAGAGACTTTGGGTCGATTTAGAGATTTGGTTGCTTGCTTCGTTGAGTGAATGTTGTTTGCTTCGCTCTCTTAGATATCATTTCTCAAATTGTTCCTTTTGTTTTCAGTGCACATGAGCCATTAAACATTGAAAATCAAAAAATAATCTCTTTTGCTTTTGTTAAATTAGTGCAAATTGTGATCTTTTCCATATTACTAGTGATTAGTGTTTGGATGAAAAGTGTGCAATTGCATTAGTTGCATTAGAGACATTCTTGTTTGTATTCCGTTCATTTCGTTTGTATAAAAGCTCTCAACTCTCATTTAACTAGTTTTCATCGAACGAAATGTTGCACCGTGGCATATAGCTTGCATTTAGGAGACGCTACATACGATAGGGCTTGGAAATTGAAACTTAATTGAAGATCAACTATAAAATTTATTCAATTAACCTAAGGCAACATTGGAACTTAACGCAACATATTTAGAAGGTCTAGGCTAGAGACGTGTTCCGGCGTCGTTAAACCTAGCAGCTGTCGTTCGCCTGTTGGCTTTAGACAGCACTAGTACGGACTTGCGCTCTCCGTACCGTCGCGTATATAAAGGGAGACCCCTATAGGTTTTCAATCCTTTATCCACAGGAAGCCGAGTCTGCCGCCCTATACCCGTGATACACCGAACACAGCATTCGGGGAGACTACCTGCACGTACGGAAAGTCCTTGGTCAATTTCTGTTTCATTTTTGAAACCAAGGTGTATATTGCAGTTCACGGATATTTGGTATACCCTTTGTGCCTAGTTTTTTCCTGAGCAGTCATTTGGTCTTTTCTGACTCCCTAAACTTGAAAATACCGTCAAGCGCTTGTCCTTTCACGCTTGTGTCAACTCTGAAAGAGATAGAGTCATCTTTTTATCGTTTCTCGACTCTTGAAACATGAAACGGTAGAACTTCTTATTTTCCAATGTGGTAAAATTAATCGCCCACGATTTCACACCTATTTAGACGTTGCTTGTTGGCCGTTTTATCGTGTGTCTTAACTTTTTTTCAGCCCGTGTGTGGTTTTGAGTTTGATGGCAACTTTTTCAGAGTTCACCAACCAAGGAATCCCCTCAGAAGGGAATCCTGGTCATTTTCCTCCTTTTGGAAATGTTGGTGCTCCTTACATGGCGACGTTGTCCCTTCCTGGGTTAGCTGTTGGGTTGCCTGTTTGGTTGTTCTCAACCTCTGTTGTCCCGAATGTCTCCACTACTGTTCAATCAGTTTCTCCACCTGAACAACATCATGTTGATTCCAAGGTGGACCTCTCCCCTTCTTCGCATGTTTCTGCGTCCTCCTCTTCTACTTCGCCTGGTGAAAGTCTGGATTCAAGTAACCAGGTGGCTAAGAAGAAGAAGAAGAAGACAAAGAAGAAGAAGTCTGATAAGCGAGAGGCTAAATGTACAGCTACTGTCCATGAGATATCTCCTCTTGATAGTCCTTCCAACCCTCCTCGGAAAGTCAAGTTCCCGTGCATGTTGTGCACGGGAAACCATCTTCTTCGAGACTGCCCTGGCATTCCCAAGGTGCTCGAAGTATGGTCCAACGGCCACCCACCGTTGCCTTTGGCTTCCGGGAGTCAAGTTGGGGGCACGTCTTCAGCTGCTATTGATAAGAACTCTAAGAAGCAGGGTAAGATCACCAATCCCTGTAAGTTGTGTGAAGGGCACCATGCCATTCACCTTTGTCCTTATATGGATGAAGCCAAGCAAGTCTTGGACAACCCAACCGGTTCTACACCACACCTTCCACCTGGTTATAATCGGCTTTCTTTGAGTCCTCCGCCAGTTGATCCTACGATTGGTCAAGAGTCATCCTTGGTCGATCCCACTCCCCCAGAAATTCAAATTCACGAATCCATCCCTGACCAACCATTGGTCGTCGGATCGGTTGAACTGGCCCCGTCCGCGGTGCACCAGGTCTTTTCTGTCGAGAGTGGATCTCACACTCCTCATGTCCTTCTGGTTTCTTCAGATTCGTCAGACTTGGAGAAAGATTCTCCTGTCCCTGTGCTTCAAGAAGCTCCTCCTCCGCCTCCCATGATGGAGGCTACGGAGGATATTCCTCCCGCCTTCGAGATGGAGGTCATGGAGGAAGCTTCTTCTACCGTAACATCAGGGGAAGACCTTCGCGCGTCGATGGTAGCCCCTCCGAGTAGTTTGGTCACTTCCTTTGATTGGAATCGATTTGCAGGATTTCGCCTTCCGTCTTATGTGCCTTTCGAGATCACAGTACAGGCTCTTGGTATGGTTGTACCCAGCACCATTATAGACGAAGGTGCGTCTGTTAGTATTCTGTCTTCAACTACCTGGAAAGCTTTCGGTTCACCACCGCTTGCGCCTGTTACGCAGAATCTGTTGTCATTCAATAGAAGGACCAGTCAACCGTTGGGGATCCTTCCAAGGTTACCAATTACTTTGGGAGGGAAAACCGTCCATATGGATGTGATGGTCGTTCCAGGCCCCTTGGATTTCCATCTGCTCCTAGGGCGCGATTACACCTATGCCATGGGAGCGCTTGTCTCCTCCCTTTTTCGTGTGGCCTGTTTTCCACATGAAGGACGGATTGTGACCATTGATCAGCTGTCGTTCTTTGGTCCCAATGTAGCATCTGGTCCGCCATCACCCCCTCCTGGTTTTTATCCACCCGTTGTATCTGCTCCACCACAAGTCAACTATGTGGCTACTTACCCCGTGCCTGTGCTCAGTGATGATGCCGTAGTGCATCAGGTGCTGGGGGCATTGGGTCCTGACTTCCAGAATGTTTTCCTTCCATCGGGAGTGGAACTCTTGGAAGCGCCGCCTTCTTGTTCATTTTTGATGTAAGTCGGTTAGAGCATGGTTTCCTCCCTGGGTCAAGCTCTTTAAAAAATGAAACTAGGATCTTGGAGCATAGTTCCTCCACTTGTGTCAAGCTCCTAAAAACAATGAAACAAGCTGTTCGAGGATAGTTCTTTTAAGTGTGTCAACCTCGTTAAAATAATGAAACACAAGCATATTCAATTCGAGGTTTGTCAGTTTCAGCTCAAATCTCGTGTGTGTTCAATCTTCACTCCATTTTCAATCGAGTGAAGCTTGGGGGGCATGTGCCTCGATTTGAGACAACATGCTGGGGGGCATGCCCGTCTTTCTTATTATCAAGCATAGTTTGTGTTTTAAGCTTGCGTAAAAATAAAACTCGTTTCAAGCATAGTTTGCATATGTGTATGTTCATGTGTGCTTTTAAGCTTGCGTAAAAATGAAACGTGTGATTAAATGCATTGTGTGAATACATTTCGCATTGGGTTGTTTGTTATGTAACTGATACATTAGATTACATCTGTATTAGACATTTGCATGACATATAGAAAACATCATCACATGTAAAGAAAGATCCATCCAAAATAATCATATGTATATATATATATATGTGTGTCGAAATGTTTGCACAGTGTGCGTCACATAAAACTCAAAAAATATACATAATTGTCTTAATACATCCGGAGACACTGTGTCTCTCAAAAATAGGTGTGGCTAAATCCTAGAGACTAATCAACATGGTGCTCATGATAGCACGTCACTGCATGCACTAGCCGCCTCAGGATTCGGTGGAGTCGGTTTGGAACTCCCACCATATGGCGCTGGTACTCCATCGGTACGTCTGACAGTCGGGCATAGTCTGGGATCCCATGGACGATCCCCTCGAGGTTCTGAACCAGTGCCTCTCCTCCGGTGCCTTCCCCCTGGATCTCAGGGGCGAGTTGTGTCCTCCGGGAGATAGGAGACATCCCGGCTGGTCTCTCAGGTCCTACATCTGCATGAATATATAATTGTGTTTAGACAAGTGTGTATTAACAAAAAAAAAACATATAAACATAAAATCAAAAATATGAGGTCTTACCCAGCTCTTCATCCCAGTCGTCTCCTTCTGGTAGCGGGAGATCTGGGTCCCCTGTAAAGTCAGTTCCCGAATAGGGTCAATCTTCCACAACGATCAGTTGGCGCCGTAGCCACCTGAAGAACTCGGGCTTCCAGGACATCTGTTGCCCGCCTCCAGATCTGGGCATCAGTGCTGCCCATCGAGCCATTCTCGGCTCTCGTGGTACCGGACTCGCCACATGGGCCTCTTGGCCCTGGAAGGTTGGTATGCGTTCCAGAATGAACGATACCAAGATGGAACCATACCCAAACTGCTTCAGTTTGCCCCGTTTGCACTTTGTGAGCTGCCTTTTCATGTTGATCGTGACAGTTGTTGCCCAATCATACAGTCGGGGACCCATGCATTCTGAGGCCAGTAAGAGTTGAGTCTTTGTAGCCTCGTGCGGTGCCTGCGATCCAGCAGCCCGCGTAATGGTGTGGAGTACAACTCTCAGTGCTGGTTGAGATGTATACCTTCTTACTCCCTGTTCCTGTTTGTGCCCCACGGCACACCCGCGCCATTACTTCTTCCATCTTCTCCCCTGATGGTCTGCTCCCAGTCAGTACAAGGATTGGACCCCTGCGGGATAATCCAGTAACGAAATAAATGTCAGCGACCTCCAATTCCAACACCTGGTCTCGTATTCTGAATACTTGGTCATTTTCATCCCAGAGGTTGATCAGATATTGGAGGAGCTCAGGCTGAGCTCGTAAGCATGGCATGAGGAAGAACTTTTTTAAGCCACAGTCTCTCAGAGCATTCATACATGCTTGGCTTTGCATGGCCTCTTCGTCCTCATCTCCGTGTTCTCGTTCCTTCCATTCGATTGCCATTCTGACTGTTTATCTGCATTCACATGGTCCAAAACCCCTTATTAGATCTTTTGTGAGCTTCAAAATTCAAGAAATTTGGCATAAATAATAGAATTTTAGGCGGAAATTTGGGTTCCGCCGCTGGCGCGACTGTTTTGCTGACAGTCGTGCCATGTGGCGCGGGCCCTTTGGTAAAAAGAGCTCAGTGGCGCGGGCCCGTGCCCGATACCCGCGCCACTTAGCCCGGCCCTAAAAATTGAAAGGTGCCCTTACAGAGCTGATTTCTAAGGGGAAATCATTAAAAAATGCATGGAAAGAAAGAGAAAAGGAACGCCTCTTACCTGTCACAGACGAGACGCTGAATGGTTGCCTGGATTGGTCGCAATCGCCGTCAGAAGATTCTGCTCCAAATGGACCACTGCTACTCTCCACAAGGTAAATAGTAAAAAGTAATTTCATTTTTTACCATTGGACCTATTTATAACTTTTCGACGTTAAAATGTGTTTTAAAAGTTATTTCTTGTCAAATATTTGCATGTATTATGTCGAAAATGGATTTTACGCTTGTTGGGTATGTGTAGTGACAGGTTTTTGCGACTTAGAAGGTGGAAACGAGTTGTATTTTATACTTTTCGGACTCGGTAAATACACGAGAAAGTCACTCTGGAGTCATCTTTCAGCTCTTTTCTGACTCTCTAAATATGAAAAGATCGCCGAGGCCCTTGTCGTTTCGATCTCGTTAAAATGGACACGAATCGACATTCACCCAGTATAAGTTTAACCCTTTTTCGGGCTGGGCTGGATCGATTACAAAAAAGGAATACCCTAGCCTATCGCGACTAGGAGGTTTTCCCGGATATTTTTTTCTACCTTTTCGGATCTGGGGAACTATTTACGAAAAGGGACCTATGGAGTTTTCTTTTCCGCTGTCTTTTCAAACTCTCTAAACATGAAAAGACGCCGAGTTCTTCCTTTGTCAGACTCGTTAAACCCTGATGACATTGGATTTCGTCAAAATGACGTTCTCCGAGTTTCTCCTTCCTAGGACTCGTTAAATGCACTAGGATGGATTCGCCCGAAGGGCGGACTTATATCACAAGCATATGCTATCCCCTTCAAGCTTGTTATCAAAAATAATTGGGGTACTCGCCGGAAATGGTGGGGGAAAAATGGAACCATCGTCGTTGTCGTCGGCAGTATGTCGCTCTTGAACATGGCACTTGTCTGCATTCGTGTCGGGTTGGGGACATCTCATCTTGTTGCTTCACTTTGCCTCCATGGGTTTGGGTAATCTCTTTTGACCTCTCATCTGTTCACTGCCTCGTCACCATGACCTTTGATCCGTTGATGTCAAATACTGCCAAGTCCATTGTCGTGCCGTTCATATGTTCAAGAGAAGTTGGCCTCTGCAAATATCAACCTCCCTCTGTTTCTCATATGGTTCTGATTCACAACAAAACATTATGTTCCTCTGTCTCGTGTCGATGATGTGGGAATCATTATGGCCCACCTTCGATCAAGGTCACTTCCTGTCGACTTCAACTCATTATCCAGGAAGTTGGTCTAGAGACTCCTGATGGTACCTTGGAGCCTGCATGCCTTAATGGCGGGTTCGTCGCATTCGACGAGAGGTTTTCATTATTGGCCTCCGATCGGATGATTCTGCGGGTGTTCGACGTCAGCTCATTTATTCACACGCCGTAGATTGTACCTGTAGTACCTTGAGGACCATCGTCATTATTGGTGGTTTCTCTCGCGTCTGTTAATAGCTTTCATCATTGGCTGGTAATCAGACGATGTTCTTGCATGTTCGACATCAGCTCACACATTCGCATGCTAGAAATTGTACTTGTTTGGGTCGAGATGGAGCGCAAGACCCTGGATTGTGTCTGTTGTAATCCAGGCTGCGATTGTGGATTATTGTCATTATGTACATGACTCTATGATTGGATGGCTGTGACCATACCTGAGTCTATTTGTTTGATCTTAGTTGGATGGCTGCGCCCATACCCTAGATCCGGATTATAGCATACTCTGTTCGGATGGCTGCGTCCATACCATATATATACATCATGTACTTGAGATATCAGTTGTATCTTTATGTGCAGGTTTTTCGACGGCGGGCCTTCAGTTGGACATGTTCTCGTAAAGCATTTCACCCCTCTCTCTCTCGGGCCTCATGCTTTAGGGGGCATCTGTTACACAGTAATTTGTCACCGTCCCTACCATTCCCCATCCCGCACAATGGAGGACCCATTATGTGACTTGTGAACACTGTCATGCCTTGAAAACATCATCAATGCATCCCTCTGAGTATGAACTTCATTTCCCCTTGAGACATCTCCTTGCAAAATCCATGAAAAACAACTCTTTTTGCATTGGCGCGGGTAGACAGTTCAGTGCTCGCGCCAATCAGGGAAATCCTGTAAAGAGGTCGCGCCACTTGGCGCTCTGTCATAGAGCAGCAATCGCGCCACCCATTTTAGGGACTGTTTTTTAAATATGGATGGCGGAAGTTGAGTTGAAACAAACTCACAACCATTGCCTATCTTGAGTTGGGAGGTTTGGCTGCGGGAGTTCTATGGAAGGGAAGTAGTTTTGCCACCTTCTATGGAACCTTCCTTGTTGATAGGGCCAATCCCATAATAATAGGGATCCCAACTCCCTCTTTCCCCATCTATAAAAGCTTGCTCAGATCCATGGCAAGCTAGTCTTGAAGTGCTGAAGCTTTGCATCTCCCTATTCCCAAGTGCCTTTGTGCTGTAAAGAATCCCTTATTTCCCTTAAGGCCCATTCAAGCGAGGAGACCATTGTTACGAGACTCTGGAGAGGTTGCCCTTTCCTTGGCGAGCTTTGCGAGACGTGGACGACCGGAGACCCGTTCGAAGGAAGCTGCGACGTCAGAACTTGGTTGTAACTTCTATTCGTTTATCATTTTAATAGATGACTATGATTGTGGTTCCACTCCTTTTTCCATCATGTTAATGTGAGTAATATCTTTTCTGACCGATGTTTAGTTACGTATGCTGGTTCCTATGTTTGTATCTGTTCGTTTCTTCTGTGTGCAGGTGTTCATCCGCGGAGATCGCGGAAGGATTGTGATCTTCCAGGGCTGAAGGACGGGGACATCTCTTCTTCAGATCTAGCATTGGAATCCAGGTAGGCTCTTATCCCAAGTCTTTCATTCGTAACTAGGAGCTTGCGTCATAGCATTGTTTGTTTGTTGCTAGACCCTGCTTGGGCTAGTAGGGATCGCCTCTTTGTCCATGAGAGGATTTACCTCATCAACCTCTTCTTCTGATGCCAAGATATAAAGCCTAGTTAGAACCATGGAGAGAATGATGGAAAGGATAAACTTGAATGAAAGAGTACCTGCTAGGGAAAATAAACCAAATCCCCAAAACAGAAATAGAACTCAAAACTTCAGAAGAAACCCTCCCCAAAATAGGCCATGAGACAATGACCAACAAATTAGGCCTCCTTTCCAAGACAATTATCTTGATGAAGAGGGAAGAGAGAATGCAGAACCCGAAGAAAGCCATGTAAACTTAATTGATTTAGATAATGAAGATGATGTTTTTCTCACAGAAGAGGAACAAAGTTTCTTCTCCTCAAATCAAACCGAAACAAACTATTTTTAGACTACCTAACTCTTTCAACAACATGGCAGGGGTCTTCTGATCAAAAAATTTCTCAAGAAATATTTTCTTAAAGCCCCTCCAAATTTGGATAGAGTTTGGGGGAAGACTATGGTACCATAAAATTTCTCTATTATCTAAGGTACGTGGAAAAATTCTACATGCGATATCATCATAGTGTACCTCAAGGTTTTGCAGATGTAGGTATAAATTTTCCAAGTGGTCTTCTGCTTTAAGCATTTTTTTAGGGTCATACTTTGTTAACAATGTTTTTGGGTGTCTTGGCATTTTATGCAGCACACCTGAAAGTGTGAGTGGGCCCTAAGATATCCAATCCAGTTCTTAGTCTTCCATGTCTTCTTCTTCATCCTCTTACTCTTATTTTTCAAAATCCAATAGCTAATTTTTCTCTTTATCATTGCGAACCAGTTGAAGGTTATGCCTTAGAGTAGTGGGTTAATGTCTCCTTCTCCACCACTGAAAAATGGATGTTATTTTGCGTTCTCCACAAATAATTCTAACTCTTCGAGTGTGGTGATAACTATGTCTTCCAAGGTATTGACCACTAGTCTTGTAGAGGTTTTATTGTTGTTTTTAAGAGAATATGGAACAATAGATACTCTCAGGATCAATCTAACTGTTTTTGTGAACTGGCAGGTTATGGGATGGATAGCCCGAATCTGATTGTATGAAATTTAACAAGTTCATGTGGTATGTGTCTTATAAGAGTCACCAACTTCAGGGACATGAGTAAGGGAGGTAGAGTGTACGTTTCTGCCTTAATCAAAGGATGTAACTTTGGGGTTGGTAGGTTTATCAATCATAAAAAATAGGGTTCCCTTCTTCTAGTGCTAGAAATGTTGACGATGTTGTACCTGCCAACATTTAGGGGCTCTCCTCGATATGAATTCCCATTTAGACCTCACACCATTTGGTGTCGGAGTACCATCTGAAACAAAGGCCTGCTTTCATTATTCTTAAAGATATGCCTTGGCTCTTGCTGTTATCAAGAGAGAGTGATGCCAATGTACTTTTGCAAATAAAGGGGGGTGTGCTTGGTGAGTGTCTCATTTCAAGTGTTTCAAGGTTCTTCTATTGTAGAAGAGAAAATGAAGAAAAGTGAGCCTCTAAGAGAGAGGTAATAGTACCACCTAAGAATAAACACTGTTGAACTAAAGGATTATTTCTAACACCCAGCAAAATGGTCCAAAGTAGATACAACAGTTATTACACACACAACAACTTAAGAAAGATGAGTTTAATATCCTATGGAATAGTCCACAAGGATGGGACTACAATTACACATACATTAATATGAGAGATATATATCTAATATCCTTGGGAATAGTCCACAAGGATGAGACAACCATTCAACCATTACAACACATTCTCAACAAGATAAGCACTAAAATAACCGAAATAGTTCAATTATCTTAGTACATATGAAAAATGAACATGAAGTATAAACATCCGCAAAACAGTCTTACAAACATCCATATGTCATGCATGAAGAATGTGATGGCCTTGAAAGAATTTTATTATTAAGTAAAATTTATGAGACACATATACACAATGAACATCACTAGCTCCAATAGTGGATTGTTGGAGCCACTCCTTGCTCCACAAAATAACCATATATTCTCTCTATTTCTTTGCTGGTGGAGCCAAGGTGAAAAGTAATTTTATCATACAATGAGGCAATATATATAACCAATGGTGACACTTTGAGTAACCTCATGATTGTTTGACTTCCCATGACTCTTCATCTTACATGAATCTTTACATTCATGCATGTCCTTTTGACTCCCACTTTACAATACTTTTGATTACCATGGAAATGATATACAATCGTCATGTGGCAGTATGACTACTCATGACATGACATGACATGAAACTGCTAACATGGACTACTTGATGACATGGAAATGTCAAGCCATAGCTGTTGTTGGGAGTTGAGTGTCTTCATGAAAGAGCTCTCCTTCACTCCTCCACATGCCCTTGAGGATAGGGAGTCTTCAATGATCTCAAGTCCTGGAAACTGGTCGCAAACTAGTGTCCTTTCAATTCCTCTTGATCGATAATATTGTGAGTTCAACTACAAGAGTGTCTTTGAGCATGCTTTATTCCTTCCTTTCCTCCTTCATCATCTTGACATGAGTTTATAGAGAACATATTCCTGCAATTCATTCATGATAGGACAACATCAATTGAAAAAACCATAGCCTAAGATGATGCATTTTAATCCATAAACTCAGCTTGGGACATGTGATAGACTGGGAAAGGAGGCTCAATGTCTACCCAGTTGCACAATTTAGGTAGGTAGGGGGAAACCTTGAGCCTTGATATTACATAGTATGTAGTTCAGGTTGGGCTGAGGGACATTATTACACAGTTTCCAGAGTCAGTGGGGACATGCAACAAAGATGAAAGCTAGGAAGGCAATCTGTGTAGTTTAGGAGGTCAAGGAGTATAGGGTGATTGCACAATGCATAGTTTTAAGGCTTAGGCAATGAGATTGTGTCTTGAAGTTGTGAAGTGCATAGTTCAAGTCGGGCTGAAGGCCTCAAATGCGCAATTCTAGAGGTCAGGTTCAGGTGCTGGTCACCAAACCTGCACAATGAGGGAAATCTTGGGAATATTGTACTACACAATATGAATTTACAAGTCATAGGGTCATATCCAGAGGACTGATACTACGTAGTGTGTAGCTCATGGGAGTCCTAGAGAGGCTAAGTTGCTTGGTCGGGAATTTTCGTAGAAAAATGACTAAGTGTGGGACAAGTGAGATTGTTGTGAACATTGATGGATTTTTACTGTGATCACACACTCAACATACTTGACGACTCAAAAAACATAGATCATCTGAGACATACAAACAATTATTATCCTAGGTGTGACAACTTTATGACAAGTTACGACAAGTGTGACACCAAAGATACACTTTATGATGATTGTGGCGACACTTGTGCGACGGTGTTCAAAAATTTGTAAATGAGTGTGATGGATACCTACATGGTTAAAACAAATCATTTATAGAAATATGAACTCTTGAAGTCACTAGAACAAGCTTATACATTCACTATAGTAAACAACATGCCCAAAGGTGACACTTTTCCTATCTTTTGAAATGGATCACAAAACTTTAATAAAACCATCGCAATGAATTACAAGGTTTGCGATAGATATAAACAAGAACAAGGAAGGCGCCAGAATTTGGTATAAGCTAAAAATTTTTAGGGGGTTGTAGCGGCTATAACATGATAGTCTGAATATATTAGTTGGATAGAGATGATTGAGAAATCTCTCTGTAATGAGGCAATAAACAAAAACTACATATGCATAAGCTATGTAAGGTTTCATGTGTCTTTATACTTCATATACAAATAATATAAAAGGTTCATTTCTTTATAAACAATTATATTACCCTCCCATAATTCACGTGGGATGAACAAAGTGTAATTATACATCAAAAGGTAATGATCTATGTGAAGTAAATCAGTGGTTGTGTTGAGTCACTTTGTGCAAATCAATGGTGGCTAAGTCATGAATCTTTTGAGACCATAACTCAAGTTCTTGATGTCCGTTTTGGTAAAAAGTGAGATTTTTAGAATGCTAGAGAAATGAGTAACATGTTGGGAGTGGTATCTAGGGCTAA
This sequence comes from Pinus albicaulis, assembly GCA_034641835.2. Classification (NCBI taxonomy): domain Eukaryota; kingdom Viridiplantae; phylum Streptophyta; class Pinopsida; order Pinales; family Pinaceae; genus Pinus; species Pinus albicaulis. Next base: position 1,415,022,232 of record CM076577.1, read on the forward strand.
AATTATAGTTATTATATTTGAAAAGTAAAAGAAAAATTGCGACCAAATTTAGGCCCAACACTAAATTATTTTTGAAAATGATTTATATAAAAGGGAAATATGGAATATATTTGAATTGGGACCCAAATTGGATGAAAAGTACCTAAATTCATGTTTATAAAAATGGATCTTTATTCAGTTAAAAAATATCAAAAGTATAACTGTGAAGTAATTGTAAATATAGAGACAATATTATAAGGGGAGAAAATCAGAATTAGAGAGGTGGAGAGAGATTTCATTCCTGTCATCTTCCTTCTGCAATTTTGTGAGTGTTTTTATTTTGTTATGAAGAAATTCCTAACTTTCTTCCTATTCTTTGATTATCTATATTTATGAATTGTTTAATATATTATAAAACTGATCCTTAACTATAGTTTCTCTCATTATTCAAGTTACCTTTACATTAACTAGTCCAAGATAGTGCAATCATTGTCCCTCGGGGATGAATGCATTTAGATTTTACAATAGGTATCAAGATTTTGTAAAGTGTTGCACGAAATGACTTTATTCAAAAATATGACTATGTAAAATTATTGTTTGACTCTTATATAGAGATAATTTCGGTAGATCATGTTATTTATGGTTCTGAAACTTTTCAATAAGTGGTATGAGTCTTGTGAATGTTCTCATGTGATCTTTATGATCTTTAAATGCATGAAATCATTTTAGAGATATCTAAATGTCTAGACCATATTGTCTTTATTCTTCTTGTTGAATTTTCTTATAATATGTCTCCTCATGATGCATGAATGAAAGAATACACTAAAATGAATATTGAAAAATATATCATTATTTTATTTTTCTTGTAAAAGACCCGATCCACCCGCAAGTGTATGTGTTGAATATTTACATTTTGATATTTTAGTTATTTGAATATATGAGTATGTGAAAAGAGGAGTATCACATCTATAATAACATAAATGGAACTTGAAGAAAAATCCTATGATTTTGATTCTTTTCCTTGATGTTTAAGCACTAAATGAGATTTCATTTTGTTGAAAAATGTAGTAAGAAATTATTAATTATATTTTCCCTTGGTCAAATTGGTAAAATTCGAATTTCCACATTATTATAAAACTTGGATGTAGTTAACTTGTGTGACATAGCTTGTGTCACCCAATTTACTTAGTAAATTTGAGTTAGAAGAGTTAGATTTCAATTGAGCATGGTCATATCAATTTATGAAAATCAAGGTGGAGTTATCTCAAAATCTTTATTCTAGATGAAATAGGTAACTTTGTTTTCAAAACGGGAACTCTGTTAGGTAAACCTCCAAAAAACATGAAAAAACACCCCAAAAACAAAAAGTGTGTATTCCAGAACGCACTTCGTTTTTTTTTAAGGTCAAATTTCAACATTTTATAAAACTATGGTAAAAACAAAATTGTTTCTTGAAAAAAGGATTGAAAAAACACCCCAAAAACAAAAAGTGTGTATTCCAGAATGCACTTCGTTTTTTTTTAAGGTCAAATTTCAACATTTTATAAAATTATGGTAAAAAAAAATTGTTTCTTTAAAAAAGGATTGAAAAAACACCCTTAAAACAAAACCAGTTGATACTGGAATAACAAAAAAAAAATTGTGTCATACTTTTGGCATTTTTAAAAATAGAAGTAACATTTTTTAATTTTTAAAATTCAAACAATAAAAAAAAAAAACCTAAAATTTAAGAAAAAAAATAAATTTAAAAAATAAAAATAAAAACAAAATAAAAATTTTAATTCAAACATTAAAAAAAACCTAAAATTGAAGGAAAAATAAAATAAAAAAATAAACAAAAAAAATTTAAGATTAAAATTTAAAAAAATATAGAAATTAAAAAAAAATTTAAAAGAAAAATATATTAAATTAAAAAAAAAAAAATTAAAAAAAGAAGAAAATTATAAAAAATAAAATATAGAAATTAAATTTAAAAAAGAAAAAGAAAATGCTTATCAAATTAAAACAAAAAAAAAAAAAAAAAAAAATTAAAGCAAAAAATTAAATTTAAGGAAATATATTAAATTTTAATAAATTAAAAAAAAAAACATTATTTAAATTAAAAGTAAAAAAATGAAAAATTAATTAAAAAATAAAAATAAAAATAAAATGCAATGAAAATATTAAATTTAAAACAATATATATTAAAAAAACAAATAAACTATAAAAAATAAATTAAATTTAAATTATAAAATATAATATATATATATATATATATATATATATATATATATATATATATGAACTTAAATTAAAATATGTATCTATATCAGATTTTATTAAATTTAAAAATAAAAATAAAAATAAATATTAAAATAACAAATTAAATTTAAAAACAAAAATATTAAATTTTAATAAATAAACAAATAAACAAATAAATTTTGAAAGAAAAAATAAATTTTAAATATAAAAGAAAAAAAAAAAAAACATTGTTAAAATAAAAACCTGGATGCGGGTGTTTAATTCTGAAATGATGGGTGAGATCGAGCAAGGCAGCGCGTGGCATGCCCACTTGACCACCTGCAATCAGCATTCATGCTTCATTTATGTTGCACTGTCGAGCGCCTCTCCCGAAGCCGTCACCCTACGCGGCATTTATGCCGGTGGGGAAGCCAAGAGAACTAGCTGTGCTTGCCTCTTGCTCGGCTCTGTCATCCCCATTGCGATTAGAGCTGTTGAGTTCACGGTGTGGTCCTGATTACCCGGTTTGCAAGAACTTTCATCTGGATGCTTCACTGAGATGGGTGAAAGCTGGGTGCTCATCATGGATGGAATGGGCGGTGCACCTCGGGCGGGTCGAATGCCATTTGGGTTGCTGTTTTGATTTACTTCCCGACTTACATTTGTCTCACAGTCCCTTTTGCCCCCTTCTCTCAGTTTCTTTGCTTGGTTCCTTGGCCCCTTCCTTCCCTCTGTTGTCTCCTATTTTCCCAATTCCTTCTCCTCGCCGCTGTGACGCCATGCCAAGGCTTCGGCATAGACTATGGTGTCGTCGCGGTAGTTCCCGGGGCCGTGTTACCAGCAGACACCGCTCTCCCTCCTCCAGTTCACCGTCATCTTCCTTGGAAAGATTCCGGAGCCACTCTCCCCCTGCGCGTAATCGTTGTGGAAGAGGCCGTGGAAGGCGCTCTACCTCTTCCCCTCTGTGAGGTTCTGCCGTATCCAGGCCGCCTCTGGCGCCCCGCCCAGCTGTCTCTGCCACTCTCCATAGCCCCTCCTCTGCAATTTTTCATTACCGCTGCGATTCCAATCGCCCCCTGTTATTACTATTGTCTCAGTGTCTTTCAAAGAAATCCCTGGAGCCCCTCCAGACCCCCCCCCCCCCCCCTAGTCCATCCGCAAGCACCCCCGTCTTCCTCGCATGGCCGTCAGCCTGTGGGCAAAAGTGCCACCCACAATGCGGGGGAAAGCTGCTCGGATAGTCATCAGGAAGTTGGATTGCAGGTTGTAGGAAGTGAGGCTGGTGCTGAGGCACACCAAAGCGGTCCGAGCCACAACGACGAGGATGTTGGATGGTGCAGAATTGAAGAAGAATCGCCCTCAAGCGACTATGGTCTCTAGCGTCTACATCTTGGTCCATGTAATTCTGCTTAGTCTCTATGATTTTTTGTTGTTTCTAGTCACTCCAAGTTTTGATATGTCCATGCTTCGAGCCTCTGTCGAGGAAATTTTAGAACTTCTATCGGGTCGGTTCTTGTCTAATTTTTGCATGTCAAGGCTGGTTTCCTCTGTTGAGGTAGCACTCAAACGATCTAAGGGTTGGTTTCCCCTCGAGGGCGGCTCATTTCTTGTTATTTTGCTGACTGTTTGCCTCTGATGGCCATGTAATTGCTGTATATTATGTTTCACTAATAGAATTAGATTTACTGAGAAAAAAAAAAAAATTAAAACAAAAATTTAAATTTAAGGAAATATATTAAATTTTAATAAATTTAAAATTAAAAAAACAAAAAAAAAACAAACAAACATTATTGAAATTAAAAGTAAAAAAATGAAAAATTAATTTGAAAAAAAAATGAAAAATAAAATACAATAAAAATATTAAATTTAAAGAAATATATATTAAAAATATATAATTTTATTTTATTTTATTTTTATTTTTTGTTTTTTAATTTTAAATATTTTTATTTTAATTTGATTTTTTTAATTTCAAAAAATTAAAAAAAAAAAAAAAATTAATCTTAAATTCAATTTTTTTTTATTTTTTTTTATTTTTTTTTTATTTTTATATTTAATATTATAGATTAATTATTTTTTAAAATTTAAATTTTAAATTTTAAATTTTTTTATTAAATTTTTTTAGTTTTAATTTAATTTAATTGTTTTTTTTAATTTTTTTTAATTTATTTAGTTTTTCATTTTTAAAATCTATAAATTGTGTCATTAAAAAAAAAAAACACTAAATTTATGTCTATTTGTTTTTTAATTATTTGCATGTGGGTTTTTTCATTTTTTTTTGTTTTTTAATGATAGTTTTTTTTTTATTTTTTTTATTTTTATTTTAATTTTCTTTTTCAATTTTAATTTTTTTTTTTTTAAATTTGTTTTTTTTTGTTAATTTTAAAATTTGTATTTTTTTTCTTATTATTATTTTTTTTTTTTAATTTAAATTTTTAAATTTAATTTTTTTTTTAATTTTTTTTCATCTAAATTTTAATTTTGTAATTTTAATTATTTTTAAATTTTTTTTTTTTTTTTTTAATTTTTTTGGTCAATTTTTGTTTTTTTTCTTTAAATTATGTGTTTTTTTTTTCAAATTTTGTCATTTCCTTTGATATAATTTTCAAATATTTTTGTTTTTATTTATTTATTTTTGTTTAAATTTTTTATTTTTACGAGCTATTTTTGTTTTTTTAACATTTTTATTGGGTTTTTTTAATTGTTTATATATATATTTTTTAATCTAAGTTTTGTGTTTTATTACCAACATGAAAATCACCACTCTAAAAAAAAAAAGGTTGATGCAGCATCAATACGTTTCAAAATTAGCATGAAAATCACCGCTCTAAAAAAAAAAAAAAGTTGATGCAGCATCAATACGTTTCAAAATTAGCATGAAAATCACCACTCTAAAAAAAAAAAGTTGATGCTGCATCAATACATTTCAAAATTAACATGAAATTCACTAACATTTTAAAACAAATATTCATACTTCATAAATAAAAATATTAGTGTCAAAAATGTGCACCAAAAAAAAAAAATGGTGATTCTGCATCACCACTTTTCAAAATCGGGTGCTTTTTATGCTACCAAAAAAAGGTAAGTAACATTTGTGTAGTTCTAACTGACCCTCCACTAGTTTCTAATTGTGGTTACCGATTTAGAACTGTTTTCGGTAAAAATAGTTCTAATTGTTGAAGGAACTAGTGGAGGGTCAGTTGTGTAGTGGGAATTTAGTCAAATTCAGTGACCAACTAGTTAGATGACCAGTCAACCCAAAATAACTTGTGCATGCAGATAATTCGAGTTCCCCGGGCTTGGTGGAGATTCCAAGGTAGTGTAACATAAGTTGTAAACTAGTCTTGAGTATACAGGTGTTGCATGCAGTCAAATGATCAAACTTGGGAATTGCGCAATCCATTTTGGAGAAATTACAAAATAATAGGGGCCTAATTTCTCAAGGAATAACATAAGGAAATAGGAGCTCAAGCAGATGCACAAATTGACTAAGTCTAGGTGAGAGCTTCTTAGTGAGAAGAGAGATAGGTTATGCACTTGCAAGTAATGCTCAGTTAAGCAAAGGAATTGTAAACCATATCTATTCATTAGATTAATGCAATTAGGAAAAAGGGTTTTTTAGAAAATTTCTTCCCCCTAAAAAAAATATTTTGTGCATGGGGGTTATTTCTCATTGCATGTTTGTGATTGATGTTCTAAATTGTGAATTAATGTCTCCAAATAAGTATAGCATGTTTGTGTCTCGTGATTTTGATTAAAAATTCATGATAAATTGAAAATCTACATCATAATTTATACATGGTATCAAAGTAGGATTCAGAGTAGAGCAGAAATTTTGAAGTTATTTCTCAGGAGGTTCGAATTTGGGGTTCAATGAAACATGACATCTTCAAAGCTGAGAACATGGCCTTTAATGGGATAAGGCTAGAGTATGCCTTAGAATGAACCTCCAATTTTGTTTCATGGAAGGATCAAATGGATGTGATATTGGATGAAAATGGATTTCTATAATACATCAAGTCAGATGTTGCAAAAACAATGAAATATGATGCTCAAAACCTTTCTCAATGGAAGAAAGATGTAGCCAAGGTGAGGAGAATAATCTTGGAGGGAGTACGAGATCACATTGTGTCAAATATTCATGGAAAAGAAACTCTTTTTGTAATGTGGAAAGCACTGATAGAATTTTTCAATAATAATAGTGACCATAGGAAGTTGGAACTCAAGGATAATATTCAAAGTATAAAGATGTAGAAGAATGAAATTATTCTGTAGTAACTGAAAAATTTCACATATTGTCATGATGAACTTGGCGGGGTTGGTGTAAATGTTCCTCAAGAATAATTCATAATCATATCCCTTCAGGGCATTCCTAAGAGGTGGCATAACTATTAAGATTTGATGAATGGGAGGGAGAAACTATAAAACTAGGAGCGCTTATGGTTTGATTTTGTATAGGAGGAAATCAGGAAAAATACCATATATGGGACTTCATCTCAGAAGGAGAAACTCTAGAACTAGGAGTGCTTGTGGTTCAATTTCATATAGGAGGAAATTAGGCAAAATACCAGAGATGGGACTTCATCCAAGGGTGAGGATGAATAAAAATTTTCATTGGTTTTAAAGGGGAAGAAGGGAGTAGGTAAGAAACATCAACCCAGACAAGAGTCCAACCATGAGGGCAAGAAGAAATATTTGTCCAAAATAAATTCTTCCATTGTCATGAATTTGGGCACTATGCCACAAAGTGTCCACACAAAAAGGAAATGAAGAAGACCTCAGGAGGAGCAGTAGGTGAAGTCTTGGATTCATGCATCAGCCTTGAATTTACCCTCATTGCATACATGGCTAACATAATGATGGGTAGTGTGTGGTACTTGGACTCAAGTGCATCGTTGATGACAGAGTGTAGATAGTTTCTCAGTGACCTAGAATAAAAATATTTGCAGATGCACATCGAGATGGTGGATGAAAAAAGGTATAGTGTGAAAAGGGTTGGTAAAATCACCTTTTAGATGGATTTGGGCTCCCCCATTAGGCTCAAGGATTTCATGTTCATTCTTGGCCTAAAGAACAATCTTATCTCTATTGCAGTTTTGGAAGATCATGGCTATGATGTGATCTTCAACAAAGGAAAGGAATTCCAAAGACACATAACCATGGGACAGGTGAAGCAGATCAGGGTTTGTGTGAAGAACATGTAAAAGTATAAAGGTCAAGAAGATGCAGAATTGAAATTTTGGTGAACTTTTGCATAAAATATTTAGGAGTTTCGTTATGCAATAGATAACCAAATTCCTCCCTCAATGAGCACTTGAGCAACACGATGTATGCAAATAATGTACTTTGGGGAAGTATGAAAAATACACATTCCATGATAGGGAGAACAAATCACATGCAATAATAGAAAGGATCCACTCTGATGTATGTGGACCTTTCTCGATAGCCTCTAATGGCAGACAAATTTTTTTTGTTAGTTTTACTGATGAATTCTCATGGAAGTGTTGGATCTTCTTCACGCGGAAGAAACATGATTCATTATCCAATTTTGTATAATTCAAGGCACTCATTAAGAAAGAAAATGAAAAGAAGGTTAAGGATCTCAGGAGCGATGATGGAGGTGAGTATGTGTCAAATGAATTCATTTTTTTTGTGTGAAATAAGGAATTCGATGAGAGTTGAAAACACCCCACAATCCACACCAAAATGTGGTGGCTGAGAGGAAGAACTATATAATTTTGGGAATAGGAAGGGCGATGTTGCATGACCAAGGCCTAGCTCTGCACTTGTGTGATGGGGCATGCAACACAACAATCTATTTGCAGAACTAGAGTCATCATCAAATTCTAGACATGATTACAACGAAGGAGGCTTTCTCAGGGAAAAATATAGATGTGTTGCATTTCAGGATTTTTGGAGCCTTTGTTTCATTCCATGTCTCCAAAGAACCAAGGAAGAAGTATGAGTCAACAATAGAATTAGGGATATTTTTGGGTTACATGGAAACTCCTCATAACTTGAGGAGCAGAGAGTGGAAAGAACCACTCAAGTAGAACCATCTAGAGAAGGCAGGAAAAGGGCCAAAGAAGCTGAGAGACTTGTGTAAGATGCAAGGGAGAATGTGGGTGCTCCTTAAAATTTTATCAGGAAGAGAAGGTCACTGTGATCAGTACACTAGATACATGGCTTTAATGAATGAGCTTGTAGATACTAAGCCATCCTCTTTTGATGAAGCAGTAGAGAAACCTATATGGGTTGATGCTATTATCACCAAATTGAACCTGATTGTTTACTCATCAAAAAACTCAGTGTAACTGTTTCAAACCACTTCTAACTGAAGATTAGCCTCTTCAGTTTGAGAGGGCTCTCTCAAGGGGGCTTATGATTTTAAATAATGATAGTACTAGATGGCTAAATATATGGATTTGTAAGTTTTTTTGTATGACTGTAGGTTGAAAAATGCAGGCTTGCTACCATTGGGCTTATGGAGTAAAAAATCAGTAGTCTCATTGACAGTGGTTCTTCACATGGAAGCTGAGGCAGATAGAGGTTTTTAACAAAAGTAACTCACACACACAACATAAGAAACACAGTCATTTCATCACAAAAGGAAGCCAGAGCATAATATTATGAATTATGAGTAATTATATATGAAATCTACGGCAAGTGATAAAACATAAGATAAAGATCAATAAGATATCAAAAACGTCATGAGAATCTCAGGTCTGGAAAGAAGAATGTCACTTTGTATTACTGATAATAGTCAAAAAACATACAAGCAGCAATTTGGTGCAAATTTTATCCAACTCCTTACTACTTCAAAGTTTTGTCTATAAATAGAAATTATTTACAATAAGGGTGATCTTCCTAGTAGATAGATCCTCAAATTCTCGTATGACACATTTCATAACTGAAATCAATAACTTACAACAGAAAACTGACAACTACCTTTTAAAGAAACCAACGCCTAATAGGACTCTATCTCATATTTATTACATTCCTCTATCTTATCTGTGAAATAGTTGAATGATGGTTACACAAGGAAAATTACATGGTCGAAGGCCACATGACCAAGTTCACCACCACTTTACATATTTAAAGAATACCTAGATTTGTGGAACCTAACCCTGCTTTTTAGGAGTGGATGACATTCATCTTCAACGTTGTTTTTACTGATGACCTGGATGCATGGCACTCCCTTTTAGTCATAAATATCTGCCAATAAGGTCCTCTAACATGTTTTAGGTCCTCAGCTGGAAAAAAAAACTTTTAAGATGCTCAAAATCCTTTAACAAATGCTCGCTTCAAAAACAGGATAGTTTCGTAGCGAGTTTTAGTAGCATCAGAAAAATGGCCTTTCTATCAATCCTCTTAACTTTTTGGTTGTTTCAATACCTTAATCATGTCATGACACCATTCCATCATTAATATCTCTACTTCAAACATGTAAAATCTAACTTTAAATGCAAAAAGGAACCTACAGGTTTTTTGTTAGCGTATTTCCAGTGTCAATCCTGAGGTATGCTACAAAACTGCGTAGAAAACCTGAAATTTCCCCTTTCAAAATTGCCTTCAAAAACTGACCTCCAGCTGCAAAATTTTGATTCTCTGAATGTTATGAACCTCCTAAGGCATATTATATCTAAAATTATTACTCCTGTGGTTTTTCTTCCTCATTTACAATTAGTTGGCTAATGGGCTCTTCTACCACTGTTATCTTGAAACCTTTCTTTTCCAGCTCCACATGAATTAGATCCAATTTCTACTCTAGATATTTCACTTTGTCCTCTAAGGCCTTGTTCTTGGATTGCAATTGCAAGGTGACCATTTTGATGTTCTTGACCTCTCCTCTTAGTGGCTAAGTCCACTTTATCAGTTTTTCTGTATTGTCCAACGTCTTTGAGACACTTGTGACTTGATCTTCCCAGATATTCCTTGTTTGTTCAAATTGAACCTTCTCAGCTCTATGCTTCTTTGCCTCTTTCTTCAAAACTGATATCTCTTCACCTACCACCTTCAATGGCTCCTTAAGGGTTTCAATTTCTGACTTTTCACTAATTTTCTCTTTACCCTTCCTTTGTTTGATAACCAACTCTTCTTTTGCAGGTGAAGAGAGATCTATGATACTTTGTGGCTAGGAAATTTAAATGATCTTTTCAGTCTCTTTGTTACTTTCCATAACATTCCTTGCATTTCTAGTTATTGGCTTTCTAGGCTGAAACATGAAACCAACATCATCACCTACAAGCTCTAATTTTTAGCTGTCTTTCCTTTCTTTAGCTTTCTTCTTCCATCTTCAACATCTTCAGCTTGGACAATGGGAGCTTCTTCAATGTCAATTACATGCAAGATGTCTTCTAAGTTTCCTTTAACCATTGTTTGGCTTCTAGTAACTCTCTTGCTGCTTTGTTTACTAATTGTCGGCTTCTGTTTTGCAAGTGTTGTTTTAGGTGTGTGAATATTCTACAAAGGATCGATCTCCATGCTCACTGGTTCTAGTAGGGATGATATATTTCCTTCTTCAACTTCCTCTGCGACTGTTGGTGATGAAATATTTCTAGGTTTGGAAACTCTTTTAGGAGTGACAACATCAACTTCAAAACCACTAATGAATAGAAAGGAGGTCCAATCTTTGTCTAGTCTCTTCAACTCCTCTAATACCAAAAACATAATCAAACCATGGTGAAAGAGAGAAGTTTCATTGCCTTCTGTTTTAACTTGAACCTTATCTAACATTTTACCTAGACTTCTGTATAAATAAAAGGGCAAGTCAAGTGACCTCTTACCCAAAAAATGCAGAAGAAGACTAAGGTGGTAGGAGTAGACCATGTGAAACCTTCCTTCATAGGTAAAATACTTCTTAATGATCATCAACAACTTTGAATATTTTTCCTTCATGAAAATCCTAGGGATGGCATTCATTAGATCAATTTCACTATGCTCTGGTTTGATGAACTCTTTGCAATCCTGCACGGTGAACTTGATGCCTTTAAACCATTGTTCCCCTCCTTTAGGGATTCCTATTGCTATTGAAATGATGTCTGGTGTCACTGTAAGGTTCAACATTCCCACTTTTGAAGCTATTCCAGTGAAGTTGTTAGAAAAATCCTTGAAAACCTGTAAATGACAACCTTGCAATATTTGGCAGAATTGCAAACAACCTATTCTTCTGAAAATCTCCATGGTCATTGGGTATTCATTGAGAAAATTAATTTCCATGGGCTCATACCTGTGGCAATGACCACCTTTTTTTATTTTCTTCCTTGCAGCCATGGTGGCTTTATATCTTCTCAACCTCGGTTGCCTTATGACACCTGAAACCTTTGAATTTTCTAGCAACCTTCTTGGCTTGATGAAGCAGCTCTCCACAAATCCAATAACATGCAAAGATAAAGTGGAGTATGCCAAGAAGACTAATTGGGTAATGTTTTTATGGTTTAAATGACAACTCATTCCTTAATCATGACACATGTATGCTAAAAAGGGTAATGATGACCTCATACATGGCTTTGTACCTTTAAATTAACCCTAAAAAAATCGAATGAAATCTGTCCTAACTCCTCCAGTCATGACACTTGACATCGAGTTTGACAAGCCAGACAAGAAAACAATTTTTTTTAGCATGATTAGTTTAACATTTGACAGTTTCGCTACGAAACTATTACGTTGTTTCGTAGCGAAAACTGGTATTTCACTGTATAAAATGCTACGAAAAGTTGTAAAAATGGCTTAGTGTCCTTTTTCAAATTTAAATTCTTGGGAAATAAAAACAGACACCTTATGATAACTAATGGCACATGAGATGAGCTAAATGGAGGTGTCCTTGAACCTTAGGATAAGTTAATCATGTAAAAAATGAAATTTTACTATACCAACATCAAAGGCCTAAGGAGACCTTTGATAAATGAACTGTATGACCATGTCAAGTAATGTTTCAAATTTTTCTGAGTGCTAATAGTGGCTCCACTTGGGATGGTGTGCTTACACCAAAGAACCTGTAGTTCCAGTGCCATCCATCTTTTTGGAAATAAAAAACTCTGAAATTTGCCAATCTTTCTTCAAACTCTAATGGCCTTCACCTCAGGCTCAAGTTTGATGATCAGCTTGTATTTATTAGCAGGAAATCATAATAAAATGCAATATATACAATGGAATGAAAAATCAGTAGAAATTAATAGGAATAGTGCTTCAAAAACCTGCCATTGATAGGCCCTCCAGCACAAGATTTTCCATCCATCTCCTGTAGTAGGTAAGTGTTGTTGCCATGGAATGAAACTACTATGAATGGACCTTTCCAGATATTCTCAAAATTACCATGTTTCCCCTTTTCTTCAATTATAGCCTCGCACTTCAATACCACATCTTGAATCTGAAAATTTTCCTCTTTGACCTTCCTGTCAAATGTATTCTTTATTATGTTTTGAGACTGCTGATTGCTCTTATATACTTCCTCCATTTTTCCCTATAGAGCTATCAATTGGTTTATTCTCCTCTGAATAGCATTAGGCTCCTCCTCTAATCCTTGCAACAACTTCATAACAGGCACTCCCAAAGATGTAGGAAAAATGGCTTCAACTCCATACACCAACTCATTAGGTGAAGTACCAATTGACCTTTTTGTAAAAACTCTATCATCCCATAGAGCATACTTCAGCTTCAAATGCCATGATATTTTGTTTTCTTGCAACACCTTATTAATAATTCTCATAATTCTTTTGTTAGAATATTTAGCAAGACCATTACCTTGTGGGTAGTAAGCAGTAGAATGTCCAAGTGTAATGTGATATTGATGACAAAAACTGATCAACTTCTTGGATTTGAAAGCCTGTGTAATATTGTCAGTGATGATCTTCATAGGACAACCAAACCTGTACAATATGTTATTCTCTAAGAATTGAATGATGACTGAATCATTTTCTTGCCTTGTTGGGATTACTTCAATCCACTTGCTGAAATAATCAGTTGATGTCAGGATACAACGATGATGCCATGAATATGATGGATGTATTTCACCAATAAAATCTAGCCCCCACTATTGGAATGGCTCCTCAACATAAATTGGCATCAAGGGTAAAGGAACAAGCTTTTTCTCACCATCAAAAATATGACATTCATGGCAGGGAGCTATCTTCTTATAAACATCTTTGAACATGGTAGGCCAGTAGTACCTTGCTCTAATAATTTTGTTTATTGTGGCCTTCCAATAGTGATGACCTCCAGAATCTCCTTTATGAAATTATTGAATCAATTTTTCAGCTTCCTCTTCCAACAAACAATTAAAATGAATGCCACGAGTATCTTTCCAGTACAATTTTTTTTCTATAATGCAGTACCTCAGAGATTTCAGCTTCACAAACCTTGATTTTGTTTTGGTCAATTCTACAGGAGCTCTATGATGATGTAATACAAAGACAATGTCTCTGTACCAATCAGGTAGAATATACTTCTCTTCAATAGGAATCAAATCTTCATCTTCATCTGATAATTCTGAAATTTCTGCAATAAAATTCATATCAAGACAGTCAAAATTGGATTGTGCCATCATCTTTGCTAACCCCTGACCTTTCACCAATTTTGTAGGTCTGATTTCTATATCATACTCTAGCAAGTTAGCTATCGACTTTCCTCTCTTTCCATCATGATCAACTTGAGTTAAAATGTCTTTCACCACAGTATTAGGCACAAATGCTATGACATGAGAATGTAGAATATAAATTCTAAAGTCTTTGATGGCTTTGACCAAAGCATATGCCTGTTTCTCTAATATAATGTACTTCAGCTCTAAGTTATTAAGGGTTCTGTTAGATAATGAAATGTGCTGCTATGTACCTTGTTGTCCTTTCTGTAGCAAAACTCCAGCAATTGTGTTTTCTGATGCAAATGTAAAAACCAGAATTTCCTTCGAAAAATTTGGGCTAATTAACACTGGGGCCTGAGTGAATTCCTTCTTAAGTTCTTCAAATGACTACTTTGCTTCAACTGTCCATTTAATGTCATCTCCTTTCTTCAATGTCTTGGTTATATCTTTAACAATCTCAGCAAAGTTTGGAATAGACCTTCTAACAAAATTCACTCTTCCAAGGAAAGACTAAATTTCCTTCCTGCTTCTAAGAAGATATACTTTTTGAATAGCATTGACTCTGTTTGGATCAATATTTATCCCATATTTAGATATAACATGCCCAAGTAACTTTCCTAAGGTTAGAGAAAAAAATGCTTTTAGTGGGATTAAGAGAAATACCAAACCTTCTACACTTCAAAAGAATTTCTCGAGATGCTTTAGATCGTATTCCTCTCTTCTTGAGAATACGGTTATGTCATCCAAATCAACAACCACCAACTTATCCTTCTCCTCAACAAAGGCAATATCCATTTCTCTTTGAGAGGTCGCTCCTACATTCATCGGACCAAAGGGCATCTTGGCATACATGAATGTCCCCCATGGTGTAGTAAAAGTAGTTTTCTCCTAATCTTCTAGGTGCACCAATATCTAATTGTATCCTAAAAAATGATCTAGCATATAAAACCTTTGGGAACCAGAAATATTCTGCAAAATTTGATCCATCTTAGGGAGAGGGTAATTTTCCTTCAAATAAGCTTTGTTCAAGTTTCTGAATTCAATGCAGATTTTGATCGCCCCATTCCTTTTCCTGACTGTTACCAATTTAGAAAGCCATTTTGAGAATCTGATAGGGAAAATAATTTTTGCATCAAAGAGCTTCTTAATTTCCTTCTCAATCAGAGGCATGAGCAATGGATTAATCCTCCTCAACTTCTATTTGAAAGGCTTCTCATTTTCTTTAATAGGAATGGTATGCTGAATAATAGTAGGATCATATTTCTTCAAATTAGCATAACTCCATGAAAAAACATCAATAATTTTTTTCATCTTCTCAATATATTTTTGTTTCATCTCTACAGAAAGAAACTTAGAAGTTTTATCATTTTAGGCATTGCTACTGTACCAAGGTTACAACTCTCTACCTCTTCATCATCAACTTGCATCCTAGGATATTTGAACACATCATTTTTTTCAAAGAGCTTTTCAAGAGGGATAAGACCCTTGGGTATACAATTATTCTTCAGCTGCAAAACTTCAGAATTACCCTTAGTTTCAGCAAGCATTTTTTGTTGATCTTCTTGTGTGCTTTCAAACTCCTCTTTCAATTCTATGAAGTTTTTAACTTGCTGGTCATCTTCAAAAACTTTCCAGTGGATGATGTTGTCTGGGATAGCAGGCCTATGAAAAAATTCAACCTTATATTTTTTTAGTGGAATGTGCAGGGATAAAAAAAAGACTTGTAAAAACAGCTATGGAATCAGTGATTAAGTTTTGATCCCTAGTTTTCACAATAAATGAGTATTCTTGAAATTTTTCTAACATCTCCATGATCAAATTTCTATATTCCCTCATTCTGACATCCTTGGTTTGATATACACCTTCGACTTGTTTAATAACCAATTCAAAATCTCCACAAACTAAAATTTTTTGGGCACCCAATCTTTTAAAAAACTATAAACCCAAAAATAAAGATTCATACTCAGCCATATTATTTGTGCAATCAAATATAAGCTTGAAAGAATAAAAATTACTTTCATCCTCAGGAGTTGTGATCCAAATTCCTGCTCCAACCCCACCTCTTCCAGTTGATCCATCAAAGTGGAACAACCACCAGCCTTCTGCCTTTTCTTCAATGATTTCCTGAATTTCTACTTTCCTTTCATCTTTTGCTTCATCAGTTAGCTCATTAAAAAGAATTGTTGATCCTAATTCAGTTTCAATAGAATAAATTGGGAAATTATGAGGTTTATCCTTACTGCTTACCATATAAGCCATCCCTGTCTCTCTGTACAACCTTCTTTGCTCACAAAAAATAAGAATGGTGGCATATGTTAGGTCCATCTGCATGGTGTCTTTGATCTTTGTTCCCCAAGACCTGGATATAAGCATGCCAAACTTGGGTGGAATGTCTGCTACCACAATTTCCATTACCACCATCTTGGCAGGGACTTGTGTAAGACCAACAACAACACCTTTTATCAATCCAATGCATTGAACTTTTTTTGAATCAAAAGAAAAAAAAATCCTTGTATGGCCTAGTGATTTCCAATCCCATCCTTTCCATAATCACTTTAGGCATGAGGTTATGATAGGCCCCTGAATCCAACATGGAATTGTGTAATGTCATGTCATGAATTCTAAGGTTGACATAGAAAGGAGGTACTTCTTCATTTTTCCCATCTTCCAATCTTGGTCCCAAGTAGGCGGTTGGATGGTCTTCTTAAACATTAAGGATGTCTTCAGCTCCTGGTTGAGAATTCATCACTTTTACAATTTTACTTATGTACTCATTCACCTTAATAATTTCTCTAAAAGGGACTGGCATCTTGATTTTGTAAATATCATTCTCCAAAATGAAAGTGGAAATAATATTTTCAATTTCTTTGACAGGACGAGGAGGTGGTGGATCTTTTCTAACCTCAAATGCTTTAGGGGCATATTTCTTGGGTTGTATTTTATTTGTAGTAATAGGGACATTTATGTTTCTGAGGTTGTATTTCTTCTTCATAACAAAGATTTCATGTTGATAACCCTTAAGGTAATCAGATGGTTCCTCACCCTTATTTACATCATGATCAGACTCATCATGCTCTTATTTAGTCAAAAATATTCCAGACATGTTTTCATCTAGGCAGTGAATAGAGTCTTCTGGGATCTCAGGCTAATCTTCTTCATCAACTAAATTTTGCTGAAAAGGAGGCCTTACTTGAGGGTCAGGTTGATTTATGTTTTCCCTTGGTATCTATTGATTTTGAGGTCTTTGGAACTGTGGATTTCTAAATTGTGGTTCAAGTTGTGAAGGAGGTGCAGAAGTATTTCCAAGGGCAAGCTTATCCATCATTTTTTCCATTGTCTTCATCATGGAGTCAAATTTGTCATCTGAGGTGGAAGGCTTATCTTCTTCTTTCAATTTTTTTTTTCCTATATTGCATTTCTTGGCTGCTATCATATTCACTTCCACTTTCACAGCATCATTTTTCATTTCATCTAGTGAATGGGATTCTATTTCTCTAAGCACGATAGAGAATTCATGGTAAAATGCCTCAGCATAGTGCAATTGAGTTTCTCCTGGTGGAGGCTTAAGATGAGGAGGGATGGAAACATAGACTTTATTAAATCTCTTGGAGAAATTTTTGATAGTTTCATCTACAACACTTTTCATACTATTGTATTTAGTGAGGGTGTGCACAGGGTTTGTTCTATTTTCCCACTTTCTCTAGAAACTATCCTCAAACTCATTCCAATTATGCAAGCTTCCTAGAGCAAGGGCTTTAAACCACTTTCTGACCTCACCAGTGAAACTATGATTAAATAGTCTCATTTTGACATCTTCATGGTAAACCTCCTCTCTATCTATAAATTCATTAAATTGGTCTATATTTCCTTTAGCTGGAATTTCTTCATCACTACCCCAATTTTTAATTCTAGCAGAGTATTTACTAGGGGGAGAATTAAGGTCAACTAGGAGAATAAGTGGAGCATACCTCACAGGTGCAACATCAGGTGGAGGTGGAACATCTCCGGCCATGATGACAGGGACTGTGGTATTTTTAGGGACAATAGTAGTAGAAGAAGAACTGTTAGGAAGTGGTGTAGTTGGTATTTTTAATCCAATTACAAATGAGCTCCAGTCAGGTAAAGGAAAACCAGATTTTTATTCTTAGAAATATATCAAATGGGTCTAATTCCTTCAACTTATCCAAATATTCCCTCTCTAACAATAACTTTTATGTGATTGCCCCCAAAAATTCTTCTTTATATTTTTGGGTCACTAAGGCTGAGGTATCAATACCTCTTCTTTGTAGGTCTAAAACAATCTCAGTCAATTTATTTTTATTTTCAAACCTAAACAAGACTTCCTAAGTTTTATCACCAAACTTTTTATCTTCGGGACTTCTTAAAACCTTAGAGGAAAAATCTCTTGAATGTGATGGAGTACCTAATTTTGAAGAGCTGCCTTGAATGCCTCTAGAAATTGTGTTTGGATTATCCACTATAGCAGGTGGGTTAGGATCTGGACTACTCCTCATCTATCTCCTTCTCAAAGCCACCTTTAAGAATGAATTTTAAAATGGAGTCACCAAGGTAGTTGCAGCCTCGAATAGATTCTGAGCTCCTGCTATGTCTAAGATTTCAGCTTCAATTTTTGCATAAAAACTTCGGGAAGTATGTCTTCAGACTCCCGGTAGATGCACCAAAATGTTATCAGCAAATTGAACTAGATTGGCTACTCATCAAACAACTTAATGTAACTGTTTCAAACCAATTTAAACTAAATATTAGCCTCTTCAGTTTGAGAGGGCTCTCCCAAGGGGGTTTATGATTTTAAATAATGATAGTACTAGATGGCTGACTCTATGGAATCATAACTTGTTTTGTATGATTTTAGGTTGAAAAATGTAGGCTTACTACCATTGGGCTTATGGAGTCAACAATCAGTAGTCTCAGTGACAATGGTTCTTCACATGGAAGCTGAGGCAGATAGAGGTTTTTAACAAGAGTAACTCACACACACAACATAGGAAACACATTCATTTCATCACTAAAGGAAGTCAGAGCATAATATTATGAATTCTGATTAATTAGAGATGAAATCTATTGCACGTGATAAAACATAAGATAAAGATAAATAAGATATCAAAAACCTCATGAGAATCTCAGGTCTAGAAAGAAGAATGTCACTTTGTATTACTGATAATAGTAAAAAAACATACAAGCAACAAAAAATGTTCTCCAACCCTTTACTACTTCGATGTTTTTTCTATAAATATACATTCTTTAGAATAAGGGTGATCTTCCTGGTGGCTAGATCCTCGAATTCTCCTATGACACCTTTCATAACTGAAATCAATAAATTACAACAAAAAACTCACAACTACCTTTTAAAGAAACCAACTCCTAATAGGACTCTATCTCCTATTTATTAAATTTCTCTATCTTATCTGTGAAACAATTACATGATGGTTACATAATGAATATTACATGCCCAAAGGCCACATGAAAAATTTCACCACCACTTTACATATTTAAAGCATTCCTAGGTTTCTGGAAGTTAACCTTGTTTTTTAGGAAAGGATGACCTTCATCTTCAGTGCTGTTTTGACTAATGAATTGGTTGCATGGTACTCCCTTTGAGTCATAAATATCTACCAATAAGGTCCTCTGAAATTTTGGAGGTCTCCAGCTGGCAAAAACTACTTTTAAGATGCTCAAAATCCTTTAACAAATGCTTGCTACGAAAACAAGACAGTTTCATAATGAGTTTTAGTAGCATCAGAAAAATGGCCTTTCTATCAATCCTCTTGACTTCTTGGCTATTTCAAAACCTTAATCATGTCATGACACCTTGCCGCCATTAATATTCCTCCTTCAAACATGAAAAAAATGACTTTAAATGAAAAAAGGCACCTACAGGTTTTTTCATAGTGTATTTTTGGCTTCAAGCCTAATGTACAATACGAAACTTTGTGAAAAACAAAAAATTTCCCCTTTCAAAATTGTCTTAAAGAAATGAACTCCATCTACAAAAATTTGATTCTATGAATCTTATGAATCTCCTAAGGCATCTTCCATCTCAAATTATTACTCCTGTGGTGTTTCTTCCTCATTTACAATCAGTTGGATAATGGGTTCTTCTACCATTGTCATCTTCAAACCTTTCTGTTCCAGCTCCACATGAATTAGATCAAATTTCTACTCTAGATATTTCACTTTGTCCTTTAATGCCATGTTCTTGGATTGCAGCTGAAATTTGACCCTTTTGATGTGCTTGACCTCTCCTCTTAGTGGCTGAGTCCATTTTATCAGCTTTTTTGTATTGTCCAAGGTCTTTGAGACGCTTGTGACTTGATCTTCCCAGATTTTCCTCATTTGTTCAAACTGAACCTTCTCAAACTTATGCTTCTTTTCCTTTTTCTTCAAAACTGATATCTCTTCACCTTCCACCTTCAATTGCTCCTTAAGGGTTTCAATCTCTAAATTTTCACTAATTATCTCTTTACCCTTTGTTTGTTTGATAACCAACTCTTCTTTTGCAGTTTAAGAGAGATCTATGATACTTGGTGGTTAGGAAGTTTCAATGATCTTTTCAGTCTCTTTGCTACTTTCCATAGCCTTCCTTGCATGTCTAGTTATTGGCTTTCTAGGTTGAAACATGAAACCAACATCATCGCGTGCAAACTCTAATTTTTTAGCTGTCTTGCCTTTCTTTAGATTTCTTCCTCCATCTTTAAAATCTTCATCTTAGACAATGGGATTTTCTTCAATGTCAATTGCACGCAAGATGTCTTCTACGTTTCCTTTATCCATTGTTTGGCTTCTAGTAAGTCTCTTGCTATTTTTTTTACTAATTGTTGGCTTCTTTTTTGCAGTTATTGTTTTAGGTGTGTGAATATTATGCAAAGAATTTGTCTCCATGCTCACTGGTTCTAGTGGGGATGATCTATTCCCTTGTTCAACTTCCTCTGCCACTGTTGGTGATGAAATATTTCTAGGTTTGGAAACTCTTTTAGGAGTGACAACATCACCTTCAAAATCACTCATGAATAGAAAGGAGGTCCAGTCTCTGTATAGTCTCTTCAACTCCTCTAACACCAAGAATTTAATCAAACCATGGTGAAAGAGAGAAGTTTCATTTCTTTCTGTTTTAACTTGAACCTTATCTAACATTTTACCTAGACTTCTTGATAAATAAAAGGGTAAGTCAAGTGACCTCTTACCCACAAAATGCAGAAGAAGCCTAAGGTGGTAGGAGTAGACAATGTGAAACCTTCCTTCACATGTAAAATACTTTTGAATGATCATCAACAGCCTTAAATATTTTTCCTTCATGAAACTCCTAGGGATGGCATTTGTTGGATCAATTTCACTATGCTCTAGTTTGATGAACTCTTTACAATCCTGCATGGTGAATTTGATGCCTTTAAATCACTGTTACCCTCCTCTAGGGATTATTTTTGTTGTTGAAATGTTGTTTGGTGTCACTATAAGGTTCAACATTCCCACTTTTGAAGCTATTCCAATGAAAGTGTTAGAAAAGTCCTTGGAAACCTGTAGATGACAACCTTGCAATCTTTGACAGAATTGCAAGCAACCTATTCTTCTGAAAATCTCCATGGCCATTGGGTCTTCATTGAGAAAATTCATGTCCATGGGCTCATACTTGTGGCAATGACCACCTTTTCTTGTTTTCTTCGTAGTAGCCATGGTGGCTTTATATATTCTCAACGTCGATTTCTTGATGACACCTGCAACCTTTCAATCTACCAGCAACCTACTTGGCTCGATGAAGTAGCTCTCCAGAAATCCAATTACATGCAAAGATAAAGCATAGTACGACAAAAATACGAATTGGGTAAGGTTTTGATGGTTTAAATGACATCTCATGCCTTAATCATGACACACGAATGCTAAAAATGGTAATGATGACCTCAGACATGGCTTTGTACCTTTAAATTAACCCTAACAGACTCGAATGACATCTATCCTAACTCCTCCAATCATGAACTGACACTTCAGATCGATTTTGACAAGAGAGACAAGAAAACAGTTTTTCATAGCATGATTAGTTTAACTTTTGACAGTTTCGCTATGAATGTATTAGGCCATTTCATAGTGAAAACTACTATTTCACTATATAAAACACTACGAAAAGTTGTAAAACTGGATTAAATGCCCTTTTTTAAATTTAAATGCCTAGGAAATGAAAATTGACACCTTATGATGACTGAAGGGACATGACATGACCTAAATGGTGGTGGCCTTGAGCCTTAGGATAGGTTAAACATGTAAAAAATGAAATTTTCCTATACCAACTTGAAAGGCTTAAGGATACCTTTGATAAATGAATTGTATGACCATGTCAAGTAATGTTTCACACTTTTCTGAGTGATAACAGATGCAATGGTGGAGGAGTACAGATCCATTGTGAAGAATAATGTTTGGTAAGTGGTCCAAAGACATGCAGATAAATTAGTTGTGGGTCCGCAATGGATCTTCATGGTAAAGCAGGTAGCAGACGAAAGTACAGAGAAGTATAAGGAAATATTTTTGGCCAAGGGTACTCTCAATTTGAAGGAATTGACTGTGAGAATACCTTTTCTCACGTATCAAGGTACTCATACATTAGGTAAACTATTACTCTGGTTGCGCAAATGGGGTGGAATATCCACTATATGGATGGAAAAAAAACATTCCTCAATGGAGTTATTAAGGAGGAGGTGTACATCGAGCAACCAAAAGGCTTTGAGACTTTTTATTGAGATTATTATGTGTGCAGACTCAAGCGAGTGTCGTATGGTCTCAAACAAGCACCCTATGCTTGGTACACATGAATCAATAGTCATCTCACCAGTTTGGGATTCATGAAAAGTGAAGCAGATGCAAACCTCTATCATATCTTGTCGGAACGTAAATTTCTCATTATTGTATTATATGTTGATGACTTGATTGTAACTGGCGATGAAAATATGATCAGATATTGTAAGGAGGACCTTTGAAGAGAATTTTAAATGAAGGACATGGCTCTCATGCACTACTTCACTGGCTTGGAAGTATGGAAAGACGATGGGGAACTATTTTCCCTCGAGGGAAGTATGTAAATGAAATATTACAAAGATTATTTATGGAAATTACAAACCCATGGAGACACCTCTAGTGACCAACTAGAGGAAGGAAGATGCCACTTTAGGTGAAGAATTGGATGCCACCATTTATCGGTAGCTAATGGGTTCACTACTGTATCTTGTGAACACACGACCAAATATGTGCCATGCAGTCAACTAGTTGAGCCAAGCTATGGTTAGGCCAACCAAATTATATTGTAAGGCAGTTAAGCATGTTCTACAATACCTCAAAGGCACTACCCAGTTTGGACTATGGTACAAACAAGCAAAGGGAGTGAAGTTGTGTGGCTTCATAGATGCAAATTAGGCCGGGAGTCCATTAAACTGAAAGAGTACATTAGGTGGATTTTTCAGTGTTGGCTTGAAAAATGCGACATTAATATTCATAAAAATAGAATACATGGCTGCAATTCAGGTAGCATGTGAGGCGACCTGGATGAGAAATATACTTGTTGGATTTTTTTTGAGATGATGGATCCAATCGTGATCTACTGTGATAATTAGAGTTGCATCAATCTCTATGAGAATCTTTTTTTCACGATCGATCCTAGCATATAGATATCTGGTATCACCATTTTTGGGAATGTGTAGATGTGGATAATGTTGTTGCAGTACATTTTGACAGAGGAACAAAATGCTGACATTTTGACAAAGGCCTTGTCAAGAGAGAATGTTGTGTTTCAAAGGTGTAGGATAGGGGTGGTTGATAATCCAGGAGTATTGAAAATTGCAACAAGAAATTCTCAATTTGATTTTTCCTCGGTAAAATTGGTAAAATTTGAATTTCCACATCAGCAAACAACTTGGATGTAGTTAACTTGTCTGACATCCCTTGTGTCACCTATTTTACTAAGTAAATTTGAGTTGGAGTTCAGTTGAGCATGTGTGATTACTAATTTGTGGAAATCAAGGCCAAATATCTCATATTTCTTTGAGTTCAACTAGTTCTAACTATTGAAGGAATGAGTAGAGGGTTCGTTGTGTAGGGGGAATTTACTCAAAATCAGTGATCATCTAGTTAACTGATCAATCAACCTAAAATATATAGTGCATGCAGAGAATTTGAGTTCCCCAAGCTTGGTGGATATTCCAAGGAAGTGTAGCATTAATTGTAGACTATTCTTGAGTGTACAGGTGTTTCATGAAGTCAAATGACGAACCTTCGGAATTTCACAATCCGTTTTGGAAAAATTCTAAAATAATAGGGCCATGATTTCTCAAGGAACAATACTAGGAAATAGGAGCTCAAGTAGAGGCAAAATTTGACTAAGTATTATTCAGAGCTTCTCAATGAGTAGAGAGATAGGTTATGCATTTGAAAGTCATGCTCAATTGAGCAAAGAAATTATAATACATCTCTATTCATCATATTAATGCAAGCACGAATTAGGGTTTTTACAAGATTTCTTTCCCTAGGAAAAATATTATTTTCATGTGTGGGAATTCTTATTGCATGACTAAGGTTATTGTTCTAAACTATGAATTAATGTCCACAGAGTAGTAGATTATGTTTTTGCATTGTGATTTTGATTCAAACTTCATGAGAAATTGTAAATCTACATCATAATTTTTACACATTTTCTTAATATAAAAACAACATAACATAAACTGTAATAATAGGGGCCCTTACTCACCTAAATATTGGATAATTCCTACTAACATGGATAAATGGAGAAAGATATCTCCATGAATAAAAACACAAATTTGGCCATTAAATTAACAAAAGATGTTGAGATGCCCAATTTAGAGGGCACCCTTTACCTAAAAGAAAAAGACACATAGACCTTAATATTAAGTTTTTATCATGTATCTACACATCTGTTATATAAATGAGTCTTTTGTACACATATGACCTTAGTACAAAAATAATACCTATGTTATAATTATGTAGATAAAGAATGAAATTCCTAATTTATTTGTCTAGAAAAGCTAGTACATTTAGCGTGAAAAATCTTAAAACTAACCCACATAAATTGTAATTAAATATTAAATACATCATATATATATTTAAATGAACATTTAAATTCATATTTAAAAAAAAAAAAAAAAACTTTTGAGATTTGCATTATTATTATTGTATATGATTGATATGACATTATTTTTAAACAATAAAATATAGTGAAATTTTGTTGTTTATTTAATTATTTTGGGTTGATGTCTTTTCATGTAAAGATAAGAGTGTGATTAAACATAAATCAATAAATAAAGATATATATATATATATATATATATATATATATATATAATCCAATAATAATATATGTTATGATTAGGTAGACCATGGAAGAAATCCCTAATAGAGGTGTCTACATTAGTATATTTAATTTGAAAAATCTTGAAACAAGTTATACATAATTTGTAATTAATTATTATTTACATATTAAATATATTGTATAAAGAATATAATTATATCAATAAATATTTTTTAATTATAATATATGTAATTGTTGTGGAGTTAATAGGGTTTGTTATTATTTTAAGAAATTTTTTAAAGATATTTGGAAAAGCTATGACCTTGTTTAATTATTGTTTTAAATTTCTGATGTCAAAATGTGCAACAACTCTAAGGGTGGAATTATAATTTTAAAAACATTTCTAATATATTTGGGAAAAAATTTGAAAAATTTACATGTGAAATACATAACAATTATTTATAATAATATATTCGAATTTTTTATTTTTATTTTTTCTCCAAGTTAATAAACCTTTAACTTTACATAAAAGAAACAAATTTTGAGACTTGCATTATAATTTATTTTTTAAACATTAAATTATTTTTTTAATATAAAATAAAAAAACTTCATATAAAAATAATTATATCATTAAATTTGAGAAACAAAAATTATATATGAAATGAAAATTTTGTATATGTATGTGCATGTGTACCTTAATTACATAAATGAATATTTAGTACATATAACCTTAGTACAATAATAATACCTATGTTATGATAAAGAAGATAATGAATTAACTCCCTGCATAAGCTAGTACATTTAGCGTGAAAAATATTGAAACTAACCCTATATAAAATGTTATAAAATATTAAATGCAATCTTTAATATATTTTTATACAATATATTATAATTATAATATATATAATTGGGCCCGGAGTTATTGAGTTTTTTTTATTATTTTTATTATTTATTTATTTATTTATTTGGTTTTTAGTAATTAGGCAAAGTTTTAACCTAATTTACTTAATTTATTAAAATTTCTGCTATGTGGCTCTTCTCAAAATTTGCAACAACTTTAATGGTGGAGCTATTACTTGTAGCCATTACTTGTAACAAAATTTCTAATAGATTTGGGAATGAATTCGAAAAACATATATGTGAATTATTTAGCAATTTTTTTCATGATAACAT
This sequence comes from Pinus albicaulis, assembly GCA_034641835.2. NCBI lineage: Eukaryota > Viridiplantae > Streptophyta > Pinopsida > Pinales > Pinaceae > Pinus > Pinus albicaulis. The sequence goes on from CM076577.1 coordinate 1,415,048,478, forward strand.
GTTAGTCTTTTCTTTTTCTTTTTCTTTTTCTCTCCAAATTAATAAAACTTTGAATTTAAGATTAAAAGAAATAACTTCTAAGAGTTTCATTATTATAGTTATTTTATATAGTTATTATGATTTATTGTTTTAAATAATAATTTATATTCTTAATATAAAAATAAAATATTTCATGATAACTATTATATTTATATATAATTTGTATACATTATTTTAGTATAAAAATAACACTTATGTTATGATTAGATAGATAATAAATGAAATCTCTAATATATGTCTTTACTTGAACTATTACATAGCCTAAAAAATATTGAAACTAAATCTACATAAATTGCAATTAAATATTAAACAAATCCCTAATTTATATCAAGAATATAATTATATTAATAAATATGTTTTAATTATAATATATATGTTTTAAGAAATTTTGATTTTCTTTTTTTTTCTTTTTTCTTTTTTCTTTTTCTTTAAGCGATTAGGCAAAGTTATGATCCAATCCACTTGTTTTTATTTAATTTATGCTATATAGTTCATGCCAAAATTTTCCACAACTTAAAAGATGGAAGTATAACTTGTAACAAATTTTCTAATAGATTTTGGAAAGAACTTGGAATTATATAGATTTTGTTTTCATAATAATGTATTAGAAATATTGATGCAGGCCTAGCCTGCAAACTCAGAATCTTCAATAATGCTAATCATATATCTCATTTCTAAAATACCAAGTCCGGCAATTTCCAATCTTGCAATGCGGAAGCTTATCACAATATAGGATTTAAAATTTCTCAATCACATTCATTTATTATCACCCAATTCCCATTCACATATGGCTATACTTAAAATTCAATAAGGTCAATGTAACCATGCTTAAAATATCCACTTGACCACATATGAATTCAACTCAATACAAATTCGGATTCCAATATAAAACTCTGGCCATTGCAAATATTTATTATATCTGCACTTTTTAACATATCACAACATAGCGCAAGGGATCAATAATAAATCTCGATATGCTATAAAAGTGATTACCTCAACAACGCTTCTGCAATTCACCCATTGACTCTATCTGCACTTAAGTCGAAATTTAATTGTTCCTTCATGATCTGCACCTTCGATTTTTGTTAAACAGCGTTCAAATTCAACAACGCCAGTTAATACGTTCAACCTCATACAATTTCTGCAACTCTGCAATGGCGAATGCATACAATACTCCTTCACATTCGATTTTTCTAACTCCATAGTTTTATTGCACCCATTTGGAATCGACCTTTGGAATTACAATCCTCCTCTGATGTGATGGATTTCCACACGTAGTTTCAACACTCTGCATTCCCTTTTGAAATTCAATGCTACAGATCAAACATTCACGCATTTCCCATTTTCTCGCAAACTCAATTTACCCAGCGATTTGATTTTAAAAATCCGTCTTCAATCCCTTCTCACTGCTTGGAATTCTGGAATGAATTCTCAATTGCGTTTCTAATTTCTTGAACGCTCCATGCAGTAATTCAAACCCTGCGTTTTAATTTATCATGACTTCAACAGAAATGGTTCTTCAATCTTAAACGATATTCAACCATTTAGATCCACGTTTAGTTTTCCCCTTACCAATTCGAATTCTATTCGATTATACCATCAAGTCTTCAACGCTTTTTTTTGCAGAAGTCCTTCATCTCTGTTGTGAATCGATTCTATAGACATCGGTTCAATTAAAAATCTGGATTCAGCTCAGATGTGGTACCTTTATTTCAATATGCACAGCATATAACCTCCAACCAAATCCCAATGGACAAATACAAACAACTGATTCAAATGCGCTACAATACGCCCTTTCATTTCCTTTTACTGCACGTAGAAGTTATTTCAATGCCTTTCAAACCAGCAGTTGTCAGCGTAACTCACATCATTAATAAGTGAAATCGATCCTGCTTGTAGTGCTCACACAATTCATAACATATATGAAGGTCTATTCCTGATTTAGATCTGGTATTGTGCATTCTTCAAAACATATCTACTATTACTCATTATAACAGAACAAAAGATGTGAAATCGAATTTCATAAATGTTGCAATTGCTGCCACTGTTTCATTTCAAGTCTGCGCCCTTAAACACACATTAAAATCGACTTCCAATCAAAATTTTCACTTAGAACGGTGCCCTATTAATTTGCAAACAGAGATTTCAATGCCATTTTACCCTTAATGATTTGCATGGCAGTTTTCACACAACTAAATGTGATTTCAAGCCCATCGATCATTTCTTCATTAATTCAACAATGCCATGAACTTCAGGAAACAAATATACAATTTCTCACTCAACCAATGTATATAAACTGAAACAAAACAATGACTTACAACTTTTGCTGGTCAGATGTTTCAATTCTGTGGCCCTTTACAATTGTTGAAGGCTTACAGCCTTGCTGTTCAAGCCTACTCTCAATCTCACACTTTCTCAAAATCTCAATGTATTTTCCTCTCAAACCCCTCCTATTTATACAATTTTAAAAAATGATCTAATTAAATGCTCAATCCCTTCAATTCCTCAACAAACCCCTAAATCTCTCAACATCCCTAAAGGATAGATATTTATCCCTAAAATCCTTCAACTAATTAAATTCCCTCATATCCTTTTATTAAATAAAAAGATATTTACAAAAATCCTCACCTTCTCCTATTTTATTCAAATTAATAAAATATTAAAAATTATCACACCCCCTTTTAACATATTTACAAAATAAAAAAACGCCCTTGATGCTCCTGCATCAGACTCCCCATGTAAGAAAATTCATGACCACCTGGTCATAAGTCTGGATATTTCCTCCTGGATCCCAAATTTTATTTTGTAATATTTCCGTGCTTGTCGATTGCTTTACTGTTGTTGTTATCTGCTGTTGTCCTCCAGGTTTCCATATTTTGTGCTGTAATGCTCCACTTGCTCTTCTCTTGCAATCTTTCACTGTCATTCTCTTGTTGTCGCTCCTTTTCTTTCTTTCGGCTGTCTTTCTCTGGGATGTTTTTATCATTAACCTCCTTATCAACTCATTTTCTCTGTCCAGTATGTCCTCTGTCTGCTGATTGTTTCCATCCCTTGATTACTGAACTCTCATTCTTGCTTGCTCTTCACTTGTTTTGATCACCTTTTCTGCTGCTGCTACTATAAATGTTGCGGCCTCCCAAACTTCTTGTCCCTCTGCAACATTCCTTTGCTCATCATCTGCAACTTCTTCTTGATTATCATTTATGACAACTGCTTTGTCGTCCTTCTTCAGCAATCTCTCCTTAACATCCTTCAGTAGATGTTCTTCCTCTCCTTCTTTCATTTGGCTATCCACCTGTGCCAAATATGTTCCAGCGTCTGCAACAACATCTTCAATCATAAAACAATCATTATAATAAAAAAAATAAGGCCTCTATACCTATTTTCCCTTTAGCAACATTTCAGTATGTTGTGTTGATTTCTCTTCTTATGTCAGCATATCAGTATGCTGATCCAAACTCAAAGAACTCTTGAGATTGTCAGCTAGTCTCCCTTTCTCATCAGTTATTTCAATGATGTCTTCCAGCATTTGTCCACTGTAGTGAACTGATTCTTTCCCAGCCTCTTTATCATATTCTGCTTCAAAACTTTCATTTTCTGGAAGATACTCTTTCACATCTTTGACAACTTCAAAAGACTGCCTATCTTCTTCCAAACCTGCAATCACACACAAATCATTAGTTTTAAAATCACAAGACCTTACGGTCTTATTTGATGCTTCAGTCATCAAGTCTTCGGGCTGCTTTGAATCATTCATATGATTCAACTCCTCTAGCTCTTCATCACTTTCAAAAAGTAATGGTCCACTCTCTGGGTAACATATCGAAACTTCAACATCTTCTGTTTGCTGTAGCTCAACTGTTTCGAGCTTCTCTATCTTTTGTCTGGCATCAATAACCTATTCAAGTTCCCTTAGTTCCTTTATCAACTACATATTTACCTGATGATTCCACTTCTCTTGTAGCCTCTGCCACTTCACCTTCTTTCTTATGACATAACCATGCTTCTGGTCTACCTCATTTCTTTGCAACATCTCCATTAACACCTCAAGCTGAACTGCTATCTCAGCCTTCTCCCTCTCATATTCCTCTTTGCTTAACTGTCTCTGTATGCCAATTGCCTTGGCATCCTTTTCCTTTTGTCTTCTGCTGTGGTTTATTTCAGAACCTCTGTGACGACTGTCACTAGTCATCATCCTTTCCATCTCTATGAGTTCCTCACTCACTTTACTATGAGTTGCACTAAAGCCTCTTCAGCAGCAAGTCCTGTCCTGCCGCCACTTACCTCACCAAGCTCTCCTCACTCAGTCTTTTGGCAAGCAATTGGTTCTCTATCTCTGGAACCTCCTTTGAGCACTTCTCTTTGCTCTTCCCGAGCTTCAACTCATCTACCTGTTCTAAGAACACAACTGTCCTCCTTTTCCAATATCTATTGGAATTCTTCAAGGTTTTGCCACCTCTATGTTTTCTCTTAGAAACTTTCACCAGCTTCCTTTATCTGTTAGCAATTGCCTTTTGGGAGTTGCAATAATACTTCAATGCAAAGACTACAATATTCTATTCAAATAAAACCATATCATCTTACCTCCAAGATCTCCTCTGATCTTGTCCTTCCATTCACCTGCACTTCATTTACCTTCACTCCTGCAAATCTGTTCGAGCAAATCCTTATGCTTCCTCTGCAAAAATTCACTATCAATCAGATTTTAGAATCTGTTCCTTTCTTTCAATCTTCTGACTTTATCTGCAAACTTTAGCTGTCAGCAACAATTCCTTCCTCGCTGAGTTTCTTCCACTCAGAAATCAGTAACAGCTTCTTTCATTACTAACCCTTGATCTCTTTTGCTGAGATACTTCATTGCTGCAACCATCAATCCTCAATCCATTTCTTTGTCAGTAAAACTCAAATCAAAATTAAACAACACAATACCCGCATAATTCTTAATTCATTCAGCTGTACTCTGGTTGCTTGACTGTCAGATTAGAATCTGATCTCCTTTACCTGCATTCTGTTCACTTGCAATTGTATATGCTGCATATCAAATTTAAAATCTAATCTACACATTCAAAAATACATTTCTGTTCAACAAACTTTCTTGTCCTCATTCAGAAAATAAACATTTTTCAATTCAACAGAGCCAGGCTCTGATACCAAAATGATGTAGGCCTGGCCTGCAAACTCAGAATCTTCAATAATGCTAATCATATATCTCATTTCTAAAATACCAAGTCCGGCAATTTCCAATCTTGCAATGCGGAAGCTTATCACAATATAGGATTTAAAATTTCTCAATCACATTCATTTATTATCACCCAATTCCCATTCACATATGGCTATACGTAAAATTCAATAAGGTCAATGTAACCATGCTTAAAATATCCACTTGACCACATATGAATTCAACTCAATACAAATTCGGATTCCAATATAAAACTCTGGCCATTGCAAATATTTATTATATCTGCACTTTTTAACATATCACAACATAGCGCAAGGGATCAATAATAAATCTCGATATGCTATAAAAGTGATTACCTCAACAACGCTTCTGCAATTCACCCATTGACTCTATCTGCACTTAAGTCAAAATTTAATTGTTCCTTCATGATCTGCACCTTCGATTTCTGTTAAATAGCATTCAAATTCAACAACGCCAGTTAATACGTTCAACCTCATACAATTTCTGCAACTCTGCAATGGCGAATGCATACAATACTCCTTCATATTCGATTTTTCTAACTCCATAGTTTTATTGCACCCATTTGGAATCGACCTTTGGAATTACAATCCTCCTCTGATGTGATGGATTTCCACACATAGTTTCAACACTCTGCATTCCCTTTTGAAATTCAATGCTACAGATCAAACATTCACGCATTTCCCATTTTCTGGAAAACTCAATTTACCCAGCGATTTGATTTTAAAAATCCGTCTTCAATCCCTTCTCACTGCTTGGAATTCTGGAATGAATTCTCAATTGTGTTTCTAATTTCTTGGACGCTCCATGTAGTAATTCAAACCCTGCGTTTTAATTTATCATGACTTCAACAGAAATGGTTCTTCAATCTTAAACGCTATTCAACCATTTAGATCCACGTTTATTTTTCCCTTTACCAATTCGAATTCTATTCGATTATACCATCAAGTCTTCAATGCTTTTTTTTGCAGAAGTCCTTCATCTCTGTTGTGAATCGATTCTATAGACATCGGTTCAATTAAAAATATGGATTCAGCTCAGATGTGGTACCTTTATTTCAATATGCACAGCATATAACCTCCAACCAAATCCCAATGGACAAATACAAACAACTGATTCAAATGCGCTACAATACGCCCTTTCATTTCCTTTTACTGCACGTAGAAGTTATTTCAATGCCTTTCAAACCAGCAGTTGTCAGCGTAACTCACATCATTAATAATTGAAATCGATCCTGCTTGTAGTGCTCACACAATTCATAACAGATATGAAGGTCTATTCCTGATTTAGATCTGGTATTGTGCATTCTTCAAAACATATCTACTATTACTCATTATAACAGTACAAAAGATGTGAAATCGAATTTCATAAATGTTGCAATTGCTGCCACTGTTTCATTTCAAGTCTGCGCCCTTAAACACACATTAAAATCGACTTCCAATCAAAATTTTCACTTAGAACGGTGCCCTATTAATTTGCAAACAGAGATTTCAATGCCATTTTACCCTTAATGATTTGCATGGCAGTTTTCACACAACTAAATGTGATTTCAAGCCCATCGAACATTTCTTCATTAATTCAACAATGCCATGAACTTCAGGAAACAAATATACAATTTCTCACTCAACCAATGTATATAAACTGAAACAAAACAATGACTTACAACTTTTGCTGGCCAGATGTTTCAATGATGTGGCCCTTTACAATCGCTGAAGGCTTACAGCCTTGTTGTTCAAGCCTATTCTCAATCTCACACTTTCTCACAATCTCAATGTGTTTTTCTCTCAAAACCCCCTCCTATTTATACAATTTAAAAAAATCATTTAATTAAATGCTTAATCCCTTCAATTCCTCAACAAACCCCTAAATCTCTCAACATCCCTAAAGGATAGATCTTTATCCCTAAAATCCTTCAACTCATTAAATTCCCTCATATCCTTTTATTAAATAAAAAGATATTTACAAAAATCCTCACCTTCTCCTATTTTATTCAAATTAATTAATAAAATATTAAAAATTATCACACCCCCTTTTAACATATTTACAAAATAAAAAATGCCCTTGATGCTCCTGCATCAAATATGCTCTCTCTCCAAATTAATGAACCTTTGGCTTCAGGATAAAAGAAAACAATTTTTAAAACTTGCATTATTATTGTTATTTCATATAGTTGATATGATTTATTTTTTAAATTGTAAGTTATATTTTTATTAGAAAACCAACATACATCATAGCATGACCCAGGTAAAGATATTTGCAAGATTCAATCAGAAAAAGAAGAATTGTGTATATATAAAAAATAAAAAAAAGATATATATTTATATATAAGTCCTTTGTACACATGTGATATTAGTACAAAACTAGTACCTATGTACAAATATTAGTACAAAACTAGTAACTATGTTATGATTAAGTAGATAAAAAATGAAATCCATAAGACATGTGTTTACCTAAGTTAATATATTTATCCCAAAAACATTTGAAACTAAGTTTATATAAATTATAATTAAATATTAAATACAACTTTAATATAATATTCTATAGAGAATAAATACACATACACATATATATAAAATTAGTATTAGAATTTGTTTCTTCTTTTCCTTTTTACTTGTTTTTTTAGCAATTGGGAAAAGTTATGACGTAATCTACTTATTTTTTAGAATTTTTGTTATATGACTATGCCAAAGTGTGCCACAACCTTCAATAAGAAATTTCTAATAAATTTGAGAAAGAATTTGAAAAATCTAAATGTGAATTACATAAATATTTTTTCATAAGATTCTATTAGAAATGTGCTCTCTCTTTCTCTCTCCAAATTAATGAAATTTTTGCTTTAACATAAAGGAAAACAACTTTTGAAATTTGCATTATTATTATTATTTTATATAATTGATATGATTTATTTTTTAAATAATAAATTATATTTTTAATGTAAAATAAAATACTTCATAACATAACACATGTAAAGATCGATACATGATTAGATATAACAAAAACAAATTATATATGCATATATATGAAATGCACGTAATTAATATGAGGTTTAGCAACGTTTTTCACATTATAACTTTAACATCGTTTTTCACATTACAATTCAACATTTGATATTTCTATATAGGTGATATATGTATGTTTTTTTGCTACATGCTTCTTTCTCTACCTTTCAAAGACCATTTTTCTAACTTATTAGATTGAACGTTGTTTTTAAGTTGAGATTAATCCTACCATATGATTGGATGTAATACAGGTAATTGAGTAGAATCGGTCAGTATAAAATAAGGCAGAATATCATGAATTAATTGATACGTATAGGATTGAATGTTTTCTTTGAGTACAGATGAATCCAATCATATGATTGGATGTAATATAGGTAATTGAGTGGATTTGGTTAGTATAAAATAAGGTAGAAAATAATGAATTAATTTATCCAAATAATTATTTCAACATGTATATTTATGTTGTAGTAGTTTAGTTGTTTATTGGTTAGAGTAAAAAAAGATACAATGTGTTGCAAATAATTTTAAGAATTTTAATGGAAGGGATTCACAATAAGAAAATTGCTACTATAATGGAAAATGTTTGATATGAGTGTGAAGTTTGGGGTTACAACATCTCTATATAATCATGGATAAAGATAAAAAAATTCTGAGATCCTTTTGTAACAAGGTAATTCATCCTATCCTATCTTAGGTACTAGTAGGTACTTAAAGCACAATAACAAGATAAATAAAATAAAATATAATCATAGGTACTTACAGCATAATAACAAGATAAATAAAATGAAATATAACATTATTTCTAAGGTTGCTTTGAAATTTAGTCAAAATTGCTTAGTTGGGGTTGATATAAATATGCTAAGTCTTGGTTACATGGGGATGTCAAGGAAGAGATCACTTTATTGAAAAATTATTTTAATATCATCTAGGCCAAATTTAATGAAAATTGTGGTGCAATAAAAAATTAGAGAATAAGAAGAAATTAAGATATTCTAAAGAGATGATAATCCTTAATCTAGAAAATCAAAAGTATCTTGATCTTTTAAGTATTTTTCAGAAAGAATATCCAACATTACTAGAATAAAAATAATTATCTTGATCTTTTAACTAGTTTTAAGAGAAAAAATCCAACATTAGTAGAATAAAAATAAGCTATGATGAGATTCATGAACTCTATCTTAAAAATTCCTAAAACACATATACTAACAATTTCTAAAACTCATGTTACAACAATAAGTTTAATAACCATTTAAATCGTCAAAACTATAATGATTTAGGAATGTTTATCAAACCTTTTGAATACAAAATAAAAATAAAAATAAATCAAATAATTTATTATCTTTTATTTAAATCCAATGTATAAATAGACATTAATAACCCCACCGATGATGATCATAGGATGTTAAGAAGGTAAAGTATTATTTTGAAGTCCTTAAAATTTAAACTCAAAGCTTGCATTAAGATACATATTCAAGGATCATTATAGTTTTGGTGAGTGTGGAAAATATCTTTAAATTTATATATAATTTGAATATATGATTTACAACCTATGTGAAAGTTTTTTCATATTCAACCTTATTAGTGTCACAAAAGTGACATACCCTTTCAACCCAAAGGGTTTTTGGAATTAACCAATGTTGAGCTTCTCTATGAAACACATTGAATTGTGTTTGTTGCATCTTGGTTAAACAGTGATGAGGCAGCGTGCTATAGCACTCATCACAGGTTCAATTCCTTCCCCTAAAGGGGTGATGTATCTGGACATGTTAATGAAGATGGAGTGAAAAAAAAAAAGGAGAAAAAAAAGAGAAAATGAAAGGTACTACTAAGCTTACAAAAAAAAAACACACATTGATTTTGTGCTTATTTTAGAAATTTTTATTTTTTTCTCTACATTAGTACAAAAGAAAGGAAATTTTGATTTTTGAATATATAATCTAAAACCTAAGTGAAATTTCTTTCATATTAATGCCTAGGTCAAGACAATCATTCATCCTTATTTTATATTTTTTGAGAAAAATGTGATTTTGGAAGATATCTGGTCATAGTCATGCTTAACATGCTCAATTCTATGAAAATAGGATTCTTTAATTTTGAAATTATAGGTTATAAATTTCTTTTGGATTTGCTTTTTCTCCACAACTCTTTAGAAATGGTACATTACAAAACCTCACACTAGACTCTCAAAGATTAGTTTTCTTTTATTCCATATCAAATATGTACTGATTCACAATTACTTTCAATTCCATAATAATTTTTGTGCTTCCATTATTCATTTTCAATACTCTAATTCAAGTTAAGTGTGCAATGAATATATATTATATTTATAATATGAAATATATACAAAGGAAAACAATTCTAATAATAATAATAATAATAATAATTCAATTATTTTTTGAAATTTATTTGGGTCATGTCAAAATGTGCAACAACCCTAAGAGTGGAATTATAATTTTAACAACATTTCTAATATATTTGGGAAATAATTTGAAAATTTTACCAATAAATTACATAACATTTTTTTCATAATAATATATATTAGTATTTCTTTTTTTCTTTTTTCTTTCTCTCCAAATTAATAAACCTTTAACTTTACTATAAAAGAAACAACTTTTAAGACTTACATTATTATTATTATTTTATATGATTTATTTTTTAAAATTAAATTAATTTTTTAATATAAAATAAAAAAATAAAAAAATAGTTATATCATTAAATCTAACAAACAAAAATTATATATGAAATGAAAACTTTATATGTATATGTGTACCTTAATTATATAAATGAGTCCTTTGTACACATATAACCTTAGTACAAAAATAGTACCTATGTTATGATAGGGCAGATAATGAATAAAATCCCAAATACATGTGTCTACATAAACTAGTACATTTGGCCTTAAAAAAATATTGAAACTAACCCTATATAAAATGTAATTAAATATTAAATGCATATTTAATATAGTGTATAAATAAATATGTTATAATTAAAATATATATAATTGGTCTTGGCATTAATGATTTTTTCATTATTTGTTTTTCTTAATTCTTTTTTATTTGGTTTTAGTAATTACGAAAAGTTTTAAATTAATACACATATTTACGCCGTAGGCATCTTTATTTGAAAACAACCCTGCTGGGTGTCCTCGTGTCATAATATGAACCCTTTGATCTTTTGTTAGACGATTGAAACGTCTTCCGCCCTTGGATCCACCAATTAAACTTTCAACTGCTTCTTGATCTGTTAATCTGTAACGACCTGCCTCCTATGTGATTAACTGTTCGTCTGTAACGACCGCTTCCTCATCCATCGTACTTGCAGCGCTGGCGAGATGTCTGTGCTACAGATTTTATAAAATTCAACTAAATCCAAATTAATAAACTGGATATTTTTTATACTAAGCATTACATATTTTACAAAATTTATATTTTAGCATAATTGCTAAATTTTCAGTTTTATTGATTTGTTGAATTGCAGCTCTTGCTCCTGAAAAGGGATGGCCAAACCATCTAGGTGGGTTTTTTGGGTCATTATTCTCGTAAACTCATTGAGTGTTTTGAGGTATAAATGAATTTCTATTCAGTGTTTTATAAGCTATTTAGTATTTGTCATTATCAATTCATGGTTGGAAAAAATGATCTTGTCCGATTCTTGTTTGTTTGATCAAGTTGTTCCAGGAATATCATAGATTAGAGAAGGATACAATCCAGCAACATGGGTATTGGAAGTGAATTCCATAGTTGCTGAGGAAAAGCTTGGTCTAGAGTTTGATCTCAGTTCCATCGCTGCTAAGGAAAAACTTGGTCTAGATTTTGCTAACATCTACAAAAAATCGGCACTATAATTGTAGGTGTTTGTTTGAAAAAGAGCCCTTTTTATTGTGCATCTCTAATTTCTTTAACTTATCTTTGCTAACATAATTTCTCCCAAGGAGCTGTAATTTTTTAAATCCTTATTTCACTGTTAGGTTGTTATGATTTCAGTTGGAATCGAGCCCTTATTCAAGAGCTAAGCACCAGTACTCCTGGCTTGTAGGATATGAGTTTTCCAACACAGTATGCACAGTCCTTCAAGGTTCAATGCTTGGCATGCTTTTGGAAGAAACATTGGTCATATTGGAGGAATCCACACTATAATTTTGTGAGGTTTTTCTTCACTATAGTGGTTGCTCTAGTGTTTGGGACCATAACCTCTCTTTTGAATTTTCTTAGCTCGACAAAAATACAAATTATAGATTTAATTACAGTTAAAGCTATAAATGGTGAATGGTCTGCTTTAAATGAATGAACAATCACCAACAAAAGTGAGTGGATAGTGCACAATCTTTTCCTGCCTTTTCTAAAATTGGCCAAAATCACTACAGATATCTTGCTTAGCAACTATTGGATCTCTTTAAGTATCTTTAAGAATCTTACGGCGTTTCCTTTGCAACATTTGGTGATGGTGCAATTGCTAGTTTAAAAAATAACTGCTATATGGCTAGTGTCAAAATGCGTAACAAATCTAATGGTGGAGCTATATCTTGTAACAAAATTACAAATCTAACGGTGGAGCTATATCTTGTAACAAAATTTCTAATAAATTTGTATATGAATTTGAAAAATATATATGTGAATTACTTAGAAATTTTTTTTTATGGTAATGTGTTAGTAATGGGACCTCTTTTTCTTTTTTCTCACTAAATTAATGAAAGTTTAAGATTAAAATAAATAAATTTTAAAACTTTTATTATTATTGTTATTTTTCTATATAGTTATTATGATTTATTGTTTTAAATAGTAATTTATATTCTTAATACAAAAATAAGATACTTCATAACATGACACATGTAAGATAACTACAAAATTAGATCCAATCAACAATGTTTATATTTGAAGTAAAAAAAGGGTATATACCTAAATATATATATATATATATATATATATATATATATATATATATATATATATATATATATATATATATATATATATATAAATATAAGCTATCCAAAACTATCCTTCAAGAGGGGATCGAGGTGGCTCTGGGGAGGAAAATCTCAATCGATCAGGTTTTTAGAGCAAAGGATACCCCTCACATGGATGATCCAAGATTTGTCTATCATTAAATTAGGGAGGGCTAGCCAACCCTGATAAAAAAATGGATCTTAGGCGACTGCTTGTTTTAGAGAAAGCGGATATCATTTTTCTTCAAAAACATTGCATATGTGAGAGGTTTCTCACAAGATGTTATCCGACTTATGGCTGGATTGGTGTTTTCAGACCTTGGATGTTAGAGGGCGATCCAGAGGATGTGCCACATGATTCAAAAATCAAACCATTAATGTAAATAATTTATGGGGAAGGGAAGGGATACCTGGTGTAGACATTACAACATCAAATATTGATATTCCATTCCAGATAATAAATATTTATGGCCCCTACCATAACCGGTTTGATTTTTGGGACAAATTGATGGGCTATTCGATCATGAGGGCGTATCATATAATTATGGGTGGAGACATAAATTTCTCCATTGGACATGCAGAATATTAGGGTCCTAATTCCATGTCGAATTATTTTGACCAATTGATGGATAATGTTGATCCACTCAATGTGGATATGCCTAAAAATATTCCCACTTGGCGCAATAGATGGACTTGGGAAGCTCATTTAGCATGAAGGTTGGATAGCTTCTGGATCAAATACAAGTTAGATGATAAGGTGGACAAGGCTAGACAATGGGTGGGATCGGTGGCATCTCAGACCATTCCCCCATATATTTTGAAATCCACGTGAAGAATAGTAGCCCACACTCCCCTTTCAAGTTCAATCCCACCTCATTGGATGAACATGAATTCTGAAAAATAGTTATGGAGTCCTAGATACATTTCCATAAGGAACAAAACATCACGCCAACAAGAGTCATTGCTAACAACTTGATCAAGATTAAGGATAAGAAAATAAAATGGGCAAGGGAGAAGAGGCTTCGAGATGAGGAATAGTTGCGGAGAGTTGAAAGAGAAATAACACTATTTTTTGAATCATAATGATTGGGTTTCACATTGAGTGTGATAAAGGAACAACTAATCCAACTGGAAACGGAAAAGATCAAAATATTAAGACAAAAATATGAAACTGTTAGAAATTAATGGAGATTAGGTGATATTTTGTTAAGTAGTTGTGATTTTGCTTTTTACTAGACATTCAGTTCCTATTATTTAGGAATATGTTTTACCTAATGTATCTATTTAATTATTGGTGCTTAATGAGAAACTCCAAGCGAGTGCATTTTCTTGTGGGAGCTCCTGGTGATCTGCACCTGTGAGCTCTTGTGTTATTTTCCAAACTTCATGTCTTCTGCAATTGTTGACATGGTATCAGAGCTCACAAAGAGCTGAGAGAAGTTGTGCGTGAGGTAGGCCGTGAAGGTGAATTTTGTGGTTCGCTGGAGAGGAGCTTCTTTCTCTGTTGGCTGTGCTATGTGAGCAGATTGTGAAATTTTGTGTAGGCCGTGAAGGCATTTTCTAAAGCCATGAAGGTAATTTTGTTTGTGGAGGCGTTGACTAGAAGTGGAGCGGATCGAAATAGAGCTTGTGAGCCCGAGTGAGGGGACTCGGCTGATTAAAACGAGGCGTTGGTGGATTGACTCTGCCGTGAGTGGCCGGTGCGTGAGGCAGGCCACTGAATGAAATCAATCAGCCATAGAAAAAAAAAAAAGGTCGCAACCATTTTTTTCATTAGTGAAGGAGTTCTGCGTTGCTGCAAGAACGTGCAGCAATTAATCTGCTGGGATTTGAGCTGTTGTAAGGTGAGCAGATCTGTGGATCATTTTTTGATTAAACACTCTGCTCATTATTAAATGGTTCTGGATCTGTGAGTTGGTTTGATCACACATATTTCTATTATACATTGTCAACTAAATTTTATATCGATCCGGCAAGACCTCAGTAGAGAGAAAACAACCTACTTTATTTCCTTCATTTTGTTGTAAGATTTGCTGTTTTGTTTTTTAACAACATCCCCTGCGCTCTGCTCAAGCTCCATTTTTCATCCGTGAGTCCCCCAACTCACATTCGCTATCCTAATCAATAGAAATTACGCAGCCTTGGTTAAATTATGTAGTTTATTTGACATCACGCAGCTTGGGCGTGTTTCTGAACCAACTTCCCTCGAAGAAATCCTTAAAGTCAGCACCAGAAATTGTATATGCCTTCGATGCAGCTTTGCCTAGTTATACAAAACCGTAAAGTTTCGACTCCTGCAGTTTGATGGCAAATATCTTATGTGTGTATATTTAACAGTCTCGATTATTTTAGTAGAAGAACCCTTTAATTAAAAATAATTGAACGCCTTTTTTTTATCCGAGTTCCATATATGTTTACTATGGTTTTCTCCATCACATTGTCCATTCTGGACTCTAACGTCGATTTCTATTAAGAGGACAACTTAAATCACATAAACATACTACTTTTTTATTTGAATTCTCAATTGTAAGCCCACTGTTTTAATTCACAACCATATTGAATTTGTTGTGATAATCAAGGGTTGTTCCTTTTTAAGTTGCTGGAGTACTTTTTTCTTTTCTCAAGATGAATGCTCAGATGGCAGATTATTTAAATGAAAGCAACAAATTGGATGGTTCCAATTACACAAATTGGAAATTCAAACTTCAGACTTTACTTAAGGGATAGAATACCTATAGCATTGTCATCGGCGATAAAGTTAAACCAACTGTTGCAAATGGTGGAACGAATGCAACAATTCAAGACTGGGAGAAAAGGGAGCTGAAGGCAAAAGTTATACTAAAATTGTCAGTTAAAGATTGCATCATCCCTCATATTCGGGATTGCAAGACAGTGAATGGCATCTGGACAACTCTCAAAGACATGTATGAAATCAAGAACACCAGCCAAACCTTGTTCCTCAGGAAGAAGATCCTCTCAATCAAGATGGAGGAGAATGAATCTGTTTCATCATTCTTATCCTGGATAAAGGAAGTTAAAGATAAACTATCTGATATCGGTCAAACCGTGGCAAATGATGATCTGGTGACAATCACCATTAACGGTATGACGGATGTCTACCAGATGTTTATAACTGGATTGAATGCAAGGGAAAAGCCTTCGTGTTTTGAAGAGCTTACTAGAATTTTGCTGCAAGAAGAGGAAAGGAGGTCATCTCTCAAACCTCAAAATCCAGATCTTGCATTGATAACAAAGTTCAAGCCAAAAGGGAGAGCAATGGCTGATCAGAGGAGGGGAAACACATCAAAAAGGACACCACAAGGTATGACCTCATATAAAAATGACTCTACTCTTAAATGATTTTATTGTGGTAAGATAGGCCATATTGCTAAATTTTGTCGTAAGAAGAAGGCAAATAAAGAGAGGTACAAGTAGAGAAGACATGCAGGTCATTTGGCGGATGCAGATGCAGATGCGGACCCAGATCAGAATCTAGATGTTAGATTTTTTATGGCCGAGGATGACACTGCTACTAAGGAGGATGAATCAGATATTTGGTTCGTGGATTCTGGAGCCTCCTCGCATATGTCAGGTAAAAAGCAATGGCTCAGAAATTTTAAAGAATCCAACTCTGGAGTAAAAGTCTATCTTGGAGATAATAGAGGGTACGAGATCAAGGGACATGGAGATGTCCTTGTTACTTTGTCTGATGGTAAGATCAGGAGTATATCTGATGTGTGGTATGTTCCTGGCATTAAGAAGAACCTGATTTCTGTGTCAAAGATTACAGATCAGGACCTCAAGGTAGAATTTTTTAAATCTCATTGCATTATTAAAGTTTTTTGTCTTTTGAAATTGTTGACAGAAACCTGGAGACTCAAAAGCATGGCTATTTGGCTCAAGGTGGGTGATGACATTACCAAATTCTTTCAACAATGTGCAAAGGGCAGGAAAAGTATCAACACCATTTTGGAACAGGAGGATCAAGTAAGTAGGGTGGTGAAAACTCACCATCATCTCTCGGACATGGGTATTAGATACTTCTCCCATAAATATATAGACCCTCGAGTGGTTAATATATCAGAGGTGCTCAGTATTGCCAGGAATATGCCAAGGTATCTAGGGGATGAATACACTAATAATCTCAATGTTATTGTTACATTAGGGGAGATAGAAGCAGTAATAAAATGGTTCAAAAAAGACAAGAGCCCTGGTCCGAATGGATGGCCAATTGAATTTTATCTATCCTTCTTTGAACATATTGGTGAGGACCTTCTTTTGGACATTGAGGATTGCAAAGTCTGGGGTAGAATGTATGAGTACTTCAATTCTACATTCATTTCCCTCATCCCTAAAATTGACAAGCCTCTGTCATTTAATGACTACATGCCCATTTCCTTACGTAACTTCGTATAAAAAATCATTTCCAAGATCATAGCTAATTGTATCAAGCCTATTTTATCTCGACATATATCCAAGGAGCAATTTTCATTTCTCCATAAAAGGAAAATTGATGAGGCCATTGGTATGGCTCAAGAAGCATTATATTCTATCAAACTCAAATGCCTCAAAAGTACCATTCTTAATATAAACCTTTCCAAGGCCTTTGAATGCACTTTTTGGACCTACTTATAGCTTACCCTCACTCATACTAGATTCCCCCACTCCTTCATAAATTAGATCATGTGCTACACCACAAATGCATGTTTTAGTATTCTCATTAATGGTGCAACATCTGATTTTTTCCATGCTGGGAGAGGTCTCAAACAAGCTTTCCATTTATCCCCATTGCTCTTGCTTCTGATCATGGAGGGGCTAAACAAGCTCATAGCCTCAGTTAGGGCAGATCGGAGTTCAATGGGGGTCAAAATTACTCAATATATTCACCTGACTCATGTGTTATTCTCATATTTCTAGATCTATCAATTTGAGACTCCAATTGTTTCAAGAGGATTTTGAAAATATTTTTTAAAGCTACATGTATGTTTCCCAATCTCATCAAATCCACAGTCATGATGGCTAGATGCTTCATCCAAGAGAGTAGACATGCACTCCAAAAATTCCAATTTGATCACCAGGATATAGAGGAGGGGCTCAAATATATAGGGTTCAAGCTCCAACCCAATGATTACAGGATCAAGGATTGGAACTGGCTTATAGAGAAAGTGGAGAGGAGAGTTAAAATTTGTTAATAGAGATGGATCTCTAGAGCTAGGTGCTTAGTCCTCATCAAGTTGGTGTTGGAGTATATTCTGGTTTACTGGATGGCACCTGCTTGGATCCCCAAGGGAATTACATATAGAATACAACAAATTTGTCAGAGATTCCTTTTGAGGGGGAAGAAGGAGGGAAACACCTTTGCCTGGGTTAGCTGGGCCAAAATTGCAAAACCAAAACAGTGAGGAGGTTGGGGCCTAGAGTATTTAAATCTATTCGTCACTACTTTGGCTGCTAAAATGGGATGGAAACTACTAATTTCAAACAGTCTCTTGTAGGGGGTTACATATCTGAAATAAATTGCACCTATGACCACTATTGAATGGATCAGAGGACCCATTAGATGCAAGCCCGACTCATCCACTATATGGTGTGCAATAACAAAATCAATTGGTGTCATCAAACTTGGCCTTACTTGTCCCATTAGATTGGGCACTCATGTTTGCATTGGAATGTATGATTAGTCAGGATGCGGATGGGAGAACGTGCTATCAATGAAATTAAGACACTTTCTCATGGCCTTAGGGATCCACTACTTGTGTCACATAGTAGATGGGGACAATTCTACATGGCAATCACAAGCTTTGAAATCTCCACAAGCACTGAACATCCTGGAGAACTGGAGTAGGGAATGGAATAGTTATATCACAACAATGTGGGAAACCTATGTCAGAATATCGGAGAGGGAGGATGATTTGATTTGGGTTTCTTCCCCACATGGATTATACGCCCCTGAAGACGGTTGTATTACACTCATCTTGGCTCAAGAATACCATGAGCTAAATTGGTGGTTGAGAAACCTATGGAAGCTGAAGGCACCTCCAAAGGCTAAGCTTTTTATGTGGTGTCTGCTCACAAATTGTGCACCCACAGAGGATAATCTTGCAAAGAGATCTATTCATGGAACATCTAGATGTGGTCTATGCAAAGAAAATGGTGAGGAAATTGATCACCTATTCTTAAAATGCCCCATGACCTGCAAATTATGAAAACTAACCTCCTCTTTCCTAGGCATAACTCATATCTGGCAAGGGGTTTCAATCCCATCAGCGTGGAAAAACTCGTGGCACTCACTCATATCGTTGAAATATCGAAACCTTACTCTCCTAGTTTCATGGGGAATCTGGCTGGCCCGCAATCTCATTACCTTTCAAAATTCCACGATAAATTGGCTTCCCATATGCAACTTCGTTGTAGCACTTTTCCATATAGGTAGGTTGCTTGTGCTCAAAACTATAGACAAAGCTTATCCCTGGGCTTATTTTGAAGGGAAAATAGGCATGGAAGGTTATGGAGGTGGTGCCATTCTATATCATTCATACTCCCACCATTACAAGATTAAGATGATATTAGGCCCAAGCACTAACAATTATTCTGAACTTAAGTGTCTCAGACTACTTCTTATATTTTCCCTTGTGAAAATATGCAACAGAACTCATATATTTGGGGACTCTAATATTGTAATAAACTGGTTCAAAAATGTAGCGAGATGTCACATGCACACACTCATAGGATTGTTGGGTGAGGTTATGGCACTAAAAGATCACTTTGGTTCCATTATTGTTTACTCATATTTACAAGGAAAGGAACCATGTGGCTGACTACCTATCCAAAGAAGCCACACAACTAACTTGGGACAATGGCTCATCATTGAACATAATGGATCGGAAGCATTCCAGTATTACCACAGGCCTTGCATTGAAGATACAAGAATTTTGGAGCAGGCTGATCAGTCTAACTGATTACAGGCATTTTTGGCACATCAGCTTTTTGGGATACATTATTTTTTATGCTCTTTATTTTTGAATTGCATAATACTCTGTAAATATTTTTTATGATTCTGAATTGTCCTGAACTTATGATGACTTATGGTATGACCATAGTTTTTCATCATCATAATATGCAGTGATACAACATGTAATTTTATTTATAATTAATGGAAATTACAATTTTTTTATAAGGAATATATATATATATATCTATATATATATATATATATATATATATATATATATATATATATATATATATATATAGATAGATATATATGTATGTATGATTTTAGTACAAAAATAATACTTATGTTATGATTAGATAGATAATGAATGAAATCCCTAATATATGTCTCTACATAAACTATTACATTTATCCTAAAAAACATTGAAACTATTATCACAAATTAGACCTCGTAGGCTGCTAATCAAATCAATCTCATGTAACTATTTCAAACCAATATTTCGATTGAGGCTTAGCCTCCTCAACCTGAGAGGGCTCTCTCAAGGGTTAATGATTTTTGATAAAAATATAGATGGCTAACTCTATGTGGGGTATTAAGTAGATAAATGATATATATTGGTTGCAAATCACATCAAAAAGTACACATTGGACTTATGGAGTCAAAATAGTTCCAGTAAACCCAAAAATTCTACTTAGCATGGAAGTCAAGGCATATTAGAGTTCTAGTCAAGAGATACACATGTGAAACAATAAAAAACACAGTCAATTTGTCTATATAGGAAGTCAGAGCATCAAAGATGAATTCTGAGTAACATAAAAAAACACCACTTCCATAGGATAGTAATAAGATGCAATTAGAACAAGAACACACTAGAACTCTTTACAAATCTCAAGTTGGCTAAGTAGAAAAATCTATATTAAGCTGAAAACCAGTCACTTACAATAAACGCAGTCCTTGGTAAAAATTTCCAACCCTTACCATATTCGACTTCTTGATATTTTATAGATAATTTACAACATAAGATAACCTTATCTACAGCTAGATACATCGAACTCCTGACTCTTGACACCTTTCCTAACCATATGACATGGTATTTATTACAAAAGGACAACTAATCCACTAAACAGTCCTATTACAAATAGGATTCAAACTCTTAATAACCTATCTATAACAACCTTATCATAGTTAGATTACATTCTTTGCCAAATGTATTAACACCTAGTCAAATCTAGATGATTGGCTCCAAATCTTAATGACCATACTGCTGACCTCCATCAAGGTAGGAAACAATTCCCTGTTTTCTAGGCATGGGGTCCTTTGCACTCTTGAGACACTCTGACCATCATAAACTCATCATTTCGAGATTTTTTTTGTTAGAACTGAAGTAACACCTACCCAAAAGCATCCCTAAGTTCCATATTTCCAATACCATCATCAAAATTTTCAAATAAGCTGAAATAAACCTGCACTACAAAAACAACACAGTTTTGTAGCGCTTTTCGTAGCGCAACTCTTTTAACTTTTTTCCTTCAAACTTTTGATTTCTTTCCTCCAATATTATCTTCACTATCATTTAATACATCTTCCCTAGTAATTTCAGGTCATAATTCATACTTTTTCCCTTCAAACATTTATGAGAAAGAGTGAAAAAAACTGCTACAACAGTTTCTTAGCACTTTTCACTCTTTTTATACTATTTGCGCTACGAAACTGCTGAGTGAGCAATTTTGTTCAATTTTTTTCAAAATTAAAACCATAAATGTGCCAAAACTAAAAATAGCACTAGTTTCATCAAATCAAGAAGTCATATGAACTAAAAAAACACAGTTTTCATGAGGTTCCTTCTTAATTTTCACTTGGTTTAGTTTTTGAATTTTTAATATTTGTCATTCTACACCTTTGCTCTTTAACCCATCCTGAGTCAATTTCAGCTACTGCTTGAAGTACTCCACTTGATCTCTAAGTCTTCTATTACTGGCTCTCAAGTGAGTATTGATTACTCTAACAAATTTATCTTCCTTGATGACTAGAACTGTCCATGTGAAAAAATGTTATGCACTGCCTAGGGTTTCAGACCTAGAACCAGTTTGACCTTCCCACAATGCGTTCATTCTTTTAAACTCTATTTTCTCAATACTGTGTTTTCTGGCCCTCTTTCTCATCACAACAATTTCTTGGTTTGCTAACCTCAATTTATCTTCAAGATGTTGACACTTTGTCATTTCTTCTTTTCCCTTCTTTGTTTTTCTAGTTGCATGCTCTACTATAGGTGAGGAGAGATCAACCACTTCTTCAGGGGATTTAGCTGTTTCAATAGTTTCTTGAACTTCCTTATTGCCTTCCTTGAGATTCTTAGCATGCCTAGTTAAATATTTCCTTGCTTGAAAGATGAAGGCTGCATTTTCACCCTCAAACTCAAGCTTCTTTATAGACTTAGCTTTTTTCTATTTGTGCTCATCTTCTCTAATGAAGTCAACTCGCACAATGGGTGTCTCCTCTATATCAATTGCAGGAAGGATTTCATCTAAATTTCCCTTAATTACTGGGCTATCCTCTGAAACTGAAACAACTGGCTTTCCTTTTGATGCCACTGCTTGGCTTCTTGTCACTCTTTTGATTTCCTGCTTGCTAGCAACTTGTTTCTGTTTTTCCTCTTTGACAATCTTTGACCTCTGTTTTGTAGGTGATGAAGTTGGAGTATCAAGCACTTGTATCTGCCCAGTCCTTTTCTCAACTTGTTTCCTTGGTTTCAATTTTACAAATTCCTTTGGTTTTGCAACCACAGGTTGACTAGACTCTGCTACTGGTGGTGATGGATTTCCTTTATTTTTAGGGTTTCTAACAACAGTTAATGCTTCCAACTCAAAACCATTTATAAACAAAAAGGATGACCAATCCCTGCCTATCTTCTCAAGCTCATTCAAAATTAATAACTTCATCAAACCATGATGAAACAAAGATGTTTCACAACCTTTATATTTTTCTTGTACTTTATCAACCATTTTAGCAAGACTCCTATGCAGGTAAAAGGACAAATCAAGTGAAATTTTACCTGTGAAATGCAAAAGAAGCTTGAAATGATATCTATAGACCTTATGATACTTGCCTTCACATGTAAAATATTTCTAGATGTTGAGCAACAACTTTGCATAAGTGTCTTTGATGCAGCCTCTAGGGATAGTGTTATTGAGGTCCATATGTGCATACTCAGGTGTCATGAATTCCTTGCATGGCTCCATATCAAATTTGAAACTTTAGAACCAATTTTCTTGTCCCCTTGGTATTTCTATCATAGCAGAACTAATTTCTGGTGTAATTGACACATTTAACATTCCAACCTTGGTATTTTTTTCATTGAAGTGAAAGGAAAATTCTGTGGAAACCTGTGTGTGGAAACCCTGCAATTTTTCACAAAACCGAAGATAACCTACTCTGCTGAATTCCTCCATCACTACTCGGTCTTCAATTATGGCCTTCATATTTTCAGGCTCATATCTTAAGCAATGTCCTCTTTTGTGAACTTTCTTTTCCTCTCCTATGCTTCTCAGAAAAACATGTCAGCTTCACTTGAATATATGAAACAACCTCGCTTAATTAGGATATATCTACCTCGCTTGAATATATGAAACAACCTTGCTTGATTAGGATGAAGATAACCTTTGTATGGAACAACCACAGGTTTGGCTTGACTACTATAGAGTTCACACACTCGTATGGAGACAAATGAAATGAGAATGACCAAATTAGGTAAGATTTTGAATTTGAAATGTCATCTCATAATTGAATGATGCCTCATTCATACCCTATCATGACAATGATGACTGTAAGACGGGTAATTACATTGAATCTCATCATTAAATGACTCATCATACCACTAACCTATCATTTCCCAATGGATTCTAACAAATTTCAGCTCAATTGACATGAAGGTTAAGAAACCACGCTTTTGTAGCGCCGATTTTTCCGAGTTTGTGCTACAAAACTATTAGCGATTTCGTAGCACAAATCAATTTTTTTGAACTAGTGGCGCTACAAAAACATGGATTCTTGGCTAATTACAGAGTTTTGACCTGAAACTTTATAGAATGACTCCTAAATGGAAATTATGGATTTTTGACAATGAATGAATCTTTGAAAAAATTTATTTGAATTTGATGATGACCTTTGAACTTATAAAAATCTATCCTACCCTTAACCAAATCCTAAATTGACTTCTAAACCTAATTTGAACCATGACCAAAAATAAACATGAAACAATGATGTTTTGAAAATTTTTGACTGATAACAGAAACTAACCCTACTTAAATTGTAATTAAGTATTAAATAAATCATTAATTTGCATAAAGAATATAAGTACATCAATAAATATGTTTTAATTATAATATATAAAATTGACCTTGGAGTTAATGTGTTTTTCCATTATTTTAGAAATTTGTTGTATTTTTTTTTTTCTTTTGTTTTTTAGCAATTAGGCTAAGTTATGACGAAATCCACCTTGCTTTTTTTAATTTATGCTATATGGTTCATGCCAAAATTTTCCATAAAGGTGGAACTATAACTTGTAACAAATTTTTTAATAGATTTTGAAAAAAATGTAAAATTACATAGACTTTCTTTGTCATAATAATGTATTAGAAATAGGCTCTCTCTCCAAATCAATGAACGTTTGGCTTTAAGATAAAAGAAAACAAATTTTAAAACTTGCATTATTATTGTTATTTTATATAGTTGATATGATTTAATTTTTAAGTTGTAAGTTATACTTTAATTAGAAAACCAAAATATTTTATAACATGATGCACCTAAAGATATTTGCATGATTAAATTGATAAACAAAAATTATATATATATATATATAATCTTAGAACAAAACCATTAACAATGTTATGATTAAATAAATAAAAAATTAAATCCATAATATATGTGTTTATCTAATTTAATACATCTATCCCAAAAAAATCTTGAAACTAACTTTATATAAAATGTTATTAAATATTAAATACAACCTTAATATATGTATAGAGAATAAATACACATACACACATATATAATTGGTTTTAGAAATTGTTTTTTCTTTTCTTCTCTTTTTATTTGTTTGTTTTTAGCAATTAGGAAAAGTTATGACCTAGTCTACTTATTTTTTATAATTTTTGTTATATGATTCATGCAAAAATGTGTCACACAAATTTTAATGGTGGAATTATAACTTATAAGAAAATTTCTAATAAATTCAGAAAAAAATATTGAAAAATCTATGTGTGAATTACATAACAATTTTTTTTCACAAAAATGTAGTAGAATTGTGATCTCTTTCTCTCTCGAAATTAATGAACTTTGACTCTACCATAAAGAAAAACAACTTTTAAAACTTGCATTATTATTGTTATTTTATATGATTAGTATGATCTATTTTTTAAATAATAAATTATATTTTTAATGTAAAACAAAAATACTTAATAACATAACACATGTGAAGATAACTACAAGATTAGATCCAACAAACAGGAATTATATATGCAGAAAAAAGAGATATATATATTTGTATATATCCAATATTTTCAAGAAACAACTAATGACGATTTATTGAATAGAGAAATGCACTTAATGAAGTAATTAATACGAGGTTCAGAAATGATTTTCACAGTACAATTCAACTGTAATTTGATATTTCCATTTTTTTTGCTACATATTTCTTTGCCTTTCAAAGACCATTTTATAACTAATTGGATTGAACGTTGTTTTCTTAGTAGAGATTAATCCAACCATATGATTGGATGTAATGCACGTAATTAATGGAATCGGTCAGCATAAAATAATATATGATAACCTGAATTAATTGATACTTATAGGATTGAATGTTGCCTTTGAGTAGAGATTAATCCAACCGTATGATTGGACGTAACACAGGTAATTGAGTGGATTTGGTTATTATAGAATAAGGTAGAACATCATGAATTAATTTATCCAAACCATCATTTCAACATACATATTTATGTTGTTGTAGTTTAGTTGCGTGGTAAAAAATCATATAATGTACGCAAATAATTTTGAGTATTTCACTCTAAGGGATTTTTAATAAGAAAATTGTTACTGGCATATGTTTTATATGGTTGTGAAGTTGGGGTTATTCTATATAATCTTATAAAACAATTCTCAAATCATTTTGTAACAAGGTGATTTATCTTATTCTATCTTAGGTACTACTAGATACTTAATACATAATAACAAGATAAACAACATAAAATATAACATTCTTTCTAAGGTTGCTTTGAAATATAGTCAAAATTGTTTAGTTGGGGTTGATATAAATATGTTAAGTCTGGGCTACATGGGGTGTCGAAGAGATCACTTTAATGAAATATTATGTTAATATCATCTAGTCAAAATTTAATGAAAATTGTGGTGCAATAAAAAAATTAGAGAATAGGAGGAAATTGAGATATTTTGAAGAGATGACAATCCTTAATCTAGAAAATCCTAAGTATCTTTATTTTTTAAGTAGTTTTAAGAGAGAAGATCCAACATTACTAGAATAAAATAATTATCTTTATCTTTTAACTAATTTTAAAATAGAAAATCCAACATTACTAGAATAAAAATAAGTTGTGATGAGCTTCATAAACTCGATTCTAACAATTTCTAAAACATATATACTAACAATTTATAAAACTCAAGTTACAATGATCACTCTGCTAACCTTTTAAATTATCATAACTATAATGATTTAGGAATGTTTATAGAACTTTTTGAATAGAAAAAAAAATTAAAATAAGTCAAATAATTTATTATCTTTTATTTAAATCCAATATATAAAGCTTGAGATAAATAGACATTAATAACCCCTACCATCATTATATATATAATGATGACGATCATAGGATGTTAAAAAGGTAAAATGGTTTATAGGATGTTAAGAAGGTAATGTATTACTCTGAAGTCTTTAAACATTAAGATAAGTATTTCAAGATCATTATAGTTTCTTGACTGTGAAAAATATCTTAAAATTGAGATTGAAGTTGGGTATATGATTTACAATCTATGTGAAATTTTTTTCATATTCAACCCTATTAGTGTGACAGAAGTGACATACTCTTTCAACCCAAGGGGTTTTGGGAACTAACCAATGTTGAGATTTTGTATGAAACACATTGAATTTGTGCTTATTTTAGCAATGTTTTTTTTCTTTTCATTAGTAAAAAAGAGAGGGATTTTTCATTTTTGAGTATATAATCTAGAACCTAAGTGAAATTTCTTTCATCCTAATGCTTAGGTCAAGAAGATCATTCATCCTTATTCTATCTTTTTTGAGAAAAATGTGATTTTGGAAAATACCTCATCATAGCCATGCTTTGAGTGAAGGACATGCTCAATTCTATGAAAATAAGATTCTTTAATTTTGAGATTATAAGTTATAAATTGCTTTTTGATTTGTGCTTTCTCCACAACTATGTAGAAATGGTACATTACCAAACCTCACACTAGATTCTCAAAGATAAGTTTTTTTTATTTATTTATTCCATATCAAATATATAGTCATTTACAATTACTTTCAATTCCATAATAATTTTCGAGTTTCCATTATCATTTCCAATACTATAATTCAAGTTTAGTTTGTAATGAATATGGATTCTATTTATAATATAAATTATATTTGGAGAAAAACAATTTTTCCAAATTATATTGTAAATATAAATAATAATAATAATCATGATCACAATAAAAAAAATTAATGGTTACCAAAATTAAAAAACAAGTAAAAATTATTAAACCAATTATATATATATATATATATCTAAAAAAAAAAAAAAAGTCGAATAAAAAACTACTTGATTCATGAAAATCTGGAAGCATATTGCTCATCTTAGATATGGTTTTCTAAACTACTGGTTTAGTAGTCACTTCACCCTTATTTAGAAAGGTTGGCCCAAGTTTTATATACATTGGTAGCACTAACTAGTTACTCTGATAGGCGTCGCCTTGTGGGAGCTTGGCTACTTTAATAATTTTTCTAATTAATCTTTTTGATTGGATAGTGTAAATTGGATGATGCCATTATATTCTTGTGGTCGCCACTCCATCAACAAATGGAATTAAAATTCATAACTTCCTTGCGTATCTAAATCACATGTTTGTACCATATTTAAATTAATTTTTTACAAAACATGATTAAAAATTTACTTGTTGATAACCACTTATTAAAAAAAAACTTATAAAACATTGTATTGCAACATGGATTAATTTTGAAACTTTTAATTTTTCACATTCTCAAACTTATACCTCTTTAACCACTTGACAAGTGTGCATTTAAAAAAATTTCCTCTAGTCTATTACCCTCCTTGTTTCCTATGGATGTCATTCAAATGTATACCTTCTCACAGGTTACTATAAAGAACAAAATATTATTTTATTAAATTATTCTTGCTGCATTTTCTATTAATTTTCAAAAAGATGTTGTTGATGAGGTATTCAAAGCTCCATTCTACCCATTTATACTTCCTTCCCTAATGTATCAACTTGCACAAACAAATATACAATGATTAATCAAACAGATGTACAAATATTAATCAGATTGACATGAATTAAATAATATAAACTACAATTTCATATTATTTAAACAATATAATGAATAAATAATGAATTGTAGGTTTAAATTATAATATAGTTTTAGGTTTTATAATTTTGTGTAAAAACAAAATTGTGACTATTTGTGATCATATATCACTTAACTAATGGAATTATACTTCTTGTTGTATTCAATATTTGTGTTAACCTTTGGTGTATTGAAATATTTGGTTAATAATAAGGCTTAACTATCACACAATTTTCATATGCTGGATAAACTTTAAGATTAAATTATACTAAAATTAGTTTAATACAATAATAAATAATAAATTGTAAGATTAAATTATAATAGTTATTTTAATAAAATTAGATAATTAAATTATTATAAGGTTAATGGAGTAGTGGTTGACTATGCATGCCATTCAAATGTATGCCCACTCACACTTAAGAACAAAATATTATTTTATAAAATTATTCTTCCTAGGGTGGATTTATTTTTTCTTAATTAAAAAAAATATTGTTGCTCGGGTATTCAACTCTCCATGCTACCGATTTCGACCTCCTTAATGTAGACTTCCTTTATTAATGTATCCATGTGCACCAACAAATCTACAATGATTAATAATAAAGTTTCATTATCACATAATTTCCATATAAAAAATAAACCCTAAAGTTAAATTATAATAAAATTATCTTAATACAATAATAATTTGTAAGATAAAATTATAATAATTATTTTAATACAATTATATTATAATAATAATAATAATAATAATAAATTATAAATTTAGAATTCATTTTATTAATATTTTAATCTTGTAAGCATTAAAAAAAAATTACTTAATCACTTGACATGAGTAAATTGTATTTTAAATTGAAGAAATTTAAATGCAAGTGTTTTCAACTAATTATAATAAAATCCATGAAAGCTCTATGCAATATAGAGTTGGTCATTTTAATAAAACTAGGTATCTCACTCTTCTAGTGAAATGAAGGAACTACTTTGGCACAATCAGAGATCAATACCATGTTGATTGAAAATTGAGTGCTACTAACACGGAAGCTGAAGTTCCAAATGTTGAAAATGGCAACAAGAAATAGTGAAGGAGGCCTCCTGAAACATCTTTCCTGATCCTAGTTGGAAAGTGATCACCTAAACTAGGTGGGGACCACACATGTGATTTTTGTCGGAAAAATCTATTTTTAGACTATGTCTATTTTTAGACATATGGAGCATGGTTCAGGGATTGCATGTATGAGATTCTTGGAGTATGTGTCATGTTGGTAAAAATAGATAGGACTCTATTTTTTAGGTCAAAGAGGTCAAAGGCTATTTTTAGACTGCCTCTCCTAAAAATATGGAAGTCGAATATTATTAGCTCTTAATAATATTTGGACTATAAACATTATCTTATTCTCTTGAAGCACTTCAGTTTGATGCCTGGATGTGGCACATGCAGCTGACAGAAGGAAATACGCTTTTCCTAGGGTTTAAGTGAAGCTATTGCATGAAGACTTCAGTTAGAACTCATGTGAGAGAGTTTGGTGGAGTTAATTGAGGAAGTTAGTGGAGTTGTATTCAGTTTAACTAATCTAAACATAGTTGAGCTTTTTGTATCCAAGTTAACTAATAGATACAATTAGTGAGAGTGGTGTGAATTAATTATTAATTAATTCACTAATTAAATACTCATAAATCAAATAAAGAATACATCAGTTAACTTCAGTGCATGGACAGTTTCAGTGGAGACCAGTGCAGAAATAGGTGAAAGAGCAGGTTAACTATCAGTTGTGACTATACTGTTGCTATTTGCAACACACAAATAGGTGGAGTAATCAATGAGGATTGTGCAGTTCAATATAGGTGGTTTATCTATATAAAGAGACCATCCCATAGCTTGAAAACACAATTCAGGTTGGCTATCAAGTGGCTAAAGGTTGGAGCATGAGTTTTGCTAGATCTAGCTTGATAGTGTGTAGCAAGGAAGGTAGTGCATGAGAGCTTGCAAAGAGCTTTGTACTATGATTGTTACATGATCTCCATGACATGTATAATATACAGATAGTTGGGGGTTTTCAGCTTTAAGCTTTCCCATGAAATACTGTGTTCATATGTGTGAATTTTTTATGGCTTTAATGTCTGCATGCAATTGATTTTATTTCCTCATGTGATGATCAATGGTAGAAGAGATTCTGTATTATGCATGAAGCTAAAATAGTGTGTGATCAGGAGAATCTCGGTGAATAACTCATCCATTATTCAAATTTTTACATGGTATCGGAGCGATATTGATCATTGGAGCAATTGCAAAGCATTGAAGTGGTTGAGTTTGAGGATAAACTCAAGAAACATAAAGATGGAGAACGCCGGAAATATACATGCATATTGTATATAATTTTCTACATGGAATGAGAGCGAGAATTTTTTGGGTGCGCGAGTTTGTAGGGAATATCTGAAAACTTTTGGTGAAATATTTTCAGAAAAAAATAGCATATTTGGATTCCTTGCGAAAAAATACCCAAATTGAAAAAAAAAACCGGTCGAATCGGAGCTCGGATGAGAGAGATATCATCGATTTAAAATCAGCTCTTTTGTTAGAAAATTTTGCGACGGCGGGACAATTGCAATGTGCGCGAGCCAAGAATCTACATGCACTGAGGTACAAGATGCATGAAAAGCTTTGAGGAGCAAAGCAGAGGTTAGTGACTTGGTGGTTGAGAGGGAGCCTCTCAACATGCAGCGTGAGGACAAGTCAAGAAGGTTGGGATTCGGGCAAAGAATCTCTACAGACTTGGAGTAGATGGGATGTCTACGGAGCTTCCTGCTGATGGGAAGTGCATGAAAGGCATGCAACTGATGCTTGAGAGGGAGCAAGTTTTGCATGCAGGTATTGAAGTAGATGAGATGTCTACGGAGCTTCCTACTGATGGGAAGTGCAAGGAAGACATGCAACTGAAGCTTGAGAGGGAGCAAGTGTTGCATGCAGGCGAGAAAGACATGCAACTGAAGCTTGAGAGGGAGCGGGTTTTGCATGCAGGTGAAAGTGAACCTCGGGATGTGGAGCAGCCACAAGAGGATCATGGAGTGGAAGAGACAACTCATGCAGAGAAATTTCGTGCCAAACGGGCAGAGGGAGTGCATGCAGCTATACCACCATGTATGAGGTGGGGCGACATGCATGATTGATCCCAAGAGGAGATTTCTGGGCAGATTCATGAGATGGTGTGGATCTCATGGATTGAACCTGGCTACGAGGTGCCCACAGCACAGCAGTAGCATGATCAGTTGGAGATGATGCAGGCAGATCAAAGTGACAGTGTCGGATACTGGAGCGCGGATCAGAGTTGACAGCAAGTGAAAGAGTGCATGGGTGCAAGAGTTCAACAGCGCAATGGTTCCATGATGACATGTGCAGTAGCTAAGCAGAGGTCGAAGACTTTGATGATAGATGCTAGATGCATTAGACTGATTGAGTTGTTTGGAGCCTATTCAGTTTCAGAGGAGTTGCAGAGCAGATGCATGAGTTTGCATGGTGCATGCAAAGGGTGCATGGCATATGCATGGAGTTGCATGGTGCATGCATGAGTTTGCATGGCACATGCAAAGGGTGCATGGTAAATGCATGGAGTTGCATGGTGCTTGTAAAGGTTGCAGGGCGAATGCATGGAGTTGCATGTCGCATGCAATGACAGTCCTTTCTTGTTGAGAGGGAGTGTTGAAAATGGCAACAAGAAACAGTGAAGGAGGCCTCCTGAAACATCTTTCCTGATCCTAGTTGGAAAGTGATCACCTAAACTAGGTGGGGACCACACATGTGATTTTTGTTGGAAAAATCTATTTTTAGACTATGTCTATTTTTAGACATATGGAGCATGGTTCAGGGATTGCATGTATGAGATTCTTGGAGTATGTGTCATGTTGGTAAAAATAGATGGGACTCTATTTTTTAGGTCAAGAGGTCAAAGGCTATTTTTAGACTGCCTCTCCTAAAAATATGGAAGTCGAATATTATTAGCTCTTAATAATATTTGGACTATAAACATTATCTTATTCTCTTGAAGCACTTCAGTTTGATGCCTGGATGTGGCACATGCAGCTGCCAGAAGGAAATACGCTTTTCCAGGGTTTAAGTGAAGTTATTGCATGAAGACTTTAGTTAGAACTCATGTGACAGAGTTTGGTGGAGTTGATTGAGGAAGTTAGTGGAGTTGTATTCAGTTTAACTAATCTAAACATAGTTGAGCTTTTTGTATCCAAGTTAACTAATAGATACAATTAGTGAGAGTGGTGTGAATTAATTATTAATTAATTCACTAATTAAATACTCATTAATCAACTAAAGAATGCATCAGTTAACTTCAGTGCATGGACAGTTTCAGTGGAGACCAATGCAGAAATAGGTGAAAGAGCAGGTTAACTATCAGTTGTGACTATACTGTTGCTATTTGCAACACACAGATAGGTGGAGTAATCAATGAGGATTGTGCAGTTCAATCCAGGTGGTTTATCTATATAAAGAGACCATCCCATAGCATTGAAACAAGAAATTCAGGTTGGCTATCAAGTGGCTAAAGGTTGGAGCATGAGTTTTGCTAGATCTAGCTTGATAGTGTGTAGCAAGGGAGGTAGTGCATGAGAGCTTGCAAAGAGCTTTGTACTATGATTGTTATATGATCTCCATGACATGTATAATATACAGATAGTTGGGGGTTTTCAGCTTTAAGCTTTCCCATGAAATACTGTGTTCATATGTGTGAATTTTTTATGGCTTTAATGTCTGCATGCAATTGATTTTATTTCCGCATGTGATGATCAATGGTAGAAGAGATTATGTATTATGCATGAAGCTAAAATAGTGTGTGATCAGGAGAATCTCGATGAATAACTCATCCATTATTCAAATTTCTACACCAAATTTAGTATATATCATAGAATCAAATCAATGGAGCTGGGGGTTAAATTACAAGAAAAAAAAAATTATTCTTAGAACCAGAATACCAAAATTTTGTGGATATATAACTTCCATCACAAAAAAAAGGCATAATAATCACATATTAAAAAAATGTTTACATTTTAAAAGATGTTTTAGCATATTTACAACACATTTGAAAACAATCTCTATTTTAAAATATGTTTCTACATGTTTACTTAATATTAACTAATGTCTTTGTCCTTAGACACTATCGATGGACTAGAACCATTGTCTCTAACATAATACAAGATTTTTTATACTCTCTCACAAGAACCATTGTCTCTAACATAATACAAGATTTTTTATAAAGTTAGGAGAACACACATTTAAGTTTTTATGTGGGTAATATTTCTATATCATTAATTATATTTTTATATCCAAAGATACATACATTAAAAAAGAAAAAGAAGAAGATTTGTGGAAATATTAATAATGGAAAAAAATTAGGGGAAAGCATTAGTAATTTTTTAAAGTAAATTAAATTATTTTTTATATTATATTACTTATGAAATTAATTTATTGGTTATTTAATTAAATAAATAAATTACTTTCATTAATTAAATTAATTTAAATATGATTAAAAATATTTTAATATTACTTGATTTATTTATTAACATTAATATATTGATATATTAATTAAAACATTATTATTTAATATATAATAGTTAACCACATTAGTTAAACATAGCCAAATATAATCACATTAAGACTTGCCCAACTTCATATTTATTGTATTTGAGTATAATGCAATCCTTTTTTTTTTTTGCTAAATTGCGCTAATTCTATTATGAACATAAAGTTACAAAACTGCCACGGTTCATCTGAGGGAGCCTGAAACCGGGCTTGATATCCAAGTTCTGTCTAGATATGGAACTGCCCATAGCGGGAAACCAGTTCCTTTAAAAATAATTACACCGCCCATGAGCTGGGAAACCGGTGAAGAGTCAACTACATTCAGCATGATAAAACTATAGAAAGACATAACAGGCATGCAGCTGTTGCTGCTATATATCATCAGTGAAACCAAAATTTTTGCAAAAAAGTCAAGAGCAGAATTCATAGTGGTCCTGGACATAGCGGAGAGAAAGCAATTAGTTTGGAGCTGGCTGCTCCTCTTCAATTCGACAGCCATAGGGATCCTCTAGTTCTTCTTCAACGGTCTTGGCTCCGTCTTCGCCAGACAGGTCCGTTCCCACCTGCAAAAGAATATGGTCCGTGGAGGAAGGAGCAGAAGCAAGGGGAACGCTGGGACCAGCAGAGGGAGAGGTAGTTGGGTTGGGAATGGGCACGAAAGGAGCAGGCGCGGGTCCAGAAGTCGGAGGAGGATGGATGGTGTCTTCTTCTCGCAGAGTGACAGTTATGAAGGCAGTGATAGTTGGGCGGTTAAAGGCACTGTCAAAACGAAGCTCGGCACGTTGCGAGGACTGCCTCAGAATATGGCTGCCAGGGATAGGAGGGACGGCGGAAGCATGGAGCGGTGGCGTGGACAGAGGAGGAGCAGGGGTGTGACTGCCATGGGTATGACCAGGAATGTCAAAGCGAGCCAGAGTAGAGCGTCTTTCAGATGGCTCAGAGGAGAAATCGTCGCTGGAGCTGTAGGGAGGCCACTCGCTCATAGACCTGCCCTGAGAGGCACCACGTCTGCAGGTCATCTACTGCCTAAGTCTAGGCATGGTGAGCTTCTCAGAATGAGCCGACGAAGCGCTGGAGGGAGCTACAAGAACAAGAGAAAATTGACCAACAATAACGAGAGAAACCTGAAAATTGAAATTGGAAGGGCAGAAGTTACTGTGCGTATAGTGGAAGCCCGGAATGGTTTCCAGGCAACAATGCAAAGAGCATCGATGACCAGTGGCTGTGCATTCGCAAGGAGTAGCACAACCACCCGGGCAGAGAGAGCACAATGGCTACAGAGCTCGGTTGACAGAGCCGAAATGGTCCGGAGAGCGCGAGCAGGTGTCCATTTGATGTCGAATGCACAGACCAAGGCGGAGAGGGTGACGACGCGGCGGAGTTAATGCCCAATGCAGGAGCACATTGATGGCCTTATTAAAGGCACCATGGGGGGCCATGTGGCCACCCTAGGTGAGGCGCCTTGGGAGCTGGCCCGGGCCAAGTGGCCTGTTACGACGTCGTATCACCCGCATCCGGAGATGGTCGATCCATTTGCACCAGCTTGATGCAGTTCTGAGCAATGTCTCTGTCATTGATGATCTGAAGAGAGCCATGATTGAGGGTGTCCAAACTGTCAACTCCTAAATTGGCAAGGAGGTCCGCAACCTTGTTATCATCTCTCTTGGTGTGGGTAAAGGAGATAGCTTGATTATCATTCAGCCAGTTGCTGATCTTATCAATTCTGGAAGCCAATCTCTAGCTGGTAACTACCTTAGTTGATCGGGTGCCTTGGAGCAACTGATTGGCAATGCTGATAAGAATTTGAGAATCACCTTCCACAATGATGGGTGAGATGTTGTAGAGATGAGCTAAGTTAAGCCCTTGCCAGAGACCTTCTAGCTCAGCTGAGTTGTTGGTGTCCCAACCTATGGATCCGTAGTATATAGCCAGGATGTCTCCTTGGGAGTTTCTGAATATGCCACCAAATCCCGCTGGGCCTGGATTACCTTTAGAGGCACCGTCGAAATTCAATTTGAAGATTCCTAGAGGAGGAGGAGTCCAGGGATGAGTTTCTGGAGGGTTTTGTCTATTGGCCTTTGGAATGATTGATATTTTCATTTGCCAATTTTGCCATATGTTTGTTTCCTTTGGCTGTTTAGGAAGGTCCTCCTCCTGCCAGGAATGAAGAGATATAGACTCTTGAAGATTGCTGTAGAAGTTGCTCCAGATGATATCCAAGGGAGTGGATTGATGTTTGAAAATTCTCCTGTTTCTCTCTTTCCATAGGGACCATAAGAGGAGGCCAGGTATGATTTGCCAAAGAGAGTTGAGAATGGGGCTGCTGTATGGACGTTTGGGCCAGTGGCGCATAATGCTGGTAATGTCCCCTTGTGGTTTACTTCTTTGAATTCTAAAGAAGATCTTGTCCCAGAGTTTGCTAGCTAGCGTACAGGTCAACATGAGGTGTTGGATCGTTTCTGTGTTCTGCTTGCAGTTTGGACATTGTGAGGGGCCACAGAATCCTCACTTGAGAATATTGTCCCAGGTGAGTATTCTTTTATGATTTAGGAGCCAGAGAAAAGTGGAGATTTTTAGGCCAGGTCCCCTTAGCCCAAACAAATTGCCAGAGTCTGTCTTTTGGGAGCAGAACAGGATGCATCAAGATGAAGGCCTCTTTCGTGGTGAATATGCCTTTGGGCGAGTATCCCCATCGAAGGATGTCCGAATCATCCGAACAACGGATTTTTCAGTGTTGGAGTTCTTCCTGTAGAGCTTCCCAAATATTTCCTGGAGTAAAAGGAAGCAAATGAGACGGGTGCTTCCAATGTCTGTAATCGTTGCTGGAATTGGCAATCCAGCACTGGCTAACTTTTAGCTCTTCTGGACCGTTAAATCTTTCATCATTGGGAAGATTAAGAATGTCAGTAAGCTTAGGCCATTGTTGCCAGGAGTCTACCCAAAATCTGGCATTATGTCCATTACGAATTTCCCAGAAATTGTGTTGTTGAATAAGAGCATAATGTTGTTTAGCAGCGTTCCAAATAAGAGAGCCTGCTATCCCTGGTTTGAGTCTGATTAAGTCATCCGAAGGTCTATTGTTGGCATACTTGGCTGTCCACAATTTGGCCCATGGAGTGTGAGGGCTCGAGAGCCAATTCCACCAAAGCCAAGCTCCCATAACTTCGTTGCTGTGAAGGGGGTTCCTGAGCCGAAGCCCTCCTGCATCTTTGGGCGTACAGACTGTATTCCAGTTGACCAGCACCCATTTCCGAGTGTGAGTTGAAGAGCCCCATAGGAAGCGACGCTGCAGGTTCTTGATTTGATTAAGAACCCATTTGGGAGCTGCAAGCACAGAGAAAAGGTAAAGGGGCATAGATTGCAAAACAACCTTGATAAGGACCAATCTGCTGGCCATGTTGAGAGCTCTGAAAGTCCAGGAGGAGAGTCGAGCTTCAAGTTTTTCCAAGAGAATGTTCCAGGCCGAGTGTCTAAGGGCAGAGTCAATAAGAGGGGCACCGAGGTATTTCGCGGGGAGATGAGCAAGAGCGAAACCAAGGATGTGAGCTATGCAGGTTTGGATCAAAGGAGGGGTGTTAAAGAAGAAGAGTTGGGATTTGGAGACATTGACAGTCATACCAGAAGCAAGCGAAAAAAGGTGCAGAATGCGTTTGAATGATCTGGCTTCTTGAGCAGAAGGAAAACCAAAGAGCATAGTATCATCCACAAATTGCTGGTGGGTAGTGGTGGGCGATCCGTGAAGGGAAATTCCACGTAGTTGCCCATTGAGGACTGCATAATGAATGAGTATGCTAAGGCCTTCAGACATGAGAACAAAAATAAAGGGGGAAAGAGGGTCACCCTGTCTGATTCCTCTGGAGGACACAAAGGGAGTGGAAGGGGTCCCGTTAACAAGGATGGAATAGAGGGGTGTAGAGATGAGACTCATGATCCATCGTATCCACATCTGGTCAAATCCAAAGGCTTTGAGAATGCTTTGAATGTAGCTCCAACATAGTTTATCGAAAGATTTAGAGAGATCAATTTTAAGAAGCATACCTGGTTTTTTAGTGCTCTTGAGAGAGTGGATGACTTCGTGAGTCAAAATGATGCCATCCATGATTTGGCGTCCTTCCACGTAGCCCGTTTGTTCTGGCGAAATGAGGAGCGGTACAAGGGGCTTTAATCTGTTGGCGATGACCTTGGAGATGACCTTGTAGATCACATTGCAGAGGGCAATGGGGCGATACTTTTCTGGAGTGCTGGGTTGCTCTTCTTTTGGCACCAGAGCTATAAAGGTGGCATTTAAGGAGGGGAGAAGCCAATGGGCCACTCTAGATTCCTCAACCAGCTCCCATACTTCTATTTTAATGAGCTCCCAGAAGTGATGGAAGAAGTTTGCAGTGAATCCATCAGGCCCTTGCGCTTTCCCATCTTTAGTTTGTCCCATCATTGTTTCAACTTCTTGGAGGGAGACAGGGCGCAGAAGCATCTTGTTATGCTCTGCAGAGATATGTTTGGGAATAAGCTTCAAGATCGTATCAATGGCTGGCTGTCTGTCAATAGTGCTATCTTCTTGTAGTGTGCTTTTGAAATAGTCCAGAAGAACTTGTTCAATTTCTTCGTGGTGTTCTACTTGCTCTCCTTGCTGGTTAGTGATATGATGGATGCGATTTTGCATTCTTCTCTGAATTTTTGATCGATGGAAGAATTTCGTATTCCTTTCCCCTTCCTTTAGCCAAGTTATTCTAGACTTTTGTCTCCACAAGATTTCTTCTTGCCTTCGTCTCTCTTCTAGCTGCTTCTGAAGCTCCTGTTCTTGGGTGGCTGAGTCCTCTGTTCTTCCCTCAACTATGATTTTTTTTTGTGTTTCTTCCATTTTCCTTTCGAGGGCATTTATTTCCTGAAAGATGTTGCCAAAGACAGTGGTGTTCCAGTTCTTGATGAGCGCCTTGAGATATTTGAGCTTTTGCTGAAATTGGTACATTCTAGAGCCTTTGGGAGGAGTGAAGTTAGGCCAAGCAGTGGTGACCATGTCCTTAAAGGAGGGATGAGAAAGCCAGAATGCTTCGAATTTGAAGGGCTTTTTTAGCTGAGGACCGAAATTTTGCCAGTGAAGTGCTATGGGCCAGTGATCCGATCCTGCTACAGGAAGAATTGAGGCCGCAAGATCGCCTCCCAGATGTATGGCATTATCTGAAATGAGGAATCGTTCTAGCTTTGAGGCAATGTGCTGAGCCCCTGATCTTCTGTTATTCCAAGTGAACGTACCGTTAGAAAACGGGATGTCTATCAGCCAACTGTTGGTTATAAAGTCTTTGAAGTGAGCACTTTCCAGATCCGATCTGGCTCTCCCACATGTTCGTTCCTCCATTTTGGTTATCATGTTGAAATCCCCTGCTGCAATCCAAAGAGGATGAGTTCTGTGAGATTTTAGCGTTTCCATGGTATTCAAAAGTGTTATTTTCCTGGTATAGTCCTGCGGAAAATAAACATTTGAGAGATTCCCATGGATGTTTGTACCAATGGGATGTAAAGTGGCCTGAATAATATTATGTGCCGCATGAAAGTCAGATAGGACTATGGACTGAGTGTCCCAGGCTATGGCAAGTCCCCCTGAAGAGCCGGAGGCGTCTACTGCTACTGAAATACTGTTAGGCCAAGCTCTTGATAAGAGTGAACCTAGTACTTCACTGTTACATTTAGTCTCTTGAAGAAAGAGAATATTTGGTTTTTCTTTTTGTATCATATTTTTGATCATTTTGTGCTTACCTGGGCTATTGAGCCCTCTGATATTCCAAGAGATCAGCTTCATGAGGAACTATTTGACAGGGGCGGAAAGAACCGCGTTAGCTTGGGGTATCGTCCTGAGTTAA
The DNA here is from genome assembly GCA_034641835.2 of Pinus albicaulis. Lineage (NCBI taxonomy): Eukaryota > Viridiplantae > Streptophyta > Pinopsida > Pinales > Pinaceae > Pinus > Pinus albicaulis. The sequence goes on from CM076577.1 coordinate 1,415,088,636, forward strand.
CTAGCATTTCCCCAATGGAGATTGTGCGCTGCCAATCTGGCTTTTGACCTCTCTTTCTGGATTCTTTAGCTACTTTGAGGCTATCCCAGTGACTGCCTAGCTGAACGCCAAGTTTCGATTGCTGTTGGGCTTTAAATAGGACTTTTGCCAATTTTTCTATTTGATGGGGCTTGATTTTGTCGAAATCTTTGCTTTTGCAGGCATCCTCCAAACCAATAATGTCAAGATCCCCAAGCTCTAAGCCCTCGGAATCTTCTTCCATAAGATTTAGCTGACTGCTATTAAAATTTTCCCGTTCAGAAGTGAAGGGCCCAGATTTAGGATCATCCAGTTCCATAGTCTCCGGATGCCAGGTTAAAAGCTTAGTTTCAGTAGAAGGGTTGGTTGAGGGGCTTGCGGAGGCGGCTTTCTCTTGCTGATGAAGAGAGGGGTTCGGAAGAACAGGAGGGGTAGTCGCATCAGAGGGTTGTTGGTGAGGGTTGGAAGGCGTTTGGCCTGAATCGGACGAGGGATTCGTGTTGGAGAGAATGGCAAAGCTATTGTTGGTAGAGGGGGCATTGGAGGAGGGAGAGGACTTCTTACCCGTCGTCGAGGATTTCTTGCTGTGCCGTCTACGAGCAGGAACTTTGGTGAATCCATTTGCTTCTGGTTGGGTATCGGCCTCTTTGTTCTAAGTTGAAGCATTGAGGGGGCAGTCTCTGAACAGGTGCCCATGGGCATGACATCTTCGGCATCTGAACAGAACATGCTCGTAATCTAAGGGTTGAATCCACTCGAAATCATCATGATAGATACTTACTGCATCAGGTAGGGCTTTATCCAAGTGCATGTAAACGCAGATCCGCACATAAGAGGTGTAACGGCGGAGCTTTGTCTCTTCTGCTATTTTGATAAACTCTCCTAATCCCTTGCCAATTTCCTGTAGCAAGTCTTCATCCCAATATTCAAGCGGCAATGAGTATAGACGTATCCAGACAGGCGCCCAGTTGAAATTTTCCTTGTCTAGGTTGAACCTTTCCACCCAGTGCCTGAGATACAATCCAGCCGAGTTGAAGAAGTATGGCCCTTCATCCATGACTCTGTTTCGGTCTTCGATGCAGATGAATATCGTCGTGAAGAATCCTTTCGGTCCAAGCTGGAGCATGACGTGTCCTTTGGGCTTCCATTTGGAAGCAATCCAACCTTGTAGGGCTTTTTCAGTTGGCCAGAAGCCGATAAATTTTCCGATGAGGGCATGGTCCTTCATATATTGGATTCGAGCGTTAATACGGTGGCTAGGCAGATCAATCTTGGGTCTTTCTGGCGCAATAGGCTTGCAGGTGGAGGACGAGGGAGCAGCCTTGTCCTGTTGGGCCTACGTGGATGTTGCTGTGGGCTCTGTCGTTTCCTGCTTCTTGTCAGCCCCTTCCTTGTTTTGTATTGGACTGCCGCATGTAGCATCATTGTTTGCAGGGGGGGGCTGGCCGTCCCCCCCCCCCCCCCCGAGTTTGTTGCCATGGTTGTTTGCCAAAGCCCGTGAACCTGGAGAAGAGGACTGCCGCGTCTGATCAGTCGTGCAGGTGGGCTAGGGTTTCTGCAAATGCCTGCATCTAGGGTTTCATCAACTTATTTTACATTATCGAGTATAATGCAATCCTTAAATAATATACATTAATTAATTAAAACATTAAAATATTAATAAATTGGAACATTAAACATTATTAATTAAAAAAATTTACAATATGTAATTAAACTTTTATAAAAAAATGTTTAATAACATTAAACATTAATTCAAAAATATGTTAAAAAAATATTAATATTAATTAATAATAAAGTTAAATAATTATTACATTACCATTATTACATTGACATATTAATTAAATCATTAATACATAATTATTATACTCAACTACATTATTCAAATATATCTAAACATGAATATATTCAGATTTGGTTAATAATAATAGTAATAATAAGATGTTAGAATTGTGCTTAAATGTTTTTAAGTTTAAAACATTAATTAAAACTTTTGACAATATATTAATTAAAACATTCATTTAAAATTTTTAATAAGATTACTTTAAACATGTTTAAAGAAATTAATTAATATTAATTAATAATAATACTAATTTATTATCATTAATATATTGATATAGTAATTAAAGCATTAATACATAATTAAAAAATAATAATTAATACACAATTATAAATAGGTAATGATATTAGCCAAACACAGTCAAATCAAATATGACCACATCTAGATCAAGAATATGTTTAGTGTATTTCACAATAATTGATCTTATTCAATCAAAGTAGTCCTCAATTAATACAACATTAATTAATTAAATAATTAAAATAATAATTAACATTACTATTAATTAAATAAAAATTTAACATTAATTAAATTTAACTTTAATTAATTAATTTTTAAAATTACACGAAACATTGATAACAATAAAAAAAACATTAAAATGTTTAAGAACATAAATTAAAGCATTTGACAATATATTAATTAAAACATTTATTTAAAAATGTTCAATTACAATAAACATTTAATTATTAGATTTTTAAATTAATATTTTCATATTAATTAATAGTAATATTAAGTTGATTAAAATATTTAATAAAATTAATTAAAATATTTATATAAAAGTCATGTCTCACTAGCACAACGAGTTGAGGATCGAGTTCGTTGGCAAGGTGACTGAAGATGAAACCTCACGGGGGGTGGTTATGTCATGTGCTAGGTGGAGGGGACATGGTAAAAAATAAAGTCAGCTAAGGGCTCTCGTGGCCAATGCCAGGTGTGATTCTTGGGTAACTTTGACGACTTAGATGTCCCTCGATCATGGCTCCTAATGTCTAGAGGATCACACACATACACACATAATAATAACATTAACCAATAATTTAAAAATGTTTAAATAAATAGATTAATATTAATTAATATTAATATAAATTTGTCAAGTCCAACTAGCACAACCGGTTAACGATGGGCCTCGTCAACAAGGAGAACCAAAATCAAACCTCATGGGGGGTGGCTATGTCGTGTGCTAGGGGGATGAGACCTGCATAAACTCCAGTTAGTATAAGGGTTGGTGTGGCCCAATATGGGTGTGATCCCCACGTGACTTTGACATCTTAGATGCCCCTAGGTCGCGGCTTCTTAGGCCATAGTTGAAGCCTGGAGGATCACAGAGAACTTGACAGACAAAAAAAATATTAGTATAAATTTAATAGAATTGGAATTGTAAAAAAATGTTTCTAACATTGCAATGTGACATTATAAAATTTGGTCAACCACATTTGAAAATGTGGGTGACTCATTTACTATGTTTGACTATGTTTAAAAATAAAAAATATTTGACTTTACTGAGAATAATTTCCTATTAATATTATTTATTAATATTGATAATTAAATATGTAATCTATTAAACATTGCAATGTAACAAACATTGTTGCAATGTTAAACATTGCAATTTATCCAACAGTGCAATGCAATGTTACTACATTAGTCAAACACATTTACTAATACAATTGACTATTTTGGAGTATGTTTGGCAGTCATCACTCCTCAAGTTCAGTCAAACAAAATTCCCTATTAATGGTTAATCACTGTCACTATGACCAATCATGATCAACCATGGAAAATGACTCTATTGTGAACTATGATCAACCATGCTCAACCAAGGTCAAGCATGGTCAACCATGATTAATCATGATTGAATTTCATCAAGGATGATTAAGGTCTTTCTGGTTGAATTTTGATCTAGGTGGATATTGGTGGCCACTTGCCTATTCCACTTGGGGCCCCACCATTGTCTCTTTTAGTTTTTCAGTTTAAGCATAGCTTACTATTTTTAGTAGTTTTTCAGGTCCTGAACTTCTCAAGACGTTTTGAGGCCATAAACGAAGTTTTTTGGGAAAAACGGGAGCAACATGGATCCATGGTCTAATTTTTCTCACATCAAAAGTTACATTCCTCGAATAGATCTTTCTAACGAGGTGTGGTGCATGTCAAATGGAGATTGTATGCCAAAGTTATGTCCCTGGGAAGTTGAAACACCAATTTACCCAAATGGGGCCCATAGTTTTGGCGCTTCATCTCCTAGGGTTAGGGTTTTGGATGTTCAGGGTTTTCCATTGTTTCTAAATAATAAATAGGCCCTCGAGCCTCATTGTAACTCAGTTCAGAGGCCTGTAGCCACCACATATCTTCTCAGAGATAAGCTACTAGCACCCTAGCTAGTTTATTTCCATTTTGTCTCTAAGCAAATTTTAGTTCTTTAATATGAATGAAATGAAGTGTTATTTTCAATGCATATTTATATTAATGGCTATATGTGTATTCTTTTGCGTTCATGCATAAATTCGGATTAGTGGTATCAGAGTGGTCTGATTTTTCTTGATCCTTCTTTGCACGTCCCCAACGAGGTCGGGCTATAAGGATTTGGGGCTGATATGGTTGAACCTTTGCAAGATCAGCCACAAAAACCTCGACGTCCGCCCATGGGGGATGAAAAGAAAGATGAGAGAGCAGGAGATCCTATCAAAATATTACTCGAGGAGGCCCTCGAAAAACAAAGGAAAGTGATGACGGATAACGTTTCCCAGATCATTCAATGAGTGCCCAGTGGATGTGCATCTGCATCCAAAATCCACTCTGGAGGCGCGACTCCCTTTAAGGTATAAGTAAAATTTGAAATTCCCATATTTGAGGGTCAAATAAATGCAGATGTTGTAGATATATGGTTGAATCTATTAGAAGTATATTTCTTGGTTCATGACTTTTCTGACTGGAAGAAGATTATTTTTTCACTCCTCAAAGCTACCCCCCATGTCAAGGACTGGTGGGAAACATATTGTGATAAAAAGGATGAGACAGAACCCTCTCTATTCTGAGACGTATCCACTTGGAATTCTTTCCTAGATGCCATCAAGGAACAATACTATCCCGTGGGGAGCTATGAGGACAAGTATATACAATGGACCATGCTGCGACAACAAAGGGATCAAGATGTGCATGAGCTGATGAATCTGTTCCATACCCTGTGAACAAATTTGCATATAAAATATTCGAAGAAAAATTTAGTGTTAAAGTATCACAGTTTTCTGCACAGATACATTCAAGAGGAAATGGAGTTCCTCTACATCTCCTCGCTTGGAACGACATACCGGTATGATGCCAATATTGAGTAGAAATTCAAGCAGAAGAAGCGAGACTTCGGATCTGTGAATCAAAAGTAAGAGAAAGGTGCCCCCAAACTGTAGAACAAAGGACAAAGCCAAGGCATGGCAGCCCAATACAACCTACCAAAGCCACAAGCAAAGAAAAACACCATGAAGCCAAAGAAGGACACGGGAAAGTGGTGTGAGTTCCATAGGAGCTCCACTCACAACACAAGTGAGTGTCGGGCCAAGTCGTCGCTCGTGGCTGAGATGAGGGCTTCTAAATCATATGCATGCTCTGAATCTGAATCAGAACCTGACAAAGGGAAATAGATTATTGATGCAGAGCCCAATGCCATTTTTGCCACTACAAAGATCCAGAAGGAGGAACCGGAAGATCCAGAGGAGGTGGAGCGTATCTTCCAGTCCCAGGTGTGGGTAAAGGGTTCTCCGCTACAGTTCATTGTCGACAATGGGAGCTAAAAGAACCTCATTTCAGTAGATTTCGTGAAGCGTTTTGGCTTGCCGACCACAGCCCACCCACAACCACACACCATCGGGTGGCTTCACCAAGGACGGGATCTCCATGTCAGCCAGCAGTGTCGCCTTCCCTATAGCATCAAGCCCTTCACAGATGAGGTATTATGTGACATTACTCCTCTTGATGTTTCTGATGTATTATTAAGCCAACCATACTTGTGGAAGAGACATGTTGTGTATGAGTCACGACCTCATGTTGTTATTGTTACTTTGGGAAATAAGCTGTACAGAACACCAGAGGTACCTTGGCCTACCACTATCTCTTTGGTTACTGCAAAACAATGTAGTAAGCTCATTTCCTAAACTAGGATTTTTTTTTTGTGATGATCTACTCCCAGGGCAAGAAGAATAATGTGGCCATGACCTCCAGACACCTCTACATGACAACAAAAAATAGACAAGGTTATGGAGGAGTACGGGGACATTTTCACCTCACCCATAGGGGTGCCTCTGCACTGTCAGGTCAAACACCCCATTGATCTGACCCCAAGTGCGCCACTACCTAATGGACCGATCTATCGGCGCTCTATTCTAGAGAACGATGAAATCAAGAGGAAGATTTAGGAGCTACTGTAGAAAGGTCACATCTGGCCAAGTTCATCACCTTGTGGGAGCCCAATCATGTTAGTACAGAAGAAGGATGGGACTTGGAGACTCTGTATTAACTATCGGGCGCTGAACAAGATCACTGTCTAGAATAGGTACCCGATCCCACTAATTGAGGACCTTCTCGACCAACTCCAAGGGGCTAAATATTTCAACAAGATCGACTTGAAGTCTGGTATCACCAAGTACTAATCGAACCCTCCGATGTGTGTAAGACTGACTTCATAGCCAAGGAGTGCCTTTTCAAATGGTTGTTCATGCCTTTCGGGTTGACGAATGCTCCCACAACCTTCATGAGGTTGATGGATGACATCTTACGGCCATTCACCGACTAATTTGTAGTGGTGTACTTGGATGACATTCTGATCTTCAACCAGACTTGGGAAGAGCACCTCTATCACATCCGACAAGTCCTCCAAACACTTTGGAAACATAAGTTGTGTGCCAATTTGGATAAGTGCACTTTTGGCATGACCTAGTTCAATATCTGGGATAAATTATTGATGAAAGGGGGGTGCATGTGGATCCAACCAAGATCCAAGTCATTTGGGATTGGCCAGCCCCAACCACTCTAACAAAGCTTCACAGCTTTCTGGGACTTGCTAATTTATACTGGAGGTTCGTGTTGGGATTCTCTCATATCACTTGGCCCTTGGGTCAAGTCACCAAGGGAGGAGCGAAAGCAAAAATATTTTGGTCTGAATCTCAACAGAAGGCATTCGTAGAATTGAATCATTGCCTCTGTTCTACCCCAGTGCTCACATTACCAGACTTGCAACAAAAATTTGAGATTGAGACAGAGGCCTCGGACTATGCTATTAGGTCATTTCTTACTCAATAGGGGCATCGAGTGGCATATCACAGTGAGACATTATCCGACACAGTTCGCAAGTATGCCACTTATGACAAAGAAATGTATTCCATGTACAGGCTTGTCGACAATGGAAACATTACATTTTGGGGAAGGAAACTATCATCCACACAAACCACTGACCCCTGCAGTTCATACGGACACAAGGGAAGTTGCAGAATGATTGCCATCAGGAGTGGTCCACATATCTGCAACAATTTCATTTGAACATCAAGTACAAGAAGGGTAGCACCAATAATGTTGCAGACTGCCTCAGTTGACCACCGATCGTGGCACTAACCACCATTCTCAACTCTTGTGGGAACGAAACTTCTAATTGGCCACTTCTCTACAAGAATGATCCAGAATTCGGCCACACATACAAGGCACTCTTGGGGGGTATGAAAGTTCCAAATTTTCACCTCCAAGATGTACTTTTATGTCACATGGGACACCTTTGTGTTCATTAAAGTGAGCATGCAAAGATGATATGGGAAGCACACTACAGTCGAGTCATTGGGAATTTTGGGGTCAAGAAAATAGCAACAGTACTGCAAAATTATTTCTATTGGTTGAACCTTCGACAGGATGTCGAGAAGTACATTAGATCCTGCACTTCTTGCGCCATTGCAAAACCAACCATCAAGAAGCAAGGCCTTTATAATCCTCTACCTACCCCTATTCTACCTTGGGAATCCATATCCATGGATTACATGTCAGGCCTTCCTTCTACTAAGCATGGAAATGACTGTGTTTTTGTGGTCGTCAACAAATTCTTGAAGATGGCCATTATGGTAGCCTGCAAGAAGAATATCATAGTAGAAGCCACTACTAAACTCTTCTTTGAACAAGTTTGGATGCACTTTGGGATCCCACATTATATCATATCAGATCGCGACAACAGGTTCCTCAATACATTTTGGTCCAGCCTTTGTTCAATGTTGGACACCAAGCTCACCAAGTCCACAACTTTCCATCCCTAAACTGATGGCTAGGCAGAGGTTGTCAGCAGGATGATTGTACACATTTTGTGAATGTACAATTCAAATCATCCATGCACATGGGATGAGATCCTCCCCTATGTACAACAAAGTTATAACCGGCTTGAACCCCTTTCAGGTGGGCTTGGGATTTCAGCCACTATGTCCCATTGACGTAGCCATGCCATTTGCGACTACTCAGGCCGATTCGGCTCATGTCCAGTCTGAATTTGACAAAGCGAAAAGCTTCATCGAGCGCATTCAGCACATCCGCCAACAAGTTCATGACATATTGAACATAGCCAATGCTAAGTACAAGCAACGACATGATCAACATCGCGTGCACCACTAATTTCTAGGTGGGCGACAAAGTGGCTACATTTGTAGAAGGAGTGCCTCACTAGAGCCCACCACAAGCTTCACCCGCAATGATATGGGTTGTACACCATCACCAAGGCTTTATGGAACAATGCGTTCGAGCTTAGTATTCCACCATTCCTTGTTCTGCACCCAGTATTCAATGTGAACCGCCTTCGTCCCTACCTCCCACCTCTACTGGACACCTCTGACATTGCAGAACAACTCACACCAACAGAGTTAAACCCAGAATACATGGAACAGGCCACAACATATTGTATCATGGACATGTAAATCAAGAACACTCGCCAACATAAGATCCAACTATATCGGGCTGTCAAAGCTGGCCAACTCCTACACCAAGGCAAGTGGTTCACCAGGGACCAAGTTTAGTAGATATTTCCTCATCTCATGGATGAATTTAATGCAATGGGGATCATTGATTCCACTTGGGGTCCCACCATTGTCTCTTTTGATTTTTCAATTTCATCACAACTTACTATTTTTAGGAGTTTTTTGGGTCCTGAATTTCCGGAGCCGTTTTGAGGCCCTAAACGATGTTTTTTGGGAAAAATGGGATCACATGGGTCCATGGATTGATGTTGCTCAGATAAAAAGTTGTATTCCTTGGATATATATTTCTAACGAGGTATGGTGCACGTCAAACAGAGATCGTATGCCAAAGTTACGTCCCCGGGAAGTTGAAACACTAATTTACCCAAACGGGGCCCATAGTTTTGGTGCTTCATCTCCTAGGGTTAGGGTTTTGGATGTTTAGGGTTTTCCATTGTTTATAGATAATAAATAGGCCCTTAAGCATCATTGTAACTCAGTGCAGAGGCCTGTAGCCACCACATCTCTTCTCAGAGATAAGCTACCAGTGCCCTGGCTAGTTTATTTCTATTTTGTCTGTAAGCAAATTCCAGTTATTTGATATTAATGAAATGAAGTGTTATTTCTGGTGCATATTTATATTTATGGTTATATGTGTATTATGTTGCATTCCTGCATAGATCCGGATCAAATTTGGTCAACCATGGTTAACCATGATCAACCATGATCGACCATGGTCATTTAATGTGAACCATTTTCAATGATGAAAAACAATGTTGAACCACCATCAACCATGGTCAAGCATCACCATCCATGGATATACTGGTCAACCAATATTTCTATGGTCAGCCATGATTAACCGTGTTTCAATATGGTTAACCATGGTCATTGTCCTTATGGTTTACTATGGCCAACCATGATCGACCATGATAAAAATAGTCAACCATGATCAACCGTGGTCAAGCATGGTCAATCATGGTTGATTATGGTCAACCACGATCATGCATGGTTGAATATTGGTAACCATGATCAACTATGGTCAATCATGATCGAGGTCCATATGGTTGATTATGGTCAACCATGATCATGCATGGTTGAATATTGGTAACCATGATCAACTATGGTAAACCAAGATCAAGGTCCATATGGTTGAATCTGGTCAACCATGATCAACATGGTCATCTTTTTTCAACCATGATTAGCCAAGAGCGTTTCATGTTCTATAGACTCCTCATTGACAACCATAGTCAATGATTTTTATAATGGTAAAACATGGTCAGCCAAGGTCTCTATGCCTTATTATGGTCATCCATTGTGAACAATGCAGATGTTTGTGGTTGAATATGGTACAATTCCCTATTCATGGTTAATCCATATCTCTACAATCAACCATGGTAAATCATGGTTAATCATGGTTAAATTTAGTCAACCATGGACAATGTCTCTAGTGTCAACCATGATCAATAACAATTAGTAAAAGTCAACGTTGATCAACCATATTCAACCATTGTCAGCGATGGTCAACCATGATTATGTGTGGTTAAATTTTTTCAACCATTATCGACCATGATTAAGGTCTCTCTCATTGAACTTGTTCAACCATGCTTGAGTGTGGTAAATAGTGATTTTCGACCGTGATCAACCATGGCTAGACATGTTCATTTAATGTGAACTATTGTCAACCATGATTAGCCATGGTAAAGCATCATCAACCATGGTCATTATGGTAAACTAATGTTTTTATGGTCAACCATGATTAACGTGGTTGAATATGGTGTCTATGGTTAACCATGGTCATTGTGTCTATGGCTACCATGGTCAATGATGGTAAACCATGATAAAAATGGTGAACCATTGTCAACCATGATAATTCATGGTTGAATATCATCAACCATGATCAAGGCCTCTATGGTTTAATACGGTCAACCATGACTAACTAGATTAAACCATAATCAGCATGATCATGGTTGAAAATGGTCAACCATGATCAACCATAATCGACATGAATTTTTTTATAATGTTGTAATGTGTTTCTAATATTATAATACCTCTTGAGTTTATTAATCTCCCTTGTGTTTATAACAACCCCTCGGTTTATTAATCCCTTGGGTTTTTTAATCCCAATGGTTTATAATATTATTTCTTTGGTTTCATTAATCACTTGGGTTTATAGTATATATAATCCCTTGGGTTTATTAATCCCTTCATTTTGTAAAAGTAATACCTTGGGTTTATAATGTTAATGCCTTTGGTTTATTAATGGCTTGGTTTTATAATATTAATATGTCAATATTATAAGTGTTTAATATATAATCCCTTAGATTTACTAATCCTTTGGGTTATTAGATTTATAATATAGTATTTAGTATAAATTATGCAAGAACATTGACTATTGTGGTTATGTGTGTGCTTAATATACACTAATCAACATGTATGAAACACATTTGCTAATGTGGGTGTTGTAACGTTTATAACATTTGGGTCTATAATATTTGTGGTTTATAGGATGAGGGTTTGTAATATTTGGATATAATATTAAGGTTTATATTATTGGGTTTAATAATAAGGCTTATAATATTTTTTTTAATATTTGAATTTATAATATGTAGTGTTTAATATATATATGGCTTATAATATTTGGTTTTAATATTATGATTTACATTATGGAGTAATATCTTGGTTATAATATAGATTCTAATATATAGGGTTTATAAATATGCTTTAATATTGGGTTTATAATATTTGGGTTTAATATTAGGGTTTATAATATTTAGAGTTTATAACATTGGAGATTATAATATTTCACTTCATAATATTTCACTTCATAATATTTATTTTTAGGGTTTATTTATCTCTTGTGTTTTTAATATTTATCCCTTGGCTTTATTAATCCCTTAGGTATTTAATATTTATCACTTGGGTTCACGAGTTCCTTTGGTTTTTTATATTAAACCTTTGAGTTTATTAGTTATTTTGGTTTATAATATTAATAAACCCTTGCAGTTATTCATCTCTTGTGTTTAAAATATTAATTCTTATGCTTTATTAATTTCTTGGTTTATAATATTAATATTTATCCCTTCAGTTTATAAATTCCTTTGGCTTATACCTCGGATGCAGGTGACAGAACTAACACGCTTGAAAATCACATCCCACACTCCCATGGAGGCAAAGCTCTTCTGCACAGAGACTCACCTGCTGAGGATCTTGAAACCATTAGTCACTCGCACGAGACTCACAGAGTCAGGAATGATGACAAGAGGATGAGAACTGCGTCACCAGGTTCAGATCGTCACTTCACATCTCTCACCATTAATGAATGCCATGATTAACTCCTTGCTATCCTCCTCACACACACCCCAGCCCCTTTAAAAAGATGAGTCCTCAACCTTTTTCAATACACCATCTACTATCTCTTCATTTCTCCCATTTAACTCTGCTCTAGCTTCTCCCTAACTTCAGAAGGCTACGTCACTCTACACTTAAATTCATGCTGCACAGTCTCCCCCGGGTTGTCGCTCCCCCTCTTGCGCACCTTTCCCCCAGACATTCCTACTCCCTGAGATCAAGCACTGCTTACTTTTTGGCATACCCTCCCTTGAATTGCTTCCCCCTGCCTCTATGCATAATGGCTCCCAGACTTCTCCGGAGAACTATCTGAGGCGAACAGAGAGGGGCTCTCCCAGGTCGATACCATCATGGAGAGGAAAATCGCCTTGAGTTGATGGAAGGATCCTCTTCCAGCACTTTTGATCATCATCGTCCCAACCCTGAGCAGAATGCAGAAGCCCATGGGCAAGCTGCGCAGAGAGTAAGACGCGACCTGAGGAATTCCACCATCTCTCCCCCGGCACGCCTCCATCACTGCAAAAGTGACTCATTTCTAGTTAAGGAGGAGGAAGACAAGGATTTATATGTATGGGTGATGGATTCCAATGGCATCTGGACATGTTTCCCACATGGCGTAGACCCGGACTCCCCCATCCTCTGCGCACCGGTCCACAATCACAGGAATTCTATGGTAGACATGGAGGAAGCTGCTGCGCAGGCCCCTGCTTGCCCCATAGAGGAGAAGGTCCCCAACAGTGATAATGAAGACAAAAATTAAAGCCTGCGCACCTTCACAGACCTCTTATGTTTTTTGTCAAGCTTGCTACTAGTGCCTTTTTGTTATCATTTACTTTGTACTACTTAGATATGCCTATGCTATTACACACAATGTAGATTTCTGTTTCAAGTTTTGTTTTCGCTGGTTTCCTCCCCTGAGGCAGCCCAGAAACCATGTAACAAAGGTTGGGATCGGCTAAGCGCGGCTTGCCAACCCAGCCTATAGCATATGTAACTTTTACATTTTCGAATTAATAGAACATCCTAACTTACCAAAAAAAATAAAAATCCTTTGGCTTATAATGTTAAACCCTTGGGTTTATTAGTTCTTTTGGTTTGTAATATTAATAATCCCTTGAGTTTAAATTATTAATTCGTAGGGTTTATTAATTTGTTAGGTTTTGAGTTTAATATATCAATTCTTAGGGTTTATTAATCCCTTGATTTTTCTAATTCTTTGGGTTGGTAATATTAGGCATTAAAAGTTAGTCATACACTTTAATATTAATGCATGATACAATGTCACATTATGAAAAACATTGTCTCAATATGAAAATAAACCATGGGCTATCATTATTAATCATAGTTAGTCATAGTTAATCAAGGTCTTCCATGGTCGAATGTCACATTGTGACAAATATTGTCTCAATATGAAAATCAACCATGGAAAACCATGGTCATTCTTCGTCTGACATCGTATTGTGACAACAATTATCTCAATGTTTAAATCAAGCATGCTCAACCATGTTTATTTTATGGTTTATAGTATTTATCTAAAAGTTTTTATATCCTTGAGGTTGATAATATTTATCTAATGGTTTTTATATACTTGAGGTTTATAATATTAATATCTTAGGTTTAATATTATTCTCCTGAGTTTATAATAATAATAATCATGTGAGTTTATCAAACTTTTTTGTTTAAGATATTAATTTGTAGACTTTATTAATCTCTTATGTTTTTCATATTGATCCCTTCACCTTATTGATCCCTTACGTTTTTAATATTTATCCCTTGGGTGCACCAATTCCTTGAGTTTATAATATAAATCCCTTGGGTTTATTAGTTCTTTTTGTTTATATTATTAAACCACCCTTCGGTCTTAAAAACTCTCGAGTTAAAGGGTTTATTAATTTCTTAGGTTTTTGAGTTAAAAATATTAATTCTTAGGCTTTATTAATCTCTTATGTTTTTAATATTGATCCCTTGGCCTTATTGATCCCTTAGGTCCTTAATATTTATTCCTTGGGTTCACCAATTCCTTTGGTTTCTAATATCAAACCCTTGGTTTTATTAGTTCTTTTTGTTTATAATATTAATAACCCCTTGGGTTTTTTAATCTCTTGAGTTTAAAATATTAATTCTTAGGGTTTGCTAATCTCTTGAGTTTAAAATATTAATTATTAGGGTTTATTAATTTATTGATTTACAATATCAATATTTATCCTTTGGGTTCACCAATTACTTTGGTATATAATATTAAACCCTTGGGTTTATTACTTCTTTTGGTTTATGATATTAACAATGTCATGGGTTTATTAATCTATTTAATCTAAAATATTAATTATTAGGGTTTAGTAATTTCTTAGGCTTTTTAGTTTAAAAATTTTATTCTTAGGGTTTATTAATCTTTTCTATTTTTAATATTGATCCCTTGGCCTTATTGATCCCGCGGGTTTTTAATATTTATCCCCTCGGTTCAACGATTCCTTTGGTTTATAATATTAAACTCTTGTGTTTATTATTTATTTTGGTTTATAATATTAATAATCCCTTGGGTTTATTAATATTTTGAGTTTTAATATAATGATTTACATTATGGTGTAATATGTTGGGTTATAATATATTCTAATATATAGGGTTTACAATTAGAGATTAATATTGGGTTTATAATATTTTGGTTTATAATATTCTGATTAATATTTAGAGTTTATTACATTGGAGATTATAATATTTCGGTTCATAACATTGATTCTTAGGGTTTATTGATCTCTTGTGTTTTTAATATTGATCCCTTGGCCTTATTGATCCCTTAGGTATTTAATATTTATCCCTTGGGTTCACCAATTCCTTTGATTTGTAATATTAAACCCTCCAGTTTATTAGTTCTTTTGGTTTATAATATTAATAACCCCTTGGGTTTATTAATCTCTTGATTTTAAAATTTTAATTCTTAGGGTTTATTAATCTCTTGAGTTTAAAATATTAATTCTTATGCTTTATTAATTTTTTGTTTGTAATATTAATATTTA
Source organism: Pinus albicaulis (assembly GCA_034641835.2). NCBI lineage: Eukaryota > Viridiplantae > Streptophyta > Pinopsida > Pinales > Pinaceae > Pinus > Pinus albicaulis. The sequence continues at coordinate 1,415,103,809 of CM076577.1, forward strand.
TCCCTTGGATTCACGAATTCCTTTGGTTAATAATATTAAACCCTTGGGTTTATTAGTTCTTTTGGTTTATAATATTAATAATCATTTCGGTTTATTAATCTCTTTAGTTTAAATTACTAATTCTTAGGGTTTATTCATTTCTTAGGTTTTGAGTTTAAGATATTAATTATTAGGGTTTATTAATCCATTGAGTTTTCTAATTCTTTGGCTTGGTAATATTAGGCATTAAATATGATTCATAAACTTTAATATTAATGCATGGTCGAATGTCACATTATGAAAAACATTGTCTCAATATGAAAATCAACCATGGGCTACCATTGTTAATCATAGTTAGTCATAGTCAATCAAGGTCTTCCATGGTCGAATGTCACATTGTGACAAATATTGTCTCAATATGAAAATCAACCATGGAAAACCATGGCCATTCTTCATCCAACGTTGCATTATGACAACAATTGTCTCAATGTTTAAATCAAGCATGCTCAACCATGTTTATTTTATGGTTTATAGTATTTATCTAAAGGTTTTTATATACTTGAGGTTTATAATATTAATCTCTTAAGTTTAATATTATTCCCTTCAGTTTATAATATAAATAATCATGTGAGTTTATTAAACCTTTTTGTTTAAGGTATTGGTTTGTAGGTTTTATTAATCTCTTATGTTTTTCATATTGATCCCTTCACCTTATTGATCCCATAGGTTTTTAATATTTATCCTTAGGTTCACCAATTCCTTGGGTTTATAATACAAAACCCTTGGGTTTATTAATTATTTTCATTTATAATATTAAACTTCCCTTGGGTCTTAGAATCTCTTGAGTTAAAAATATTAATTCCTAGGTTTTTTAATCTCTTGTTTTTTTAATTTTGATCCCCCAGCCTTATTGATCCCTTAGGTCATTAATATTGATCCCTTTGGTTCACCAATTTCTTTGCTTTGTAATAACAAACCCTTAGGTTTATTAGTTCTTTTTGTTTATAATATTAATAGCCCCTTGGGTTTATTAATTTCATGAGTTTGAAATATTAATTCTTAGGGTTTAGTAACCCCTTGAGTTTAAAATATTAATTACTAGGGTTTATTAATTTCTTGGTTTATAATATTAATATTTATCTCCTGGGTTTATAATATTAATAATGTCGTGCGTTTATTAATCTATTTAATTTAAAATATTAATTATTAGGGTTTATTAATTTCTTATGTTTTTTAGTTTAAAAACTTTATTTTGAGAGTTTATTAATCTTTTGTGTTTTTAATATTGATCCTTTGGCCTTATTGATCTCGTAGATTTTTAATATTTATCCCTTGGGTTCACCGATTCCTTTGTTTTATAATATTAAATCTTTGTATTTATTGGTTCTTTTGGTTTATAATATTAATAATCCCTCGTGTTTATTAATCTTTTGAGTTTAAAATATTGATTATTATGGTATATTAATATCCTAGGTTTTCTAGTTTAAAATGTTAATTCTTAGGGTTTATTAATTTCCTGTCTTTTTAATATTAATCCCTTGGCCTTATTGATCCCTTGTTTATTATTTCCTTGAGTTTTTAATATCAATCCATTGGGTTTATTAATCCTTTTGTTTTTTAATTCATTGGGTTTATAATATTAACAATCCCTAAAGTTGATTATTCTGTTTGGTTTATAATATTAATAATCATGTTATATTAATCTCTTCTTCTTGATCTCTTAGCTTTTTAATATTTTTCTCTCAGGTCCACAAATTCCTTGGGTTTATAATATTAGACCTCTGGGCTTATTAGTTCTTTTGGATTATAATATTAATAATCCATTGATATATTGGTAAGAGATATATACTTATTATAAATAGTAATAAAATACTAGTATTATGTTATATTTTAATTTTAGTATAGTTTAACTTATAACTATTAATGTATTGAAAAAATTTAATAAAATTTTATTATTATATATTTTATTATCAAATAATAAAATTTTATCAAATATTATATTAAAAGTATATATTTATTATCAAATATTATTATTATATATTTTATTATTTTAATATATATATATATATATATATATATATATATATATATATATATATATATATATGTTTAATATATAGTAATAGTTTATTATTAATATATTAAAAGTACATATATAAAATATATTGGTAATTATATTCATAAATATATAATAATTATTTTGGTAAAATACATGTGGTGGGTGGTGGTGTTGTAAATCTATTTCATATACACCTATAAGTTTATATCAACTATAATGATAAATGTGACTATCTTAGTTTTACATATATACACCCGTAACAACATAGAAAAAGCTAAATATACAAACAAAAGAGTTTATAAAATAGAGAAATTTCTTGTTATTGTAATTATAAAAGTATATACTAATTTTTTAATTTAGTTATTATGAATTTTATTTTAAAAATAATAGTCATTTATCTTAATCTCAAAAATTTCTTAACCTCACCAAAAAAATAATAAAGTTTGTTAATAAACAAATAAAAATTACTAAAACAATAACCAATATTTATAAATAATATTTTGTATGGTCAATATGATACATATATAACACTGGCTAAAAGTTCATTCAGCAAGTAACCTTATTAATGGAAATTGCTGTAAGTTGAAAGTCAAACCAAAATCTGGAAGCCTATTGCTCATTTCAGATATGGTTTTCTAAACTACTGGTTTATTAGACACATTACCGCTATTTAGCAATATTGACACATGAATTATATAAATTTAGTGGCCATGACTAACGTTTAAATACGTACACCCGTAACAGCACATGATAAAGCTAAACATATAAACAAAAAGAGTTGGAATCCATACGGTTGACTTACTAGGGTTGATGGGCGGTGCCAGGTTTCAGTGCCCGTGCTCCGGCCATTGCTTGAGTGTCTGAGCTGTGCCATGCTTAGGGCAGTGTTTCAAGTACTTTTTATATGGTGTTTCAAGTCATTGAAAAGGATGTTGTGGTTGTAAAAACATGTGTTTCTAATAATAACTTAGAAAAATATGTAACCATTCTCACGCCAAAATGAAGAGTTTTTTTAAAGGGATTTGAAGTTCAAACTTATACTTATTTAGCTAGGCATTTATTTGGGATAATGTCATTAGTAATGCTATACGATTGCTTGGTACTAAGGGACCAACAATAACAAAGTAATATAACCTATGCAGACAGAAACTGCAGAAACTTAGTTCAGAAAACAACAGTCCCAACATGTCATAGCCATGTGCAAAATACCCAGAAAAAATGTTGTTGCAGTGATCTCAAATTCGAAAAGTTTTCCTTGTAGATCATGGCAATCTGACACACTTTTTTCCTTCTTATTTCTCTCATTAGTAATTAGGTAGAGTTATGATTTAATCCATTCATTTTTTGAAATTTCTGCTATATAGCTTATGGTAATATAAGCTAGAATAGTAATTTTTAATAGATTTAGGAAAGAATTTGAAAATTTTACATTTAAATTATATAGTTTTTTTATGATAATGTTTTTGATTATTCTCTTTTCATATATAATAGATTTAAAGAAAATTTCAAATTGATGAACTTTTAACCTCAAAATAAAAAGAAATTTTTTTGAGATTTATATTATTGTTGTTATTTTATATAGTAGTTATGATCTAGCTTTTAAATAGCTAGACAATTTCAAATTAATGAACCTTTAGCCTCGAAATAAAAAGAAACTCTTTTGAGATTTATATTATTGTTGTTATTTTATATAGTAGTTATGATTTAGTTTTTAAATAGCTAATACATTATAAGATGACACATAAAGATAGTTACGGATTAGATTCAATAAATAAGGATTACATATGAAATAAAATAGGATATATAAAGGATTATATATGAAATAAAATGGGATATTATATACGTTGTCACCAAACCCTATATTTTTAAGGAGAAATTAGTGGAGATTTATACAAAATATATGCGAGGTTTGGAAATTTGATTCACTTTATAGTTCAATGTTTTTTTATAGAGGATATATTACTATATTTTTGTTCTATTTTTTCCATCTTTCAAAATATTCTAACTTATAGAATTGAAGGTTGTGTTTGAGTAAAAATGAATTTAGCCATGTGATGTAGTACAAGTAATTGCTTGAATTTATTTAGCATGAAATAAGCTAGCAAATCATGAATTAATTGATGCAAATCATTATTTCGACATGCATATTTATGTTTTTGTAGGTTTGTTGCATGTTGATTTGAGAAAAAAATGATGCTACTTGTTACACATAACCTTATGCAATTCAATGTAAGAGCTCCTCAACATGGAAATTGCCACTATATTGAAACTTGTTTTATATGGTTGTGAAGTTTGGGGTTACAACATATTTATAGAGTCATGGAAAAAGATAAAACAATTGAAAATCATTTTATAATAAATAACTTTAAATTTAAAGGTAGTTCACCTTATTCTCTATTGGTTATGACTAGATACTTAATACAAAGGAACACTATAAACTATATAAAAAAGCAACAAGATTTCTAAAGTTGCTTGGAAATCTAGTCAAAATTGTTTAGTTAGGATTGATCTAAAGATGCCAAGTCTTGGATACATGGGGAGTGAAGAAAGAGATTACTTTAAAGAAATATCATTGTAATACCATGTAGTCTAAATTTAATGAAAAATCTTGGTTCTATAAAGATTTAGAGAATAAAAAGAAATTAAGGTATTATAAAGAAACAATCATCCTTAATCCCTAAAATAAAAATTAAATTTACCTTTTAACTAGTTTTAAGAGACAAACCAACATCACTAGAATAGAAACAAAGTGTGATGAACTCTATATTAACAACTCCTAAAACACTTGTTACAACACTCACCTTCCTAACTTTTTTAACTCATCAAAACTATAACTATTTATAAATGCTTATCAAACTTTTGGAAGACTAAAATAAAATTTTAAAATAAATCAAATAATATATCATTGTTTCTTTTAATCCAATATATAAATATTGAAATAAATAAATATTAATAACTACCACCTTCATAACTTTAATCAAATAATTTATTATCTTTTACTTTAATCCAATATATAAAAATTTAAATAAATAAACATTAATAACTGCTACCTTCATTGTATATGATTATGATGATTAACATCCATTAAAACAAAAAATGGTTTATAAGATGAAAGGAAGGTAAAATATTACCTGGAAATTTTTAGAAGTTTATTTCTATGCTCTAAAGCATTAAAAAGTGTTCCAAGATCATCATAGTTTTGTTGAGGATGGAAAATATTTTAAAGTTTAGATTTAATTTGAGTACACGATTTACAACCTAGGTCAAATTTCTTTTCATCTTAAACCCTATTAGTGTCACAAAAATGGCATACTCTTTCATCCCAATGGGTTTTGGTAATTAACCATTGCAGAGTTTCTCTTTGGAACTCATTAGAATTTATACCTATTTTAGGAATGTTTATGTTCTTCTTTACATTAGTCAAGAAAAAGATATAGGTTTGGTTTTTTATTTTCAAGGTTTGGGTTTGTCACCTCTTTATATTATCATAATTTCCTTTTTAGTTTAACTCATCACTCCACAATTTCTTCTTAAAATTTAAGGCGATAATATTTTTAATATTATCTTTATTGTTTAAAATGATCTCCCCTTTATCACCTAATGGTCTAACCTAGTTGATGCATCTTTTTGCCATCCTATTTGAGCCAAAGGTGGTTTTGGAAGATATATGGTCATAGCCATGCTTTGGGTGTGGGACAATATTGCTTCCATGATGATAGAATCCTTTAATTTTGAGGTTATAAGTTAAAATTGCTTTTGGATTTGTTCTTTCTCCATAATTCTTTGGAGATGCTACATTCCCAAATGGCACACTAGACTCTCAAAGAGGAGTTTTATTTTATTCCATGTGCAAATATACACTAATTTAGAATTGTTTTCAAGTCCATAATAATCTTTCCAACTTTCATTAGTCATTTTCTCAATACTATAATTCTAACTAAATTTATAACAGATATAAATTAAAAAATATTTATAAAAAAAAATTCTCTAAATTATTATTGTGATATACCAAATTATATATCTAATGCTTTTAGATTATCCTGAATTTTGTTTTTCCAATTATAATTACATCCATCTTAAAAAATTACCGATCATAATTTAAAAAAATTCATATTACTCACTAAAATAGGAAAAGCTAATTCTCTCAAACAGATATATACTTCTTAATTTTCTTCATAGGTGAGAGCACATTATATACTTCTTAATTTTTTTCATATGTTATAGCACATTAGCGAAATGTTCATTATGCAAGACACATTATTGATCGAAATTGTTGCAAACCAAACGTTGACCTCCAAAACTATAACAGCGATAATGCGGTAAAATCTCTCGATCTTCCCCCAAAATTGAGTCTTGTAAAGAACTGCCTGATTCATGAAACTTCCACAAAAGTCTGGAAGCCTATTGCTCATCTCAACTCAGATATTGTTTTCCAAGCTACTGGTTCATTTGACACGTTACCGTTATCTAGCAATGTTGGCTCATGAATTATATACATTTAGTGGCCATGACTAGTTTTACATATATACACCCGTAACAGCACACATAAACCTAAACATATAACCAAAAAGAGTTGGAATTCATACGCTTGAATCACTGGGCTGCATGGCCAGTGCCAGGTTTCAGTGACCGTGCTCCAGCCATTGCTGGGATGTCTGAGCTGTGCCATGCTTAGGGCAGTGTTTCAAGTACTTTATTATATTGTGTTTCAGTTCATTGAAAAACATGAAATTGTGATTATAAAGAAGATGGGTTTCTGATAATTTAGAAATATGTAACCACCCTCGTGCCAAAATGAAGAGGAGTTGCAAGGGATTCAAACTTAAACTCATTTAGTTAGGCATTTATTTGGGATAATGTTCTTGGGTATTAAAGAGACCAACAAAAACAAATTAATAGAAACTAATATAACCTGTGCAACTGCAGAAACTTAGTCCAGAAAACAACATTCATGCAACAATCCCAATCTGTCATTAAATCCTCCATCATCACGAGCCATGTGTCAAATACAGTGAAAGAAAGATGTTGCAGTGATCTCAAAGCCAAAAAGCTTTCCTTAGAGATCATAGCAATCTGAGATGCTTAGAATTTTGATTTCCTTTTCCATCTAACATGGCTGTATGGACCTCAAAAAAAAAGAATTCATGTAGATCTTTACATTGACGAATGCCCAACTGGTTGGCATTTTCCAGAAAGTATGGTAAGAGAACTTTTTAATTGAGAGAGAAGAGATAAGATGGATACATATTGAACAAGACAGTCATGAAGTCCATGACGTCCAGGCAGAGGCAATGTACAGTGACAAGTCCTTCCACCCAAGTTTGAGGATCCCTCCTTCCTCAACAAGTGAGTAGCCTTCACAGCAAAACATGTTCAGTAAAAGCTCTGCCTGAACAGAAGCATTCCCTCTCATTGATATTTGTCTAAATCCACAGCTCTGCAAGTGTGTTCTCCAATTTTGGAACTTGGGCTCTCCTGTCCTAGCAGGTCCTCCAACAGCAAGAATGTTCCTTATTTCATGTGACAACAGTTGTTGCTCCACTGTATGCCTCTCCATGTTGTCCTCATTAAAGCATGCACCCAGAGCATCAAACATTGCAGAATAATAGTGCAAGGCTTCAACAAAACGGTTCAAGAAAGGACCCATTGTGTTTAGGTCTTGTTCCACCATTGTGATGACTTTAGGGTTTAGCCTCTGCAGCAAACGCAGAGTGCATGTGTCTGATCCTGTAACGTCGTAGAGAGAATGGTGAAGCCAGTGAACAGCCAAGGCATCACCACTTCTTACACGAAGAGCAGCAGGATCCAATTTCCCAAGTTTCTCTGCAACTGGGTGGAATTCGAAAGGCAGTTTTAGGGTATGAGCAAAGCTAGAAAGACGTTTCCCTGTGGCTTCTAGGGCTTCCATGGAGGTTCCCAGGCCTGTAATTCTGACATGAGGACACCCACCTGGTCTGGCAGCCAGTATATGAAATAGAGCAGGCCATTGAAGGCCTTGCATTATATCAAAATCTATGATGTGCACTTTCCTTTCTCCATTGAAGGCTTCTAAAATGGCTTGGTTGGAAGTAAAATGAGAGAATTTCACAAATGGGCAGATGCTGTTAAAGGTCTGAAAGGCTGTCAACAAATTGTGGTTAATTGAAACCAGCTGAGGCCTGCTAGTTTCAAGTGGAGAGCACAGGCCAAGGTATGAGTTGTGAAGACGTGCAGCCATTCCTTCAGCAAAGTAAGCTGCCACTCTTTGCAGTGGGTTCCCATATGGTGTAGAGAATTCACTCAACTGAGGGAGAATAGAATAGGCTTGTTGAACCTTGTCCATGGAAATTGCCTCTGCACACTGCAGCAAGAGAGATAACAGATGCAAACCTTGTGCATCTGTTAGATCGTAGGAATTGCTCGATGCATTCAAAGTCTTCTTGCAGGCTTCATGATTTGTCTCCGTATTTGATTTTCTTTGTGCTTGACAGGAATCTTGAAATTGCCCTTGATGTAAAGTGGTGAATCCCTGGTGATCAGATTGACTAGAACATTCACCGTACGAGACATGGCACGGCCTCTTGGCTTTTGACTGTGGAGGGAGCCCAGCCAATTCATTGCCTTGATGATCTGATTCAGAGGAATTCATAATGATCTGCCTTTCCATCAGATTGCACTCAAGAAAAGATTGCCTGCTGTCAGACTGTGTACTCAGGCCCTCATGATCATCAGCATTGAATTCTCTTTTCTTCATCATAGTTGCGGGGGCATATCTCCATCCTTGGCACAGACTCTCATAACCACTTGTATTGTCTAAAACAGGCTTGAAGCTGGCCACATGAGCTTCCTTGGCCACTCCAGATCTCTTGTTATTATTATCCAAGATCATCTGTACTGCCCTTATATTGGAGCTCATATAATTCAAGCTGCCATGACATTCAAGGGCTGCAGTGAAACCTTCAGATCCACTAGAAGAAGATATTAATGCCTCAGCATGAGGAAATGTGGGCATGAGAATCTCATCCAGTTTTGGATCAACTACACATGAATCTGTTCTTCTCCCTGATCCATTTTTGTTCATAAACTGCTGCATTCCTAGCAGCTGCCTTCCAGAAGATTCTCCCCAGAACATTTCATGGCTGTTGATTCCATCTGGGTCTGTAGGGATTAAGAAATCAGCTGATCCTGTAATATATCTATTAGTAGTAATTAATTGATAAAAATCAATAGGTTTTCTATAAAATGCTTGGTAGGCCAACCTGCCAACCTAGCTAGACATGTGCAATTAGAAGAAAGTTGGAAAATATGCTGATGGTGGGCATAGAAAAGAAAGTATTTTTTTGCAACATTCTAATTGTTTTGTTCATGGAATTTAGCATAGATTAACATAACTAAATTATTTTCCAGGATTTACCAATAGACATACAACAAGTATAGTACCTGTGGCAATGTATGGAACAGCTTGTCTTGTTTGTGAAGAACCCTCCCAGCTTGGAGATGAGCATGGATTACAGACAGAACTTGATGCATTAAATATTGTTTGCAGAGTATTGAGACCTCCAGGCCATGAGTTTGGAGAGTTCAGAACTGATGAGGCTTCTTCTTGTGCCGACAATGATCCCATCAAGTTCTTCATCTTCTTGTTAGAGGCCATAACTTCCAGTCCAACCTGGTTCTGCTCACGATCTTCAGTGCCATTAAAATCTCCTGCTGTGATTAGGTTATAATAACTTGGGCATTCACATATCCCAGAGGATGAGCCTGAGTACTCATCTTGGCATGATCTCTGTAATGCCTTGTCTGAACAAGTTGTCATTTGTAATAAAAAACTTCTCATACAGACCAACCAAAGCCTTTAGTCTTTTGAATATTTATAACAGAAATGGAGAGATTGTGGCCCTCTGACGAAAATGCTACCCTGTGTCTCTCTGTCCTCTCTGTAACAGATAATATTTGGCCATTTAGCATGGTGTGTCGAGGCAAGAAGGAAGAATTCAGGCGGCCTTCGCTGAATCTCTTGTAGCCCTAGACGTCGCTATTTGACAGTGAATTTTGAAAGGATTCTTGGAATATTCTTAATACTCAGTTTTGATAGTAATCATTCTTCTTTTTTACGTGGAAGAAAACAATAATCTCAACGGGGTAGGTTAACCAGAAAAAGAAAAAAGAAAAAAAAAAGAGAGTCGGTCTCTTTATTTGCACTAAAACGATGCTGGATAGGTTGGATCTATCAGATAAATAGATTGCAAAAGTATTGAGTTACAGTGAATTTGAGCAAAGATTTTGGATTGGTAAGTTGGATATATCAGAGATAGGTCGCCTTGTACCATCAAATTTTTATTCAGGTAAATTGGATATATCAGATGAATAGATGCGTTGGAGTTCTTGAAAATATTAGCTTATTCATCATAACTGGTGAACAGTACTCGAACACATTTAAAGTACAATAGTTTAAGGTGGTTTTTTTTGGTTTTGTTGTTTTTTTCTCAGATTTTCTGATACGAGTATGAGAAAATCTTAGTTTTACGGAAAATCTTAATACTTTTTAAGTTATTAAGTTGGTACAATTAAGTGTTTATTTGTTTATTTTTTCTTCTGTACTTGTTGAATCAAATTTTAAATAACAATTTTAACTCACAAACCAAAAAGTGGTCTCTCTAACTGGGACCTGGGACTTGGACGAGGACCGATATCGCTCTAACTGGGACATGGGACTTGGGACATGGGACTTGGACTAGGACATGGGACTTGGACCAGGACCCATATCTCTCTAACTGGGACATGGGACTTGGACCAGGACCCATATTAATAATTTAAGGTGGGTTTTTGTGTTTTCCTTAAAAAAAATTTGATACTAAAATGAAAAAATCTCAGTACTTTTAAGTCCAATCTTTACTTAAATCTTAATAAAGGTGGTTTTTTTCTTCTTTAAATTGTTTAGTACTAAAATGAGAAAATCTCATTACTTTTAAGGCCAATCTTAATAATTTTAAGCTATTAAGTTTGTACAATTTAGAGTGTTTTTCTTTTCTTTTTTTCATTTTAGTTTATAGATTGAATGTAAAATTTAAACAACAAAAATCAAATGTTAATCTAACAAGGAAAATCAAATCTCAAATTCTAACTCACAAACCAAAAAGTGATCTCTCTAAATTGGACTAATATTAATACTATAAAGTTATTAAATAAGTAAAATTTAAATGTTTTATTGTTTTCTTTATATTTAGTTGAATCCATTTTTATATTCAAAACATTATTTAAATTATAAAAAAGAAATTTAAAAGACAAACCAAAACCAAAATCAAAACTCAAATTCACAGTCACAAACCAAAAAGTGGTCTCTTTAAATTAAGCTAATTTTAATAGTTTCAAGTTATTAAATTTATATAATTCAAGTGTTTTATAGTTTTTCTTTTTTCATCTTATTAAGTCTATTTTTATATGAAAAACAAAATAAAAATCAAATTTTAAAGGAGAAATCAAAAGCAAATCTCAAATTAGCACACACAAAGCAAAAAGTGATCTCTCAAAATTGGACAAATTTTAATAATTTTAAGTTTGTATAGTTCAAATGTTTTATAGTTTTTCTTTTTTCATTGACTTGAATTCATTTTGTATTTAAATTACAATTTAAACTTAAAAATATCCAATTTTAAGTGAAAAACCAAAAATCAAATTTCAAATTCTCACCCACAACACAGTGAAACCAAAATTAAATCTCAAATTCTCACCCAGAACCCAACAAAATGGTTTATTTAATTTAGGCCCCACAACCCAAAAAATGGTTTCTTTAATTTAGGCCATTTCATTTTAAAATGACAAGACACTCCCTCTATTAACTATTCCACTTCGTAAATTATTTTATTGGAATCAAACAATTAGTGAATATGTTTAGGAATATCTTAATTCATTGATACAAATAAAATCTACAGTCTCAATTTCAAAATTGTTTATTTACAATTCAATTTCATAATAAATTTGAGAACTGGTTTTTTGAACAACTTCCCATCTAAAGAAATAGTAAAATGCCAATTAGTCATTTTTCCAATCTTTTTAATTGGAAAATCTAAATATAACACCTAACTGAAAAATCTAAATATAGCACTGAATAGAAATAGTAAAATGACAATTAGTCCTACCAAGGTTGGAATTTCAAACAGACACATCCTTCAAATTTGACTCTTTTTACATCTCCTTCCCATGCTTTTATAGTTTTCAGGAAAGATCTTGATCGCAAAATTTTTAACCATATTTGACATGCAAATCACTCCATAACTGACAATTTGCCCATTAAATTCCATCCCCCAATCCTATTTCCAATTTTAACTTCCAAATCTAAATGTAACACCCACCAAAATAGTAAAATGACAATTAGTCTACTTCCAATTATAACTTGCAAACCTAAATATAACACCCAACTGGGCCTGTTCTATCAAATGAGTTCGTTGATTCTAACACCATTATCATAATTAAAAAAGTGAAACATGGTGTACTACCAGACAGAGAGCGATGACCGTTCGGAGTACGGATATGACTGTATGCATACCTGATTTTTTCACCTTTCGCTGAGTAGACTCTATCCACCATGAAATCCGCCGAAGGTCCATGTACCGCATTGCACGAGCATGACAGCGTTTTTATCCCATAGACACTTGCATGGATTCTTACCAGCTTGCAACGTCTCTTTTCACCTCAGGGATGCAAGTGTATTTATCACAGATGTGTGAAGACCATAATTTTGTTGTCAGGCTACAAGTTAATCTCTGATGATATTTCTAGGTTTTCTAACTGTGTTTCACTGAATTTGAGAAAGGACAATGGTTTGATAAAGACTGTAAAAGTATGTTTTTGCAGTGGACAAGATCACATGATTTTGAATAGGACTGTATGGTGGTTAGCAAACTGAGGAGTCCATGATTATGTGGTGGTAAGCCGTTGAGTTGAAGGACGTGAGTTCAGCTGTACCGATGGGTAAATGTCTCCATTTGAAGGTATGAGATTGATTATAATTTTATATTTTTATAAAACAAGATGGAATGGTAAATCTGTCCATTTGAAGGTATGAGATTGATTATAATTTCATATTTTTATAAAACATGATGGAATATGTTTAGATTACAATGTGGTTGCTTCAGGGTTTACTGTCAATCATGTTCTAGGTTTAATGAGGGTGTAAGTATATTGGAGGGTTATATATGTAGGGAATTTTTAGGTTAGATTTAAATTTCATATATTTTTAATGAAAATGTTTTATTATGGGGTAGATTAATAATAAAATGTCTTATTATGTGTAGATTAACAATAAAATGAATAGTTATTATTTTAATAATAAAATTAATAATTTTTTTATTTAACATGTGGATTATTTAGTCTTGATGATTAGCTTAGTTGGCTGAGTCTTTGTAGTTAAAATGCTTATGATATTGAGAAGTCACAAGTAACAGACACTATTTCCATAAATTACATAGAAAAAGAAATGGACAAACTAGTTTTAAATATATTTTAAATATTAAAAATGAATAATAATAATTTTTTAATTTTAAGTTATATGGAATTAAATTCAAAAATATATGGTGATTTATGTTTAGTTGCAGTCTTAATAAGTGAGATGAGAAAATGGTTTGCTTCCTTTGGAATACAGTCTTAATAAGTGAGATTGAGAAAATGATTTATTTCCCTTTCATATTATATATATATATATATATATATATATATATATATATATATATATATATATATATATATATATATATATATATATATATATATATATATATATATATATATATACTTAACTTAAAATAATAATAATAAATTTTTTATAATTTTATATATTAAATTATAACTTTATATACTACTTATAATTAAAATTAAATGTATACTGATTTATAGTTATTTTTTTATATCTTAATTTATAAAATTTTTGACTTTTTAATTTATTTATATAAAAACTAATATTTAGTTTACATTATTTTTATTTATTTATTTATTTTCAGTTCTAATAAATTATCATATCAAGTGTATTAATTTTGATTAGTTTACACTATTTATTTATTTATTTTCATTTCTAAGAAATTATCATATGAAGTGCATTAATTTTGATTGATTATTGTGATGACTATTATTTAAAAAAAAGTTATTATGGTTGGTTCCATTTATCATAGTGGTTTTATGATTAAGTAATAATGTTTTGTATTTAATTTAATTGGTATGGATTAATGTTTTGTTTTAATATAAAAAATTTTAATTTTTTTAAATAAAGAAATAAAAATTCACTTTTTATTAATTTTACCAAGTTTACAAATTTTGAATACTAAGATTTTATTGTTTGCAATAATAAAAAGATAATTTTAATTTTGTAATTTGGTATATATATATATATATATATATAAACCAACTCTTTTCTCTCTTTCTTTCTTTTTTCAATCTTTTTATTGTTATCATTTTGTCTCTATAGTGCTTTTTAAGAATATTGACATTTTAAAGGGTAAGAATTCCTACTATTTTGTCTCCTCATGCCTTTAAAGTATTGACATCTTAAAGGGTATTTTCCTACTTTTTGTCTCCCTCGTGCCTTTAAAAGTATTGACATCCTAAAAAGCATTCAACTCCACTATCCAATAGCTCTTAGTTATAAAAATATTGACATCCTAAAAAGCATTCAACTCCACTATCCAGTAGCTCTTACTTAAGAAAGTGTACCTTTACTCTAACATATTGAGCTATATAATTTGTATAAAAAAATGTGTATGGATATATGATATAATAACTTATTGCAAAAGAAATTAATATAAGGATCGGGTGGGGGAAGTATTATAGAACAAATATAATATTATATGTTTTATATATGAAGGCCACAGTGAAAGTGGTGGGATATTCTTTTATTTTTATATTTTTTGAATTAAATTAGCTATATAATTTGTATAAAAATATGTGTGTGGATGTATAATATAATAAATTAATACAATGAAAATTTAATATAAGGGTCAAGTAGGGGGAAGTATTATAGAAAACATATAAAATTATATGTTTTATATATGAAGATTAGGGTAGGGTAGGGTGGTGTGGTGTGGTGTGGTGTGGTGTGGTGTGGAGTGATATGTTTTCTCTAATCATTCACTAATGTTTTAAATTAATACACTTTTTTTTAACACGATTGAAACTAGGATTCCAAAAGGGCCTTGAATTTGAAAATGTCTCACAATTATATAAGATGTTCTTATTTTCTTAAAAACATAAATATAGAGTGTTAGGATGAATTCTAATCACAAGTGTACGAAAAAAAACTCACTTTAGCTGTGCATAACAAACAGGCCTAACATCAAAGATGGCTGACAATTTCATTAGATCTGAAGTTAGTTGACCAAGATAAATGTTACAAAATCTAGATCTATGCAGTAAAATACATTAAGTAGTAAATAAAAGAAAGAGTTGCTCCATGCATTGAATAGACAAGACAAGAATATTTTTAAAGAAATTTTGTATTTTTTGACACCTCGGAAGGGAACATAGAAAGATGTTACGAGTCCCCCTCAATGGGACGGGTTCTTGTAAGTCCTCGGCACTTCAGATCTAAGATCTCTCTCTATTGATGGTGTAGGAAACCCAGAAAAAAATGGAACTCAAAGGGAGCTCACAAGAAAAAATGGTCGCAAAATATGACAATGATAGAGGATCAAAGTAAGACCAAAAGTATAGATCCAGAGTGATTTTTAGGTAACAAAAGGTAGTGAGTGAATGAAAAAACCCTTCTATTTATAAAAAAATATTGAGTTAGTCTAGATATACATATTGGTGCATAATTAAAATATTGTTAACCAAGTCTAGATCCAACTTTTATGGAATATTTTATTATATTTGTTGGAGGGAAAAATAATTTGAATTTGGTCAAATCTCTTTATTTGTAAATAATAAATAAATAAATGATTTATTTATTATTTTAAGGATGTGGTTGAGTAATAATTAAATAAATAGTGATTTATTAAATTATTTATAAATGATTTATTCAAATTTAACAAGGAATATTATTTAAATAAGGTTTAAATAATTATTCTTAGAAAGAAAATAAGATAAATAATGATTTATCTAATTAATTTTCCTGCTTTGGATTAAATATGACCAGGAATATTAATTACATTGTTGTTTAACTAATTATTCTTTGAGGAAAATCAAACAAATATGGATTTATTCAATATTTCCTCATGGGGTATCATGTTTAGACTATAAAAAACTTAATAAATATGGATTACTAAATTATTTTTCATAGTGTAAGCAATTTTACTTATGGTAAAATTGGTCTTACATGGTGTATTTTCGTCCATATAATATTAACAAGTTAGATGACCAAAAATTGGTGTAACAGATTACCCCCCAACATGCGAGCATTAGTAGCTAATCATATGACCGAAGTACGTTGTAAGAACTCAATCACTAGACACCGAAGGGGGAGTCAGAGAGAGATAAATATAAGGAAGACTAAAGTGGTAGAGGACAAGACCCTGAGGAGGGGAGACTTACAGATGTGACAAGTCTCTTTTATGAGTGAGTACCTATGCTATAGATGGCGGGGGAGGCATACCTATGCCCGTCGAGACAAAGTACAAAGTATAATGCATCTAGTAAAAAAGGAAATTAACTATATAGTACATGATGGCATGAACATGAGCCAGATAAAAAAATGATAATGGATCTCACATACATACTATGCCTGGGACAACAACTAGGACTTATATAATAATATCTGAGTACATGAGATATAAGTACAACCAAAGAGGCCATGTAAATAGGAAAGGGCTCTGAAAATATGAATGATACATGCAAAATAAAAGGCTTTGCAAGTGATTGAGGCCAACATCATCAAATCTATGGAGCTGCATCAAAGGTTGTAATTAAGAGGTCATCCGGGCATGTGGGGGGGTACCTAAGGGGCCACCCCCTCATGAGGTCTAAAAAATCTCACACACACCCAGGAATCACTGGTATAATCTGTTGCATCACTAAACCATCAAGTATACAGATCTCGATCATGCCATAAGGAGTTGGAGCTCAGAAACAATCAAGTCAAAGAGAAATAAGGAGTCCCTTTGCCTGATCTGAGCCACTAAACAAGAGTGGAAGCTGGAACCAAGGTACACTGCCCTCTAGACCTATCTTCTGGAATGAATGATATGATGTCGACAGAAGAAGGTCCACCATAGGTGGGGCAATAAGGGATCCTCAACTAAGGCACGAGAGAAAAAAAAATAGAGCGACTGACAGAGTGACACTAGGGATGATGATGAAATCAAGGGTACTATGTAGCGGATGAACGAATTCCCTTGCTAGAGAATAAAGGGCATGGATGTCCTGGCAGGAACTGAAAAAATATCAAAGGGGATAAGGGACAGTAGGATTGAAGGACATAATGTGTGACTCAGGATAGACTCCATGAATGCAATGATGAATCAACTTGGATGCTCTAAAAAAGGGTGACTCGATGATGTTGCCACACAGAAAGGGTCAGGTGGGGACCATAAAGACATGAGTACAAGATGGTTACTCATGACGAAAATCGACATGAGCATGGAAAATTATGGAGGCAAAGTGGTGCCCCAAGTACAAGTGTTGCAAATGAAGAAATTTGATTTTGAGGAGTGGTGAAGTGACCCTTCTTAGACAAAATGTGTCGTGGTGAAGTATCAAATCACAAAAAATCAACAGATACCCATTTTAGGGCTCGGTGAGATCTTTCCAACAGTATGGATGGTTTGTCAAACTGAGCTACAGTTTGGCCGCAATGGGCGAAAGAAAAATATGGGGTTTCTCTTTTAATAAGACATTTTCCCTCCAAATTCACTCATTTGCAAGTGTAGCTATGGTGAATGTAGAGAGGAGAGAAGGCCCTAAATCTTGTGGCGATCGTAGCGGACAAACCAACCGTTGGAATCAAGATTCGTTAGTTGTAGGTAAGAGGCCTAACCCTACTCTTTCATTTCAGTGGATTGAAATTTTATTTTAGGTGCCCAAAGCTCAGGAACAAACGCCTGCTCCTCTTCACGGCCGAGTCACACTTTTTTGGGCAATATCTGCGACTTGGGTAGTAGGTTTTTGGAAGAAAACTGTGACCTGTCCTAGGATTTTCCTGAAAAGTGTGACTTAATAGAGAGGGGTATTTCTGTGTTGTTTTTTGGTTGAGAGATGCTTTTTTATGTTTGAATGTAGTCTTTCCTTTTTGTACACTGACAAATATGATGGTTTTGTACAGATATGGTAGAATTACAGATCAACTGGAGAGAGAGAGACCTAGAAACATTACGGTTAGAGATCCAAGAGGATCATGGTGTCCACAGTGCATTGGCTAGGTTTGGGGTCTCGAAGTTTGTGGAGAACCCTTTGATGAGAGTTGGGGAGCCCTTGTTGGCCCAGATTGTCAGTTATTGGGATCCGGACCAATAGTTCTTTACAGGGAAAATTTTAAGAATCCCCCTAAATTTATATATATAATAAATAGGCGAATCCCCATGATACATAGGAAAAATGGAAGGCGATTTTATTAATAATATAATATGTATATATATTTTTTTGGCGAATCTCTCACGATATTATATTATATTGTAAAATCATGGTGAATCACCAGTACAAAATGGTGAATCATTATCTAGTGGAGTTTGGGGTGTTGGTTCCAATGAAGATATGGTAGTTGAACCAGGAGTAGAAGGAAGAGAACCACCGAGACCAAGCATGGCACATGGTGACTCGTGAGGGAAGTAGTTCTTGTGTAGTTTGGAAAACGTGTTCTTCTAGTTTTGCTAAGCGTAGTGTTGTTGCTCATGCTACTACTAGCACTGATATTGAGGTTGGAGAGGAGTTTGAGGAAGCATGGAAGGTAGCAGTGGTGGAGAATTACAAAGAGTACCGCATGATGGGCTCCATTTTTCCCTTTGGTATTTGTGCCTGTAAGATATTCTGCCCATTGAACCAACAATTAACCATTCAACCAAAAATCAACTTGACTGAGTTGATTAGGTACGAGTCAACTTAGACTAATCTTCAAAACTATGCTTTGCACTATCCCATATTTATGACACTAATGCTACACAACATTGTGCATTTGCATCCAACTCTCATGCATGCACACAAAATTTTCATTAACATATAACCCTAACCAAGTGAGAATTGATCAACAATTTGCACCAAAGTTTGTTAGTGTTGAAAGTTCATAAGAAATTTAGATCCATGGTACCTTAAATAAATTTTGAAATAACCTCCACAAATTCGACCACAATAGAGAAAACTTGTGATAAATTTTAAACCTACAGAAATTAGGATTCATGTTCCTAGGAATGATCATAAGAAGTAGTTGGCATATAGGTCGATTTTTTAGCCTTGACACATTGATAATGTAATGGCTTAGGTCAAAACTTACACATTGAAAAGTCATCAATGAAGAGAAGACAAGATCATTATGAAACACATACTCCAAACTTCCCACCAAATTCTACTTAGTTGTCCGCAACTCAGCTATACATAATCTTATAGTAAATAAAAATTCTACAAAGCCTTCTTCACATAGCTAATAAATGGCCATTGGAAGAGCACCCCTTATATAATAGTAATAGTAGAAATCAATAGATTATTTCATATTGAACTTCATAGCCATAGCGCTCCTATGTATTGTATGACGTATTCAACTTGCATTATCAAATATAGATAAAATCATACTTTTGATTGATCCATTTAAAACATACTTGTGCACAATGTTGAATGCAATGCCAGTCAAGGAGTAAAGTCGGTTTAACGTGTAATGATCTATAAAATAATGGAACCTAGATGGAACATAGACTGATTTCATTTAGATATAGGTAACCCTCTGAATGTAGACCATTCCTTGAAGAACATTTTTATTGATGAGGAATTTAATACAATATTCAATTTTCGAACTAAAAATATTATTTCTATAGATTTGTGTATGGGGTAAACAATAAATAAAAAATTTAACTATCCTTGGGGTGGTCAATATTTATAAATTTTATTTATACTTGCTTTACCATGTATATCATATACAAACATTAAAAGCTGTGGAATTCACAGTGATGATCTGCTCTGGAAACACAACCAACCTTTATTATTGCCAATATTAACTTTTATATAGTAGCACATATGTAGATAAAATTTCCAGCTTCCAAAGAGACAAACTTGCTTCTCCAACATGATGGCACATTCTTAACTACTAGAATTTCTGATTGCTGAATGTAAGAAAGCTTTCTAAGTACATCTAATATACTGCGAGGGTCAAAATCCTAGACTATGTTCTTTTTTACCATGTATCTGTAGGTTGTAGCTCCCTTCTTGTTTGAAGAGGAGTTGTCTATTATTAGAACTACCTTCCCTGCCTCTGATGCCTTGAAGGAATTGCAAATTCACTCATCAGATGAAGACAAATTTTTGTTCTTGTCAATTAGAGTTGAATAGCTTCCCTGTGCACTCAACACAAACTCTGACCGATATGAAACATCCCACCCACCAACTATGAGGTCCCACAGAATTGTTGCTCCCGCCTGAACAACAGACAACTTGAATGTGAGAATTAAAAAACAAAGAAAAATCCCAATCGCATATATCTTGAGGATGAAATCGATCTCAAATCCAAAACCCATAAAATTTATATCCAAAACTAAAACTCATCAAATTTGGAAGTATATTGGAAACAAAACCGAGGCAAAAGAGCTAAATTTGAATGCAAGAACTGACACAAAATCTGCAAACTTGAGAAATTTTTGACGTACATTATTTTTTTTGACAAAATAGATCAGGGAAGAAAGGCCTCACGGAAGATCACACTAGACTAGGGGTAAGTAAAAACCACCAATGTGAAGCATGGGAACAAGAATACAACCAAAAATGATCTATAATTTTGTTCAATCAGTGATCCATCCATAGGAAAAAATGTTTCTCCTAGGGGTTACCCACTTGGGTGTGTAACAAAGCCCATCAAACAGTTTATGAAGCTATTGACGCTTCTCCTTTAAGAGTGAAAATAAAATGACATAGGAGCGATAGAGGAAAGAGAGATATTTGGTGTAGAGGATTTTGGACACCCTTAATCTTCTCATTAACCTGAAGAATACCAGAAGTTAGAGATTTGTTTTCAAAGAAACAGTAAATTTAAAGTGGCCAGTCGAGGATATGATAGCTGCTCAGGTGAAAGAAAATTTGGAAAGGATCAAGAAGATAGTAAAGATATGCATTTTTAGCACAGATTCTACCATAGAAGCTCAACAAGAATAATGGACACTGGTAGGGATTGAAGAGGAACTCCTAGCATCAGGGAAGAAGCCACAAGCAGTTATTAAAAGAGAAATCATCCTAACTACTGCCCTCTAAATTTCTCAACATTTTCTACCCGTCTGATGTTTGGTCAGACAGAAAGCCTGTGGCTTGCCAGTTGTGGTTCTATTATTTTATTGAGCAACAACTCTGTACATTTAAAACAATAATAAAAAGAATATTTCAATTATAAAAAAGAACAGACTCTTGATTTTTTAGTGCTCAGTGTCTTTCTTATTCTTTAACTTGAATACAGTGTGACTATTGTTAGAATAATCTGCTAAACATGAACATAGGATGCATCACTGCTAAAAAGGTTTGGCTAAGGTGAATAAAAGCCTTTCATCTTTGACTTTTGAATTGTTTGGACTCTTGAGGGGAAAGATTGGAGAGGCAGGGGCCAGGCTTGGTTCAAGAGAGACAGATGGGAATTGGATTGCATATTTACTCTGTGATATTATAATTTATAGATGAGACTAGACAGACAGACATCCTCGAAGGTTTACTGTTTCTCTGTAGACTTTCAAAAGGATTTTGGCACTACACTGTTCCCAGGAATTTACCCATCAAGCGGCTTCGTGTCCTTAGACTACTTGAGGACATTGTTTCTGGTGTGATGCAGCTTTATGATAGAATGATTGGCAGTTTTTGCGATTACTACAGATTTTCTTAAGGTATCACGAGTATTGGGGGTGTCAAGTGGGTGTGTGTTCTCTCTCCCAGACTAGTTGGGATCTACATTGATTACCAGCAATTCATCAGGGATTTTACTCAATCTCAGGATGGTTGCCTACTTCATCAGATCCTGGTTTCATTCCTTTTATTTCTAGATGTTGTTGTATAATTGGCCTCCACTCCAGAGGGGTCATAGATTCAACTCGATGCATTGGATAGATTTTGCAATAATTGATAATAGACAATTAACCTTGGGAAATTATGATCGCTAATACCACCAAAGAGGCCCTCTGCAAGTATATCATTTTCCCTTTCTGTGGAATTTAATGGAGATTACCACATTTTATGCTTAGGGGTCGAAAACCATTATTTTTCGAATACTGAGAATGAATTAAAATGGATGTTATATTTTGCATAGTGATCATCAAAATAATGGATGTTATATTTTGGACAGTGATAGTCAAAATCAATCTTCTGTTTCATGCTTGTATTGAAAATGAATGTTGTATTTGAGGCAATAATGATAAGTAGTTCTACCAAGGAATCCATCTCAATCTCATCCTTTTGTTATGTATTCCTCTGCAGTTGTACTTATGTAATTACAATAGGTGACCCCTAAAATTGCAAACCTATCTGAAATGAATACTGATCAGTCCCATACAGGAGATTTTAATAAATATAAAGTTTTATGAAGCCTTCAATATAGCAGTCTTTCTAGATTTCAAAAAATAGGCTCATATTCTGTCAACTTAAAATGTTACCTACATTAACAAAATAGAAGGATAGTTGTTGTAGAAAGCAGAAACTGCTTGTAGAATACTCTACCAACCATGTGGTGGCCAATGACGACCTTTATGTAACAAAGATAAGTGTTGAAATATTAGTAGACTAGACACAATTTTGTGGATTACAGGCTAATGAGATTGCCTAATACATCAACACTTAACTGTGACCTCAGGTGTTTCAATATTAAAAATGATTTCTAACATAGACAATTGAATTGATTTTATTGTTGATATATTATTGTTATTTAACTGACATTGTAGTAGGAGTCAATTATGGCATCTGCAAGATACTCGTATTTGGATAAAGGCAGCCCAGCCAAGGAGATACGCCCATCCTTTGTCAGGTAGACATGCCACTTCTTTGTCATGTTCTCACTCTGTTTGAATTGAAAAGATGTATTCCTTTTCATGAATCATCTACAGATGAAAGACATCCAATGGAACCTTTTTTCGAATGAAAGCCTTGCACATACTTCTATGGAATATTCTTCAGTAGCTTCCATAATTTCATGAACAGCATTATGGAACAATGACTAAACTGTCCACAATTACAGACATGATGAGAATTCTATTTCACGTCCTTGGTAAAATACACGAAAATTAGATCAACGTGATAATACTTGCAGTGTTTATAAAATCATAAAGCCTGGGTGAATCCATGTGCAAAATGTGTGGATCGTTAAGAAAACGCATCAAAAGCCTTTTGATTTGAATATTCTAATATATTTATATTTTACAGCTTTATATAAATTCCTATTATGTTAACAATGAACACGACTCCACTGAGACAACAACCATAGTACACCTCTTTTAGAATGACAGGCTTTTACTATACATAGAATGCCATGGAGATTCATCCAGCAAGCACCAACAGTGTTTGAACTTTGAACTATGGAGGCAATTTGAAGAAATCCTCAGGTCACCAGGACCGATCCAAGATCACATGTAGCACCCTGTCAAATGGTGCATACCTCATGATACCTCATGAAAATAGATGTGATCGTCTGATAAGTGGAGATATGTATTTGACCCCTTAGTGTCACCAATGCAAAAACAAATAAAAAAAAAATAATTAAACTCTTGGTGATTTCTTTATCTTGGCACAACTTTATCAAATGGTTAGTTGTTTAAAAGTAAAAGTTGACATCACGCTATCCCTGTGTCCATTCCAAACAGTGTTTTCATTTTATTTGTTATTTTCCAGCTGTAGCTACATCAACTATACATGAAATATTAACTGCACAAAAATAGACTTAGAGACATGACATCCAATCGGAATTGCACTTTTTCACTTGCATTAAGAGTTACAATTTCAACAAACCTGCAAAGTTCCCTAGGAGTTGTATATACACTTTTCCCTTGAGCAAGATCATCCCACACAGTCCCTTCATATCTGGCCAAAAGAAAAGAAAAGGTATGAGAATAGTAAATCCTGAATAAGTTTCTATGCAATTCTTAATTTTATGCAAAGAGAGGCCAAAAAATTGTAAATTTTGAATTCAAAATATTGCCTTCTTAACTATTGAAAAGGAGAATTCCAAGTGCAAAGAAAACCTTAAAAATGCTAGTCAAATAAATAACATCCATCAAATGTTAATTGTTTTAGTGCTTCTCTGCTGGTTAATGTTGAGAATTTGGAGGGCTTGAGATTAATTCAAATTCTCTTTTTGATAATTACTTGTGAACTTACTTGAGTTACTTATGTCTTCTCTTTCTTAGCTTAGTTAGTATTTCATCAAGTCAATTACCAAAATACAAAATACACAAAGTTAGGCTCTTCAAGCCAAGGAAAAACCTCTCCCTCTTGGAGAGGAAAACCCACAATAAATTCTTCTTATAGATCTTCAAATGACAAGTACCATGACCAAGACTCAGACCCTTGACCTATGAATGCCACCAAGACCTTGACACTGCTTCTAAGACTTCCTCCAATGCTGATCCTTCCTTTCTTCGCCAATGTGCACTGACCTGCATCAACATTAAAGAACTCCGTCTCTAAGTTTATATTAAGATCTTCCTTCTCATCCTTTGCATGCACATCAGCTTTATCCACTGTTTCAGAATGTAAAACTTATGTTCTTATCCGAATTTATATCACAGATGTATCCGCATAAAACTATCACAGATCCTGAACTTGTCCGAATTCCTTACTTCTGTTCTTACTGAAATCTGCACTTCTCTAACCTCTGAAATCAGCACCCTTTTAACCTCTGTGATCCACACTAGTTCACTTCTGAAATCTGCATTTCATCACTTCTAAAATCCACACTTTATCACTGTTGACATTTCAGAGAAATCTACATCCTTTTCTTCCTTAAGTACACACTGTTGTCTTCTTGTAAACCCACACTGTTTACCACTGTATTCTGCAGAGGAATCCACACTTTCCTATTGTTACTTCTTCAGAGAGATCTGCATATTCTTCTCCACTCAAATGAGCCGCAGGTCATGCTATATATACAGTGTTTTGTTACGCTTTTAGGCCATGATCCAGGTGGATATTGGTGGTCACCTGCCTATTCCACTTGGGGCCCCACCATTGTCTATTTCAGTTTTTCAGTTTCGGCACAGTTTACTATTTTTAGCAGTTTTTCGGGTCCTAAACTTCCGGAGCCGTTTTGAGGCCCTAAACGACGTTTTTTGGGAAAACGAAGAGCAACATGGGTCCATGGACCGATGTTGCTCGTTCCAAATTTGTAGTCCTCAGATAGATATTTCTAACGAGGTATGGTACGCGTCAAACGGAGATCGTATGCCAAAGTTACGCCCCTGGGAAGTTGAAACACCAATTTACCCAAACAGGGCCCATAGTTTGGCGCTTCATCTCCTAGGGTTAGGGTTTTGGCTGTTTAGGATTTCCCATTGTTTCTAAATGATAAATAGGCCCTCGAGCCTCATTGTAACTCAGTTCAGAGGCCTGCAGCCGCCACATCTCTTCTCAGAGATAGCTACCAGCGCCCTAGCTAGTTTTATTTCCATTCTGTCTGTAAGCAAATTTCAGTTCTTTGATATTAATGAAATGAAGTGTTATTTCCGCTGCATCTCTGTCTTTATGTTTATATGTTTATTCTGTTGCGTTCTTGCATAAATCCGGATCAGTGGTATCAGAGCGGTCTGCTTTTTCTCGATCCTTCTTTGCATGTCCCCAACGAGGTCGAGGTATAAGGAGCTAGGGCTCGATCTGGTGGAACCTTTGCAAGATCAGCCTCGCAAACCTCGACGGACGCCCATGGGGGACGAAAAGAAAGATGAGGGAGCAGGAGATCCTATCAAAATATTGCTCGAGGAGGCCCTCGAAAGACAAAGGAACGTGATGATGGATAACTTTTCTCAAATCCTTCAACGGCTAGCCACCGGCGGCGCATCTGCATCCAGCAGCCACTCTGGAGGCGCGACTCCTTTTAAGGTACAAGTAAATTTTGACATTCCCATATTTGAGGGTCAAATAGACGCGGATGCCGTAGATAGATGGTTGAATCTGTTAGAAGGATATTTCTCGGTTCATGACTTTTCAGACCGGGAGAAGATTATTTTTGCACTCCTCAAAGCTACCCCCCATGTTAAGGACTGGTGGGAAACCTACTGTGAGAACAAGGACCAGACAGAACCCTCTCTGCTCTCGGCCATACCAACTTGGAATTCTTTCCGAGACGCTGTCAAGGAACAGTACTATCCCGTGGGGAGTTATGAGGACAAGTACATACAATGGACCACGCTGCGACAACAAAGGGATCAAGATGTGCATGAGCTGACGAATCTATTCCATACCCTGCGCACAAAGTTGGGTATCAAAGATTCAGAGAAACATCTGGTGCTAAAGTATCGCGGTTAATGCCTGGTCACATTCAGGAGGAAATGGAGTTCCTCGACATCTCCTCGCTTGGTACGGCATACCGGTATGCTGCCAAGATTGAGCAGAAATTCAAGCAGAAGAAGTGAGACTTTGGATCTGCGAATCAAAAGCAAGGGAAAGGTGCTTCTAAACTGCAGAAAAAAGGACAGAGCCAAGGCATGGTGGCTAAAGACAACTCATCGAAGCCACAAGAAAATAACAGCACCGGAAAGCCAAAGAAGGACACGGGAAAATGGTGTGAGTTCCATAAGAGCTCCACTCACAACACAAGTGAGTGTCGGGCCAAGCAGTCGCTAGTGGCCGAGATGAGGGCTTCTGAGTCAGATGCATGCTCTGACTCCGAATCAGAACCTGAAAAGGCGAATGAAAAAGGGAAACAGATTATTGATGCGGAGCCCAATGCCACTGTTGCCACTACAAATATCCAAAAGGAGGAACCGGAAGATCCAGAGGAGGAGGAACGTCTCTTCCACTCCCAGATGTGGGTAAAGGGCTCCCCGGTACAGTTCATTGTCGACAATGGGAGCCAAAAAAACCTCATTTCAGCAGACGCCGTGAAGCGGTTGGGCTTGCCGACCACAGCTCACCCACATCCATACACCATCGGGTGGCTTCACCAAGGACGAGATCTCCGCGTCAGCCAGCGGTGTCGCCTTCCCTATAGCATCAAGCCCTTCACGGATGAGGTATTATGTGACGTTGCTCCTATTGATGTTTCTGATGTATTATTAGGACAACCATACTTGTGGAAGCGTCATGCTGTGTATGAGTCTCGACCTCGTGCTGTTATTGTTACTTTGGGAAATAAGTTGTACGGGATACCAGAGGTACCACCTCCTGCCGCTATCTCTTTGGTTACTGCAAAACAATGCAGTAAGCTCATTTCCCAAACCAGGAAATTCATTTTCTTGATGATCCGCCCCCAGGGCAAGAAGAAGACTGTGGCCACGACCTCCAGACAGGGCTCCTCTGCACAACAACAACAAATGGATAAGGTTGTGGAGGAGTGCGGGGACATATTCACCTCACCCACAGGGGTTCCTCTACACTGTCAGGTCAAGCACCCGATTGATCTGACCCCCGGTGCGCCGCTACCTAATGGACCGATCTATCGGCGCTCTGTTTTGGAGAATGATGAAATCAAGAGGCAGATTCAGGAGTTGTTGCAGAAAGGTCACATCAGACCAAGTTCATCGCCCTGTGGGAGCCCAATCGTGTTGGTACAGAAGAAGGATGGGACGTGGAGACTCTATATTGACTATCGGGCGACGAACAAGATCCTTGTCCAGGAATAGGTATCCAATCCTGGATTGATGACCTTTATGACCTTGGACCAACTCAAAGGTGCAAAATATTTCAGCAAGATCGACCTGAAGTCTGGGTATCACCAGGTACCAATTGAACCCTCTGATGTGTGGAAGACTGCCTTCAAAACCAAGGAAGGCCTTTTCGAATGGCTGGTCATGCCTTTCGGGTTGACGAATGCTCCCGCCACCTTCATGAGGATGATGGATGACATCTTGCGGCCATTCACCAACTCATTTGTAGTGGTGTATTTGGATGACATTCTGATCTTCAGCCAGACTTGGGAAGAGCACCTTCACCACATCCGACAAGTCCTCCAAACACTGCGGCAACACAAGTTGTGTGCCAATTTGGAGAAGTGCACTTTTGGCATGACCCAGGTTCAATATCTGGGATACATTATTGATGAAAGGGGGGTGCATGTGGATCCGGCCAAGATCCAAGTCATTCGGGATTGGCCAGCCCCAACCACTATAACAGAGCTTCGCAGCTTTCTGGGTCTTGCTAATTTCTATTGGAGGTTTGTGTTGGGATTCTCTCATATCACTTGGCCCTTGAGTCAAGTCACCAAGGGAGGAGCGAGAGCAAAATTTTTTTGGTCGGAACCTCAACAGAAGGCGTTCACAGAACTGAAAAACCGCCTCTGTTCTGCCCCAGTGCTCACTTTACCAGACTTGCAACAGCCATTTGAGATCGAGGCAGATGCCTCTGACTATGCTATTGGGGCAGTTCTTACTCAACAGGGACATCCAGTGGCATTTCACAGTGAGACATTGTCTGACACAGTTCGCAAGTACCCCACATATGACAAAGAAATGTACTCCATTGTGCAAACTTGTCGACAATGGAAGCATTACATTTTGGGGAAGGAAACAATCATCCACACAGACCACAGGCCCTTGCAGTTCATACAGACACAAGGGAAGTTGCAGAATGATCGCCATCAGAAGTGGTCCACATATCTGCAACAGTTTCATTTAAACATCAAGTACAAGAAGGGTAGCACCAATAATGTTGCAGACTACCTCAGCCGACCACCGATCGTGGCGCTCACCACCGTGCTCAACTCTTGTGGGCACGAGACTTTTGATTGGCCGCTTCTCTATGAGAGTGACCCAGAATTCGGCCACACTTACAAGGCACTCTTGGGGGGCACACAAGTTCCAAATTTTTACCTCCAAGATGCACTTTTATGTCACCTGGGACACCTTTGTGTTCCTTCAAGCGAGCGTGCCAAGATGATATGGAAAGCATACTACAGTCGAGTCGCTGGGCATTTCGAGGTCGAGAAAACAGTAGCAATACTACAGAAGTATTTATATTGGCCGAACCTTCGAAAGGATGTCGAGAAGCACATCAGATCCTGCACTGCTTGTGCCATTGCCAAACCGACCATCAAGAAGCAAGGCCTATATACTCCTCTACCTACCCCTAGTCGACCTTGGGAATCCATCTCCATGGATTTCATGTCGGGCCTGCCTTCTACTAAGCAGGGAAATGACTGTGTTTTTGTGGTCGTCGACAGATTCTCGAAGATGGCCATTATGGCGGCCTGCAAGAAGAATATCACAGCAGAAGCCACTGCTAAACTCTTCCTTGAACGAGTGTGGGTGCACTTTGGGATCCCACAGTCTATCATATCAGATCGGGATAGCAGGTTCCTCAGCACATTTTGGTCCAGCCTCTGGTCGATTTTGGATACCAAGCTCACCAAGTCCACAGCTTTCCATCCCCAAACAGATGGCCAGACAGAGGTCGTCAACAGAATGATTGTACACATTATGCGCATGTACAATTCAAAGCATCCACGCACATGGGACGAGAGCCTCCCTTATGTACAACATAGTTATAACCGGGCTCTCCACAGTTCAATTGGCCATAGCCCCTTTCAGGTGGGCTTGGGATTCCAGCCACTGTGTCCCATTGACGTAGCCATGCCATTTGCAGCTGCTCAGGCCGATTCAGCGCACGTCCAGTCTGAAGTTGACAAAGCAAGTAGCTTCATCGAGCGCATTCAACACATCCGCCAACAGGTTCATGATATATTGGACAGAGCCAATGCAAAGTACAAACAACGCCATGATCAACACCGGGTGCCACACCACTTCCAGGTGGGTGACAAAGTATGGCTACATTTGCAGAAGGAGCGCCTCACTGGACCTCACCGCAAGCTTCGCCCACTCCGATACGGGCCGTACACCATCACCAAGGCTGTAGGTAACAATGCCTTCGAGCTTAGTATTCCACCATTCCTTGGTCTGCACCCAGTCTTCAATGTGGATCTCCTTCGTCCTTACTTTCCACCTCTGCTGGACACCTCGGACATTGCAGAACAACTCACACCAACAGAGTTAAACCCAGACTGCATGGAACAGGCCACCACAGATTGTATCATGGACATGCAAATCAAGAACACTCGTCAACAGCAGATCCAACTGTATCGGGTTGTCAAAGCTGGCCAACTCCTGCACCCAGGAAAGTGGTTCACCAGGGACCAAGTTCAGCAGAAATTTCCTCATCTCATGGAGGAACTTAACGCAATGGGGACCATTGCTTCCTAAGGGGGGAGGAATGATCCAGGTGGATATTGGTGGTCACCCGCCTATTCCACTTGGGGCTCCACCATTGTCTATTTCGGTTTTTCAGTTTCGGCACAGTTTACTATTTTTAGCAGTTTTTCGGGTCCTAAACTTCCGGAGCCGTTTTGAGGCCCTAAACAACGTTTCTTGGGAAAACGGAGGGCAACATGGGTCCATGGACCGATGTTTCCCGTTCCAAATTTGTAGTCCTCGGATAGATCTTTCTAACGAGGTATGGTACGCGTCAAACAGAGATCGTATGCCAAAGTTACACCCCTGGGAAGTTGAAACACCAATTTACCCAAACGGGGCCCATAGTTTTGGCGCTTCATCTCCTAGGGTTAGCGTTTTGGCTGTTTAGGATTTCCCATTGTTTCTAAATAATAAATAGGCCCTCGAGCCTCATTGTAACTCAGTTCAGAGGCCTGTAGCCGCCACATCTCTTCTCAGAGATTGCTACCAGCGCCCTAGCTAGTTTTATTTCCATTCTGTCTTTAAGCAAATTTTAGTTCTTTGATATTAATGAAATGAAGTGTTATTTCCGCTGCATCTCTGTATTTATGGTTATATGTTTATTCTGTTGCGTTCCTGCATAAATCTGGATCAGGCCAACCCTACACCAAGGTTGTGGACTGACTTCTTCACTGTAGATAGGCCGACTTACTCACTGTGGAATTAGGCTTATCTTCAACGTTGAATGAGGGCAGTCTTGAGGGCTATTATGAGCCATTCTTGCACAAGGTCTTGGAGGACATTCTTCAGACTAGACACTTTATTTTCATGACTCTTAATTACATTTCTAAACCGAAGAAAATCGTTAATAGACATCAAGAAGAAGTATATTGACCTATAATAAAATATTTCTCATGAAATCCATGAAGCAAGTACAACAAAAATACATTTATTATCTTTGTCTTCTTCTTTACATAAATTCATAATCACATAGTCAATATGAAGACTGATCCTAGTTACACTTTTCAACACTCCCTCTTAACTAGGGAGGTATTCATATAGGTACATGGTCACTTTCAAACTGAAGAATCTCATAAGAGAATCAGATTGGTAATCGCATCTGTATAGCATCATATTAACCAACATTGTCCTAGTGCAAGGCCTTGACTAACAGCCCCATCTCTCAATGAGACAATGGGCTACAATGTTGGCAAGACACATGACTTATAGACATCATATTCATTGTCTCTCCAAGGTACATACTCCACCCAGGTGTTCCCAAAGTATGACCTTCTTGGACTATTCTTCTCTTGGGTAGCTAGCCCTCAAAGAATATTGGTCCTCGACTACTCTTATCTTGAATGTCCTAACACATTCTCAAAGAGTATCGAATGCCAGATGATTACCCAATCCTCCATTCTCTCTTCCCAAGTGAAGACCAGAATGATGTGTCTATCTCTCCCTCTTAGCCAGGGAGGAAAAATTACACAAGGGAATGTACGCATTCTTGTATAAGGAATGTACCTAAGCTCATTCTTAGGAATTACCTAGTTTCTTCCATGTAAGAAACTTATCACCAAGCTCCCTCTCAGCCAGGGAGGACCAATTCCACAAGGGAATGTATGCATTCCTGTATAAGGAATGTACCTAAGTTCATTCTTAGGAATTACCCAGTTTCTTCCAAGTACGAAACTTATCACCAGGCTCCCTCTCAATCAGGGACTTGCAGCAGCAATGGTGAGACACCCAGCTGCTCATGAAGAATTCCTCCCCTCGATGTCATGGATTTCGATATTGAGGAATCTTCAACTTTAGCTCCATAGGGCACAGATCATCCATCACTTTCATTCATGAGTCATGTCATCTACTAGAAAGTGATTCATCTTTTTTTCTTATCTGTTCCACCTTTTATGCCATGATGCTTTCTTTTGAATCATCTCCAAGGATATTACATCCTTTCTCATGATTAGCAGTCCCTGCACAAATTCATCCAGATAAACATATACATATGAGCTTTTAAAACAAAAGTTACCTCAGTGATGATCTTTCACCATGAAATCTTCCTGTAGGCATCGACATCCTTTATTCAGATTGACACATCTCCTAATGACATGTTTTTTCAAGGGTCTTCTTCTTTACCAGACTTCTATCAAAGTCTACATATCCTCCCAGGAGATATTCTAGTCACATCTTCTTCGCTTCCGGATGATAATTGCCTCTTGACATGGTTGCACTTCATGATCTCTTCCTTTCTGCACATATTCATTCCCAGGAACTTCGAACTTACAGTTCCTTGTTCATATACACCCAGTTCATATTCCATATGAGGATATATTATGTTGATTTCATCTATCAGTGCACCGAGAGATCCTCCTCCATAGATCATACTTCAAAATATAGAAGTCTATTACCTGCAACCATATGACATGACTTCACAACATCCAGTGTCAGCATATATATATATATATATGCCTCATACCTTTTTCATTTGAGTCATCCTGTAGCAGTTTTACTAGAATGAAGATCTTCATTCCCTTGCCCTGCTCCATCAATATGTCGTCACATCCCAGAATTCTGTAGCATAGAATTCTTGATGAAACCATTATTATTTCTTTCTAACGAGTGAATTCATAGAGAACTCCATTAGAAAATGTCAGCACCAGTTTTCATGATGAACCTTGATCTTGATGACTGCCTTCCATCAGTAATGTTATCATAGAGGTTTTCCCGGAGTTGTTTCACCAAGAGCTCCTACCATGCTTTTATCATGATGCCATCACAATATACATTGCTTCCTATCAGTCTATTTTACAACCAACAGAAATCACTTTAAGAGGAAGATGATCTCAATCATAATAGAGATCCTTCGCTTCTTCTTGCTTAGATTTATTTGCATCAGGTTTTTCCCTCATATCTAAGACATGGGCTTCTTCCTTTTTTCTCTTGTCCTTTTCAGATTTAGGACAATCTCTTTTATAATGCCCAAGTTCATTACATCCAAAGAATCGTACTTTGTCCATATCTCTTCTTTTAACTGAGGACCAAATTTACTGAATCTTCCTTTATTCCCGGATATGGCTACAAAGGCTTGATTCCCTTCACTTGATCCTGTATCATCTTTGGCTTTCAATCTTGTTTCCTCTATTTTACATAAAGACCATAAATCATGGAATGGTGTGGCTTCTTTCTTCCCGTATAAACTTGAAGTGAAGTTTTCCCATTCTTCTGGTAGAGCATTCAACACCACTGTAGTCATCACAGTGTTAGACATTACTTCTCCCAGTTCCTATATTTGATCTCTTATTTCAGAAATCCACATAAAGTATGAAGTGATTCCTTCTTCCCTTGACAACTTCATTTTATATAGTTCTTTTCTCAGAGATATTTCTTCTCCTGCAGTACTCACAGAGAATAGCTCCACTAGTTTCTAATATATTTCTTTAGCAGACTTTAGTTTTGATACATAGGGAATGAGAGAGTCCTTAATGGATTCTATGAGAATCCTCTGGGCTCTGATTTCCCCCTTCATGTACTTGGCATGAGCTGGAGCATCTTCTTTTGGTGGTTGAATTGTCAATCCTTCAATGTAGTCCATAACTTCGTCTTCAATTAAATTCAAATCTGTCCTCTTCTTCCAGGCACTAAAGTTTGATGACCCAACTAGCTTGTTTCTCTCTTTACAATAAGTCATCTTTGACAGATTTAAGTAAGGTTATAGATACTTACTTGAGTAGATGCTTTTATTTTTCTATTATCTTCCTTGTTGATGATCATGAAGATGATGGCAGGAACTCCCTCTTAGATTGATTTCAAAGTAGGTGATCTTGGATCCTTGATGATCAAGGATTACTTCAGAATGAAGATGCCTTCAATAGTGTTGGAAGGTGCTTGATGATGTGTCTTCCAACAATGTCTTCAATATCAAGAATCTTTGATGTCAATGATTTCCTCCTTGATGTGTGGATTCTTTGAATAAGGTTGAAGATCTTCTTGAGATGGCTTGAGGATTTCCTTGCAAACTGATTTGACTTTTCAATGTAGACTTTGAATTTTGCTTTGATGCTTTCTAGAAAACTGATTCTTTATTTTTGATCCTTAAGAGTCTTCTTGTTAAATAGCCCTTTGTCTTTAGCACCTTAGCTCAGATACCATGTTGAGAATTTGGAGGGCTTGAGATTAATTCAAATTATCTTCTTGATAATTACTTGTGAACTTACTTGAGTTACTTATGTCTTCTCTTGCATAGCTTAGTTAGTCTTTCATCAAGTCAATTACCAAAATACAAAAGACACAAAGTTAGGCTCTTCAATCCAGGGCAAACTCTCTCCTTCTTGGAGAGGAAAACCCATGAGAAATTATTCTTATAGATCTTCAAATGACAAGTACCATGACCAAGACTTAGACCCTTGACCTATGAATGCCTCCAAGACCTTGACACTGCTTCTAAGTCTTCCTCCAATGATGATATTTCTTTTCTTCACCAATGTGCACTGACCTGCATCAACATCAGAGAACTCGGTCTCTAAGTTTATCTTGAGATCTTCCTTCTCATCCTTTGCATACACATCATCTTTATCCATTGTTTCAGAATGTAAACCTTTTGTCTTATCCGAATTTATATCACAGGTGTATCTGCATAAAATTATCACAGATCCTGAACTTGTCAGAATTCCTTACTTCTGTTCTTACTGAAATCTACACTTCTTTAACCTCTGAAATTAGCACCCTTTTAACCTTTGTGATCCGCACTTGTTCACTTCTGAAATCCACATTTCATCACTGTTGAAATCCGCACTTTATCATTGTTGACATTTCAGAGAAATCTGCATCCTTTTCTTCCTTAAGTATGCATTGTTGTCTTCTTGTAAACCCACGTTGTTTACCACTGTAATCTGCATAGGAATCCGCACTTTCCTATTGTTACTTCTTTAGAGAGATCCGCATATTCTTCTCCCCTCAAATGAGCCGCAGGTCATGCTATATATACAGTGTTTTGTTATGCTTTTAGGCCGACCCTACACCAAGGTTGTAGGCCGACTTCTTCACTGCAAATAGGCCGACTTACTCACTGTAGAATTAGGCTTATCTTCAACGTTAATTGAGGGTAGCCTTGAGGGCTATTATGAGCCATTCTTCCACAAGGTCTTGGAGGACATTCTTCAAACTAGACACTTTATTTTCACGACTCTTAATTACATTTCTAAACCAAATAAAATCCATAATAGACATCAAGAAGAAGTCTATTGACCTATAATAAAATCTTGCTCATGAAACCCATGAAGCAAGTACAACAAAAATACATTTATTATTTTTGTCTTCTTCTTTACATAAATTCATAATTACATAGTCAATATGAATATCGATCCTAGTTACACTTTTCAACAGTTAACATAGTTGTATGTTAAATTGAATCATCCCATAAGCAATTTCCAAAGAAGCTAAAGTGTGAACTGTTGCAACAAAATCTATCACATAGCACAAAGCCTCACTAGGTGACGTAGACAATGTGCAACACATGAGAGTGTTACTCTCTTTAGTGGAGGACACAATCCAACACAAGGGAAGCTTCCTTGGTAGGGCTTAGGGATCAAGTAACCCAAGGATCTATCAAGCACACCATGTCTATCAAGCACCCACATTCTTGCCAAGGGTTGGGACTTGGGAGCTCCCCATGGAGACGAGAAAGAAAATGAGTGACGAGCAGAGTAAAGAAGAAAATGAAAGGAATTGACCATGAACTTGTTTTTAGTTTCAACTAGGGAAGCTCGAGGCTCAAAGGTAACTCTGTTTATTAGCACCCATGTTCTCACCAGGGCTTGGGGCCTCCCCAAGGAGATAGGGAAACAAAATGTGTTGAAAATGTTAGCGAGAAAGGGTTCCTTGATTTGTGCCCTAAATCAAAGGAACAACAACGAGTTTCTCCTTGAGCATGTGCGATTTACTATGAGTTAGGAGCTAATTCCTAAAAAATAGGACGATTTCCTAAAATTTAGGGCAAATTCCTAAAACTTAGGAGTGCAAGAAGCAGTTGATTAGCACTAATTAGTGGAAGGCCAAGTTTATTGTCTTCTAGTGTGAGTTATTTTAGGTAAAGGTCGAGTTGATTGAGTCAGTCTCCTAAATTATAGAAAGGACGAGTTAACACAGCCAGTGAGAGCTTTTGTTAACTAGTCAATCAATGGTTCGACTTTCCTCAAATAGAACTTGCCAGTAATAGCCTAATCGGAGTGCTTATAAGGAGGAATGAAGACACAATTTGATCATTGTCTTGTGAGCACGAGTTGGTGAGACAAGAAAATAGAGCTCACGGGTTTGTGAGAAGGTTGCACAAGTTTATGTGTAGAGCTTGTTAGAATAAGGACGTACAAGAGGAGCTTGTGCGAGTATTGAAGAAGGCAAGTAGATTAGGGGTCTTGCAGATAGGTTCAGCTTAGTACAAGCAGATCAGGGGTCTTGCAGATAGGTTCAGCTTAGTACAAGCAGAGAGAATCAGATTGTATTCTCTATTAAAACAAGTTGTATTTGTAAGAGATATATTGCTCAAATTTCTTCAATAAAATTCTCAAACAATCAGAGGGTTTTCCCAATTGGGTTCCCTATAAAAATTTGTGCCTTGATTATTGTGATGGTGTGTTTATTTTTTTTCCTATTCCACTGCAAAATAAGTAGAGAAATTATGTGTCTATATGAAAAGAAATTAGTTTCAGGTTGTTCATATTAGCAGTCGCAGAATTTCGTGGATTTTCTACAAGGTATCAGAGCTATTGGAACAGATTTAAGAACAACACCAGTGCTAATCTTTCAAGAAGAAGGACGTCTGAGTTAGGTGAGTTGCAGCCTGTATAATAATCTTTCCAAAGGGAGAAAGATGAGATTTCTTGAGGGTTCTTTGTGTTGGAGCAGGCCTAGTTAGAGGAACTCGTTGACAGATTTAATGCATGTTCTAAGAGTGGTAATTCTCTGTGAAACAGGCCGCAGTATCTCTATTTTGTTCAGGAAGGGCTGAGCCCTATTAGGAGAATACCTGGGCATGGTTTTTGTCTTGAAGCATACCTAAGTCAAGGGCAGAAACACCTAACTGAACAGCGCAGGAGGCAGGGTCTCTAAGAAGGGAATTTTGCAGGGATAGAAGGGAAATTCGATCAAGTAGGAGCATCCTTGTAGTGACCATAGTGTGCCCTAACCAGAGGACTGAAATTTAGAAGGAAGTGCACAAGCCAAAGTGGTTCAGACAGCAAAAAGAAGGGTACTTTCTAAGGTATGTATGTCCCTATGTGGTTGATGATTTTGCTAGGTGTTTGAGTCCAGATTTAGGACAGTTTTGGTGGACATCTTATGTACTGTTTGGAGGGTAGTTAGAAGGTGTCTTTGGTGCCCTAAGTCTAGAATTTGAGAAGGACATCAAATCTGGTTGGAGCAGCAGAATTTTTGAAGCTCAGGGTTGATCCTTGAAGGGACAAAGGAAGCAGCCAAGACGGCTTAGTATTTAGCCCTAGTTCACTATGTGGAGATGGACTTCTACAGTGAGAGTGGGCAGCCTCCATTCCCCTAAGACTTGTCTCTTGTGGAGCAGTAGTGAGGCAAGTAGTGGGCAGGTTGAAGGCCCTATGAGTCGGCATCTTTGATGGAAAAAGGAGTAGCTAGAGGGCAGACTGTTTGGGCCAAAGATCAGTGACTTAAAGGAGCTGCATTCACTGATAGTGGGATATTGTGGAGCTGGAGATGCATGCCTTCAAAGGGAGTAGCCTTGAGCAGCAAGGCAATAAGTGCTCAGAATAGAGAAGTGATGGACTCGCAGAGCATGGTGGGAAAGAACAGATCTTCAAAGCAGATTCCGCAAAAGAAAGCAGGGAAGCCTTCTAGTTTAGAGGGAGCAGTTGCAGCAACAGAGAACATGGTAGTGTTGGAGACAGATCCAGGTGGACGAGGTTCTTCCAAGAACACCTTCCTCGCTAAGAGGAAGCGTTGAAAATGTTAGCGAGAAAGGGTTCATTGATTTGTGCCTTAATCAAAGGAACCACGACGAGTTTCTCCTTGACCATGCACGAGTTCCTATGAGTTAGGAGCTAATTCCTAAAAAATAGGACGAGTTCCTAAAATTTAGGGAAAATTCCTAACAATTAGGAGTGCAAGAAGCAGTTGACTAGTGCTAATTAGTGTAAGGCCGAGTTTATTGTCTTCTAGTGTGAGTTATTTTGGGTAAAGGTCGAGTTGATTGAGTTAAGCTCCTAAATTATAAGAAGGAGAAGTTAACACAACCAGTGAGCTTTTGTTAACTAGTCAATCAACGGTTCGACTTTCCTCAAATATAACTTGCCAGTAATAGCCTAATTGAAGTGCTTATAAGGAGTAATGAAGACACAATTTTATCATTGTCTTGTGAATACGAGTTGGTGAGACAAGACAATAGAGCTCACGGGTTTGTGAGAAGGCTGCAGAGGTTTATGTGTGGAGCTTGTGAGAGAAAGGACATACAAGAGGAGCTTGTACGAGTATTGAAGAAGGCAAGTAGATCAGGGTTCTTGCAAATAGGTTCAGCTTGGTACAAGCAGAGGGAATCAGATTGTATTCTCTATTAAAATAAGTTGTATTTGTAAGATATCTATTGCTCAAATTTCTTCAATAAAATTCTTAAACAAGTAGAGGGCTTTCCAAGTTAGGTTCCTTAGAAAATTTTGTGCCTTGATTATTGTGATTGTGTGTTTATTTCTGTTCCTATTCCACTGCAAAATAAGTAAAGAAATTTTGTATCTACATGAAAATAAATTAGTTTCAGATTGTTCATATTAGCAGTTACAGAATTTCATGGATTTTCTACAAAATGAATGACAGAGGCAAAGTAACAGAGGCAAAGTAAAGAAGGACTATAAAAGGAATCAGTCATGATAAGCAAGACACAATTTGTTTTAGTTTTAGCTGGGGAAGCTCGAGACTTACATGTAACTCCATGTTTATTATTAGACAACCACGCTCTTGCCAAGGTTTGGGGAGCATTCGGAGCTCCCCATGGAGACAATAAAGCAGCACACAGGAAAAGTTTAAATGGGGAAAAAATGAAAAGCAAACAGGAACAATAACAGGCCAAATTACTTTGGAGAATGTTTCATTGTACTCAGTGCATTCTGATTCATAGTTCACATTGTGCACAAAGCAAAACTCTATTCAACACACAGGTCCCTTCTAGAGGCTCAGAAAAACTAAAATAAACGAATAACAAATGCTCCCTATCCATATGTTTTCAACTTA
The DNA here is from genome assembly GCA_034641835.2 of Pinus albicaulis. Lineage (NCBI taxonomy): Eukaryota > Viridiplantae > Streptophyta > Pinopsida > Pinales > Pinaceae > Pinus > Pinus albicaulis. The sequence continues at coordinate 1,415,143,526 of CM076577.1, forward strand.
AAATAAACACATAACAAATACTTCATATCCCTATTGTTCAAACACGATAGAGGTACACTGGAGTAGTCAGAACCCCGCATAGAAAATGATATTATTTTTTCTAAAGCCCAAAACACTGTACAGAGAGACAAAATTAAGAAAATGAGCGAAAACCATCCAATGCAATACATTTGTTGAGACTGGGACTTACGTGCTTCCGTCTTTGAAAATGTAGCTGACCCATTTGATGAATTCTTCCAGTCGCTCCAGTTCCTCCACCACTGACATTGGGCTATTTATGTCAATGTGATTCTTCAGGATGGGGGGGTAGTATTTCCGGTATGGAACATAAAATAGTTCGGTGGTCACTTTTTACCCCTTTTCTCTCAGGTCCTGTATCTGATCCCAATCACTCCAACTTACAACATCAGGGTCCCATCCAATGTCATCAATTAGTTCTGGGTGGGCGTCTGCCCAAATCTCTTGCAGGTCTTCTTCAGTCCAGTTCTCTAGATCCTCTGGAAAATCAAACATCTCTACATCAGTCAATTCTTTCTTTTTGTTTTTGCTTTCTAATGCTAGTTTTCGAAGGGCCAACTCGACCTGATCTTCCTCCTCTTCCTCCTCGCTACTTGATGATGATGATGATTCTTCTTCTTCCTCCTCCTCAATGTCCGAGTACTTTTCCGCATTTTCATAATCGTCCTCATTGGTGTCTTGGGCTCCCCTGCTCTTCTTCGCTCTTTCCTCGCCCATGGCTAAATTTTTATCCGCCGCCGTCATTGTTGAAAATGCAGTGTGCTACCAATCGTGCAACCACTCAAAGTGCCCACCCGCAACCAAAACCTACAAACGTAAGTGAAAAACCCAAAACTCTACCAGACCATAGACTCGCTCTCTGTCCGCCGGCACGCCGGTAAGGATTTATTGTACAAGAAGAAATTGTAGGTAGGGGTGTCTTCCCCATGAACAGAGAGGAACTCTTTTCAAGATAAGAGGATATTGAAAGGCACCCGCTCCCCCAAAAGGAAGTTGCCGTTATTATTTGGTGGTATGCTTAGTGTGTCATGGATCGTATCTTTTAGTTGATTTAGGAAGGACCCAAGCGCCATTTCTCCATGGCATGGAGGATTTGATGTTCTCGAAGCCATTACCCTCGCTCAACCAAAGAAGAAGATCGGGGCGAGCCTACAGCCACATCCAAGGACCAACATTCACACCCCCCCCACGCCCGCAAGGCCCAACCACCCAAATGTAATAGTGAAAAAAATGGGGCGAATCACTCCAACCCCGCTCAACCCCCGTCAGAACCTGTGCGAATGCCATCAAATCGTTCCAACAAAGAAAATCGAGCGAATTCGATTGTTTCCGCATTTATGCGCATTATTTTGGTCGGCTAATAAATAATAATTAATATTTTTAAGATAATTATTGGGCTAATTACAAAACTATAGAAAATGGTTTATATAAAAAATTTGCCCTATTAAAATTCAAAATCCCTTAAAATCTTCCGTTTTCCTTTTGGGCTAAAATTCGCCCCTAAAATTTTCCATGGGTTCTTTATATGGAAAGGCCATAATCGAGTTAACGGTCCAGTATATATTTTCTCGGATTAGTCTCCCACCACTTGGGATGATGTGGTGGGGAATACTCACTTAGTGTTACCATGGAAATGGACATTTGAAGTTTCAGAGAGTTCATTTGTTTTACTCAAGTCTCCATGTCAAGGGGACACTGGACATCACCTAGGATCTAGAGAGGTTATAGACTCGTACCGTGGCCGCAATGTGCCGTAGATCCTAGGGAATCTAGGCGCACCCATCACATCACCGGAGTGCGTATGATGCTTGTTGAGAGTGTATTGAGGCGGGGACCTACTATTGTAACGCATGACGATGTCGTCATTGAACAATAGCTGTCACTATGTAAGCTATGAACCATAACTCGTGGATATGGGATGAAGTTATGTTCACTCGGTTCGATAAGATCCCCGATATTTTGACCCTCACATGCGTATCTAGGATGGGGTCTGGGAGCCCACGTTAGTGGGGGTGGCTACTATGTAGAGGAGGAGGTGGGTGGTTTGGAGCGGTGTTCCGACATACAAGTTCTTTGTCAAGTCGATTAGATGCCAACATAAGCATAGATGAATATCCTTATGGTGTATGATTTATTGTGGGGATCCGGACTTTCCACTGTCATCGGGTTGGAGTATGGTGGCCCGATGCAGGCGGACAGTTACTAATCTTTATGCACATTTTAAAGTTTCATAATATTTTATATGGTACTAATTTTTTATTTTTGCAGCAGACATAACACCGATAAAACCAACACTGGGTACATGGGACGTCTCGCAATATTAGGAGCCCAGGACTCAGTGGATCGAGAGCACCGTTAAAACATAGCGAGACGACCCTCCTAGAGGACATCCGCGAGATGCAAGAGGCTTCTTACCGGTGTCAAAAGCGGCCAGCCGGAAAGGCTTGGATGACCAATACAGAGCCATGTATTGGTTCTACCCTTGGGAGGGCGAGGGGTCATGCAACACATGGCGGTTGCCAGATGTGCGATGCGGATCTACAAGTCGCAGAGTTAAAAGGACCATTGGCTCCTGGATCCTCCCGTATAGTGATTAGGTGTAGGGGCATTTTGTGCCCCTTTTGGGGCTTTTTGATTTTTGTAACATGCAATTGCAATGTCATATGTATCATAGCGGACTCTAAAAATATTTTATGCGACACATATGGTATTGATATGCATCGTTTTGATAATTTTATGTTATTATCTTTTTTTAAATGCGTGTGCTAAGTTCCACCTATTTGTTGCAATACTATCCTTAGTGATTTATTGCTCTAGGTACATGACCGAATGTAATGATTTAATTCACGCATCAAAATCTTTCACCGTAAATATCTTCTAAAATGATAGGATTATGCACACGATAGACAACATTCAATTGCATGACAAGAAGTAGGAATCTAAGAATAGATGGAGGATGCGATGGGAAAAATCTCTTCTATTTATAACAAAATATTGAGTTAGTCTAGATATTGGTGTATAGTTAAAATATTATTAACCAAATCTAGATCCAACTTTTATGGAATATTTTATTATATTTTTTGGAGGGAAAAAGAATTTGAATTCACTCACAAATCCCTTTATTTGTAAACAATAAATAAATGAACATTTTATTATTTCTGTGAAAGGATGTGGTCATAATATAATTAAATAAATAATGATTTATTCAATATTTATAAATGACTTAGTTAAATTTAGCAAGGAATATTTTTATAAATAAGGTTTAAATAATTTTTCCTAGAAAATACATGATAAATAATGACTTATCTAATTAATTTTCGTAATACATTGCGACCATGAATATTAATTAAATTGTTGTTTAACTAATTATTCTCGAGAAAAATCAAACAAATATGAATTTATTCAATATTTCCTCATGGGGTTTCGTTTAGACCATAATCAACTTAATAAATATGGATTACTAAGTTATTTTTCATATGTGAAAGCAATGGCCGTAGTACCAGTCTTACATGGTGTACTTTGGTCCATCTAATATTAATAGGTTAGATGACCAAAATTGGGTAACATAGAGCTACTTGATGCAATTCTTAACAAAGTTTGGTACTAATACCTAAAATGTATTTGTAACTTAGAAGAAAATGTTATTAAGATATTTATTTTGATATCATTTGAATATCAGAATTATCACATAAAACTCTTCGTTTGTTGAATAGTCTCCTCATCTTGGACCTTCAACTAATCAATAAATACTTTGAGGGGTGTCTAAATAGCGGGAGATCCTAGCAAGGCCCAAAACTAGTTCATAAAACATGATGCAATCTTCTTCTATCTCTAATTTTCTTACTTCAGCTTAACCAAAATTCTATATCTATGCACTCTCGACTTTATGAGAGTTAATTATGCTACTAAAATAGAGAAATGAACATATATATATATATATATATATATATATATATATATATATATATATATATATATATATATATATATATATATATATATATATATATATATATATATATATATATATATATATATATATATATATATATATATATATATATATGTATATGTATATCTATATGTATATGTATATAGATATATATATATATATATATATATATATATAGATATATATATATATATATATATATATATATATATATATATATATATATATATATATATATATATATACATATAGATATACATATACATATATACATACATATATATATATGTGTGTGTGTGTGTGTGTGTGTGTGTGTGTGTGTGTGTGTGTTCATTTCTTCATTTTAGTATGTGACTTGAATTTTCATAAAGTCAAGAGTGCATAGATATAAGAATTTGTGGTTAACTAAAGTAATAAAATTAAGAATTAGAAGAAGATTGCATCATGTTTTATGAACTAGTTTTGGGTTCGTTAGATCTCTCACTATTTAGACACCTCCAAAAGTATTTATTACATGTTCAAGTTTTTGATTAAATATGAGAATATCATTCAATGCTGCATGGAGCATGGTGATTAGAAATGATAGTGTACGATCTTCCAAAATGATATCAAATATAATGCTCTTAATAGGAATTTTTTTCTTCTGTTTATAAGTGCTTAAATGTATTTTATAGCGTAAAAGATATCATATCCAAGAAATTTTTCTCCTTTATAGCAAAAGGAAAATGTACCACCGAGGGGACTTAGGGATCCATAAAATTTATCCTCGACAACGTTATCTTATTGATTTTAGTCTTTGATTCGATCATACAATGCGTCTCTTCCCCATGGACGGGTCCTGACGTTCCTCCTTGTAGTAAAATTGTTGTTTCATCTATTATATTTTCAAAGATAAAAATAATGTACTATTTTTGACCAGTGTAGTCTGCATCATACTGTTTTCATCCATTCTTATCAAAATCCTTCATTACAATTATTATATATAATAAGATGAATAAGGAAGAGGAAAAGGATAAAATCAAGAGTAAATAGATACCTATTGCAAGGCTCAACACGGTACAAGGGATACTTAATATTATTTTCCATTAAATTGTTTGAATTTGTTTTTACATTTCATTTTAGTCTCTAGTTTAACATCTTACCCTAATATAAGAGTCCACTTATTCCCTTTGCACCTCCTCATTTTATAGCAGACAGGTCATGTTTGATATAGGGTTTTGATGGTTACTGGACTCAAATCTATTATCTGTTTTTTAAGAGGAACACCATCCTAAATATTTTTTTCTATTTAAACAAGAGCCAAAGGACATACTTGACCTTAGAATATTAGATCATTGTAGAGTTTAAATTAAAGAAAAAGTTATCTCTCTCTCTATCTCTCTCTCTCTCTCTCTCTCGCTTATATATATATATATATATATATATATAGCGAGAGAGAGAGAGAGAGAGAGAGAGAGAGAGAGAGAGAGATAACACCTTTAATTAAGCTCTACAATGATCTAATATTCCACATAAGATGTAATAGTTATTATGTCACCGTTCATTCTCGTTTAAGGATATAAAAAAAATTTACTTAGACAGAAACAATTCCTCCTTAAGCAAACCAAATAATAGATTTGAGGGTCCAATCAATCCTTATCAAAACCCTATATCAAACATGACCCACATTACCGGCTATAAAACAGAGGTGGTGCATAAATCCAAAGGAAAAATAAGTGGACTCTTATATTAAATTGTATTAAGATGTTGAACTAGAGACTAAACAAAATGCTAAAGTAAATTCAAACAACCGAAATAGAGAATAATATTAAGTATCCCTTATAACCATTGTTGTTTTGCAATAGGTATGATTACTCTTGATTACTATCCTTTTTCCTCTTCCTTATTCATCTTGTGCCATAATATAATAATATAATGAAAGGATTTTGATAAATAATGAATGAAAAATGATCGTGATACGATTTAAATACCCAAATTAATTCCCATTGTTTTTATGTCAAATAATAGATGAAATAACGATTGTTTTTACAAGAAGGAATAGTAGGACCTAATCACGGAAAGAAGACGCGTTGAATGCGTCGAATCAAAAGACAACCAACAAGATTAACATTGTCCGAGATGGAATTTTTTTTATGGATCTATAAGGATCCCCCGATCCCGAGCGATCACATTTACCCTTCCTTTAGCTATAAAGGGATGTGGAGAACTATTTCTTGGATATCGATATGATGTATCTTTCTATTTCGTGTAATTCGTAATTGTAATTCACATAGTCTCCGAATAACAATATCGCATTGTGATGTTATTTGACCGTGATGATTAATATATATAGTTCGTGTTGTTGTTCATTCCGTATATTATGGAGTAGTTAAAAAGTATTCGCCGGTAGCTATGGGACCAACTTCAGAATCTCGTTGTTGTTTCCCGTGTTATACTTTTCTATTTATTGCAAGTATATTCGCCTTCTCGTTTTACAATTGGTAGTACTTTTGATAATTCGACCCGTGTATTTATTTAATACTCACGCATTTCCAATTTATTTCCGTAAGGAATTAGTTGCTATTTAAAATAATTGGTTTTGATTATTCAAATAATATGCTTATTTCCCCCGGATGCGGGTGTACGAGTCGCATTATGATCTGGCCGACAAGGGGGCGGGTGGGCACGTGTCCACCACCACCGCCACCCCTACGCGCGCTCCGAGCCCACCAAACATGACAGCAGAGAGAAGGATCGCTTTAATGCGCCCTCCTCGCCGTTTTCTCGACCATTGTTGCATGGCGTCTATACATCCGTTGTTGTTTGTCCCTCCGTTGAATTCCCGCTGTTTCCTCGTGTCAGTTTCGAACCTTGGTTGCGCACTGCCACGGCAAGAGGTGTCGTTTAGGTTGCCGTTTCGAGCCGGGCAGAGGGTCTTCACGTCTCTTCCCGTTCGTCTCCGCAACTTTCATAGTCCGTTCATTGGTTTTTTGCACCCCGCAGCTTCGCGCTCCTCCTTCCTTTCTCGATTGCTTGGACAGCCTACCCTTCCATCGTCCCTCGAGGCCCGACCGGTCGAGCGAAGAGGACCTTCGCGGGAAGCACACCACCCTCGCATTTCTCCCTCTCGCCACCCTCGTCGACCCTGACACAGGCTGGTCGTTCGTTGGCTTCGGCGTAAGACGCAGGCCGAGGGCGTGGCACGTCTTCTACCTCTCGCGGCCCATGTCCGCCTTACCTCCACCGAGCACCCTCCATTCGGCTCGCTTCAACGGTCCTTGTTCCTTCAACCGCCATGACTTACCAAGCTCAGTCTCCATCAACAATCAGGATTAACCCCGACGTTCAAGCTCCGCCTCTCGCTTCAACTCGGCATTGTTCCGTACTCGAAGAAGGTTTACTGCTCTCGCCCACCGTGGGGTTAGTCCGCAAATTTTTCTGCAGCTGGCCCTGCCGGAGCGGCTCAGTTAGGCCGAGCGCGCCTTCGGTGTCAAGCTCCTTCACCCTCTCGTATGCTGAACTTAGTCCATATGCTTGCCCCGTGGGTGGAAGAAGCGCCTTCGTCCAACGACGCAGACAATGGTTTCTCGCTCTTCTCGCTTGGCTGTGCATTCGCAAGGGGTTCTTCGCCCTCTCTTTGTGTCGATAGCTTTGGTCGCGTTGTTTTAATGTATTTCTCCGTAGTCGACTTGTTCTCAATTTACGCCTATAAGCCAAAGCGCAAGACACACTTTAGCGCATCCTTCTATATGTCTGCATTCTTTGCTCCGGATTATGTCCGGTTTTGGTCACACTTGTTGTAGCGAGTTCAGCGCTCCAATCATCATTTTGGTTTTCGCATCGATCGTTTCGACAAGAGGACAAGGTCCCTGTCTTTAAAGTTTATCTCGCCATCAACAACAAGGTCTTTTCGATAAGTATGCCTCTTCTTCCGGGCTAGCTCTGTGAGGCCCCACCTTGTAATTTATTTTTGTACTAATATAGAAGTATTTATTTACAAAAAAATAGATGCTTATTTCCACATTTCTTCGTTCAATAGTTTAGATTCAAATCGGAAGAGCCTTGCGAATGCTTCAGCAGTTTCGCTGATTATCATTTGAATTAGTTGGATTAAGAATAAATTGCACTTTTGGTTATAATGCGTAGATGAATCACTTCCTTTTGAGCTTCAAGATTTGCGATTGCATCTATATTAATGATTGAATTTAGAATTACTCTTTGTATGAATAGCTCCTATATATTTTGTACACACTTGAGATAAAAAGGACTTACTTCCGGGTTGATAATTAATGTGAGGCAATTAGAGTTTTTAAAGACACCTCTTAGCACCCGAAACATTTTTGCACCATTGTCGTGAGTGTGTTGTCACTCCGTAAAAAGAGTAATGTCCGATTGATTATTTTTCTCGCCGAGGGAAAATTGGGTATTAAAATGGAAGGTAAGAACCCGTAAAGAACGGTAAAAATGCTCGCCTCATCCACCCGCTTATAGCAAAATTGCGAGAGAGTTTAAGGTAGGAATGAATGTTTGTATTTCTCGCGTGAATGACTAAGAGGGAAAGACCTCGAAAAGACAAAATTCCTCCTTCTAAACCTCGAAAACCCAAGGCATCGTTGACCCTTTGACAATCAACTTTTATCGATGAAATCTTAAGAAAATTTGGAGTCTCGCCATCGCAGGATCCCGAATTGTTGTCGACATCCTACTAACTTCCTTCAAGCCACAAGACCACTATCCGTAGCTAATGTTTAGATTCAAAGAATACTCGAAGGGATTGAACAAATTTTTCAAGATACCGAATCTAAACTCGCCTTCACAAGAAGGAAATTATTGCAACTTCCGTGAAGGAGAAGGAGAAACAAGAAATCCGAAATTAAATTATCGTAATCCCGATCTCCCGAAGTAATGACTAAAGGAGGACACCTAGTATTCCGCATCAAGGTAGTGTTGTTAGAACTATTCCAAAATTTCTCCTTGTAGACATCCTAGGAATAAATCTCTAGTCTGTGAGATCCTGGAAAGTATTGGCTATTTTTTACCAAATGGCTAATAACCAGAACTCAAACTTCTACACGAATACCTTATTTTGACATACCGCCAATGCCCCCATGAGGGCTATCCCATTACAAAATATTCCTACCTTTCATGGGCTAACTCTTAAGATCCCAATGCATTCCTTTTCAAGTTTGATGTCTTATGCAGTGGGTTATGATTACACTACTCTAACCCCCGTAAGCCGAAGCTATTCCCCCATACTCCAAGGAGCAACTCTTCATTGGTTTATGGACTTGGTGGAGGACTCATCAATGACTAGCACCAAATGGAAACATATTTCCTTAAAAATACCAAGATTATTGCCGAACTAGAGAACTAAAAGATGAAAATTTTCAATGGTAGCTAAGCCTAGCGAGACTCGGGAAGAATATGTAGAGCATTTCCAATATAATACTCAAAGATATCCTAGACAAATCTTCCCGATAGTGTTTTAAAACCACAATGATCGCAGGTATGAAAGACGAATGGGTAGAGACACTAAATATAATGGGTAAAGGTGATATTTATCAAGAAAAATATAACAATATTATAGATATGCATCAAGTGTTCAGTGGACATGCTATGGCACAGAAACCAAGAGACGCGATGCAAGCTCCATAGACAGCAAAGCCTCAGGAGGAAGCATCACATCGAAGTAACCTGAAATCGTTGGAGGATTTCAAGACCGATATCCTGGGACCCCGAGACACAATTGGATGTCATGTTAAGAAAATCACATAGTAATTGCACCTGCTATTTTCTTCCTCCGTCGTTACGTAAGAAGAGTCATAAAGAATGCCCCCAGAGCATAAACATGTGCCATATGCACCAGTACATGCCACTTAATGTTACCCATCACTCCCGTGATTAAAAGAAGCGAAGGAAGCGGAAGAAGAAGTGGAACCATTATATCTTTTTAATGTTGTCGTCAATGGAAAGCACGTCAAACAAGCAAAATGGCCTGGTTTTATTCTTCTTCGTTCTTTCCTCCTCTCAATATACTTCTCGAAATATTCAAGGGCATCATATGCATCCGCCACCTTTTTTTCCAATTGCCATTTTTTATGCCACCATGGGCCTGAATCATCAAATCCAAATAATAGTAATTGGCCAAATTCCCCTTAATCGCCACCATTCTCGTGAAAAACAACCCTTATTCCTCCCACCTCTCTTCCACTCACAAAACTAGAACTCTGCAATCAAATTGGCAAAGATCTACAAACCATCCTAAGCGCTTCCCACTCAACCAGCATTACTGTGGGAAGACCTTCCATGTTGGCAAAGAAAATCCTCAATCTAGAGCACGACCGCAAATTCCAAATTTCTTCAACCCAACCTAAATCCTAACAAATGACCATTTCAACACGATAAATAATTGAGGGTCTCGGACCCCGAAGATGAGTTGAAAGAATGTAACGTAACTTATGTTGATATTTGATGCATAATCACTCTAGATAAGGATAAAGATTGCAACTCCGAAGAACCGTACACAAATAAGCCTCTGACCGTAGATGATCAACAAATAAAACAAGGGGAAGATACAATCGTACAAAAATCATGAACAATTCATAACCACTTCCCCCCATTCCTTAAATATCATGATATCACGTTCTCCTACTGAATATCCCGACTTGATCTTGGGTGAACTTAAGAAAATTTGTATAAAAATTCCCTCCTCCAGGCTATCCATTAATATTCCAATATACAAAAACTATTAAAGAATTGTGCATAAAGAAGTCTGTGAGGAAAACAAAAAATCCCTACCGTCCATGTTGTCGGGACTTTGTCTCGATTTATTACTAGGCAAAGAGACTCGTAAAATATTAGGACTCGAAACCCCATTGTCACAACATAAATGGCTATTTTCCCAATGCTTTAGTTGACTTAGGAGCAGCCAATAATATTCTCACAATCGCAACTTGCAACATTCTTGGCATCATAGCCTTGGAACCAAGAACTACCTTACCGGAACTTAGCCGACCGTTCAATCATTAGACCATAAGGAACATTATAGGATGTGATGGTATTTGTAGACACTTGGGAAAACCTGGATTTCTTGATTATTAACCCTAGAACTAGCTACGGGACAAACTCAATATTAGGAAGGCCTCTGCTAGTGACTTTGATGCTTATATCAATGGTTGACAGAAGTACAGACTTGCACCCGGGGGAATGATGTGAAAAATTTAGCTTATACCCTCCGCTCAAATTTCCAAGCTTGACTATTATGAAACCAGAAGCAACTTGGACCATACTTAACAAAAAAATATTCGAAGTCACTATTGATCAAGTATGCCCTCTTGAATTAAAAATCAAATTGAAGACGATGTCATTAATACTTTTATCAATCATCCTATCACAATATCAAGTTCGAAATTACACATGATTAAATCAATCCTTGACAAAGAAATCGAAGAAGATCCCTTGAGAGATATCAATGATGAAACAATACCAAAACCACCGTTTATAATATCAAACCTATCAAAATTGAAAATAGGGAAGATCCCGAATACACAAAGAATCTCGAGTGGGATAACCAAATAGAAACTTATTCAAGTCCTTAGAAAATAAAGGCTTTCGCTGGGGATTACTCATATGAAAGGGATTGACCCCTCAGCTCTATGCATGCATCACATCTACACCGAAAGGGATGCAAAAACCATTCGAAAACCTCAACGTAGATTAAACTTCTATCCGAGATATTGTTAAAGAAGAACTTCAAAACCGTGATGTGAATGATCGATCCTATATCTAACAATAATTGGGTTTCTCCATTGCTGTGGGTTCCCAAAAGAATGGGAAGTGGCGACTATGTGTTGACTATAGAGAACTCAAAAGAATAATGAAAAACCATTTTCCCCTTCCATTTATTGATCAGTCCTAGATAATCGGGCAGGGAAGAAATTTTTTTTCTTTGGATGGCTTTAGTGGGTTACAACTAAATCTGCATTTTTCCTCGAAGACCAGGATAAGACTACCTTTACCCGTCCATGGGAACATTTTCTACATAATATTACCTCTAGATTGTGTAATGCACCTACCACATTCCAAAGTGAGCCATACGCAACATTTTTGTAGACTTGATAAATGAAGGATTAGAAGTATATATGGATGATTTCACACCCTATGGAGATTACTTCGAGCAAGCACAGACATTGGAAAAAGTTTTGGAACAATGTATTGCTACCACCATGTTTAAGTCATGAAAAGTGCCATATGATGACATAAGGCCCGATCTTCGGGCTTTCACATTTTAGCAATTAGTATTCCGGTAGATCCAAAGAAAATATAGCAATTTTCATTAGCTACTCCCCGCACTAAACATAGGTACGTATTTTTTTGGGATTTGATGGATATTACCGTAGATTTATCAAAACAATTTCACATATTGTTGCACCATTATATGCCTTAACGGGAAATAGTGATTTCATATGGACCCGACAAATGTGACACCGCTTACGCATTTAGAACAAACCTAGTATCAACAATACCAATATTACGAGGTCCGAACTCGGGATATACCATTCTAGATTTCATCGAAGCATTAGACACAACCATTGGAGCAAGCTCTTATCCAAGAAGAAGACAAGAAACCCTATGCTATATATTACATTAGAAAAATCTTCACGTAACCCGAAGAATTGAATTACACAAGAATGTAGAAGGATTTTTTAGTCGTTATTTATGCTATTAACAAATTCGTATACCATATAACTGGATACCCTATAATTATGTATACGATCGCTTCCTATCAAATATTTAGCTAATAAACCAATTATAAATGGAAGAGTGACACGTTGGTTGCTACCTTTTTAGGAATTTGATATAACTATAAGGGATCGACCAGGGAAGGCAAACCTGTACAGGCATTTCCCTCTCCCCGAGTGCCAAGAACAGTATGATGCAATAGTAGTAGAGGATCGCTCGGATGAAACACTCGTTTGTTGTAATCGTGAAAACAATGATGGTGGCGAAGATGTGGCGAATTATTTAGCAAAGGGGGGAAAAAACTACCTAAACATCTAACACCCAGAAAGGAAATTGATAGTATAACGCAACACTCGTTCTCCTGACTGGAGGATACCTTTTTCACACAAGGGCCGATATGCACATCCGCAGTGTATTAGGGAAGATGAAATTTATGATATCTTAAAACCCTACCACGATGGACCTTGTGGTGGACATTTTGTAGACTCCAATCGGACATAAAATTTACAAATGGGCTACTATCGTCCACGATTTTTAAGGATGCTAAGAAATTTGTTTAGCCCTACGATAGTTGTCAAAGGATGGGCCGCCCGGCCAATCCGATGAGATTCCCCGCGCTCCGCGCCTAGTCATAGAACCCTTTTGAGCATTGGGCATTATATTTTTGTTGGGCCATCAACCCATCATCCAACCAAAAAATCATATATATTGGCTGTAACAATATGTACAATCGAGTAGAAGCAAAGCAGCATTACCAAGAGCCATAGAAGAATCGTCATAAAATTTTTGAAATTTTTGTATGATATGGGTTACCCATAGAAGTAATCACTAATGGATGGCCGCAATTTGTAGGCCACAAGATTACTCTCCAAGCATTAAAAATCATGTTATTCACGTAATTGCCTTTCCATACCACCGCAAGCGAAGGCCGGTAAGGTGTAGAAAATAATCGACAAAGTAATTGAATCTATCGACCCAGACCGCCTCATCGCACGATGAGACTCGGCCTACTCGACTTCCAAGCCTTGTGGGCATATCGCACAACTTATGAATACTACTAGACTCCCATATCAACCGGGTATTTGTATGAACATATTTTTCCCATAGAGTTTGAGATACAAACACTAAGGACAACCCAGAAATGGGACCGGATTTAACCGAAGCCCATATTAATAGATTACGCAAATAAATGAATTAGAAGAAATCGTTTTTGGCTCTGAACATACCGCACGTATTCAACAACAAAGAGCCAAATGGCATGATTCTCTCGATTAAGAAAAAGACATTTCATGAGGGCGACCGGGCACTTCTACGATTCCCAAAGTTTCCAAGACTTCCTTGGAATTGCGTACTAGGTGGTTAGGTCCCTATGAAATAAAGGAAGTACATGACAATGGAACTCTTACGTTGGCCACCATTTCTCGGGTCTTGATTGTTCCTTTAAAGCAAATGGGTGACAAAAGCAAATACCAAAGACCACTCTCACACAAGAGAATATTTTTGTCAAAAGATACACAAGGACTCCACCAGATGCAAATTTTAGTCAAGATAACCTCTTGCCACTTCATCCGTAAAAATACCTCAACAAAAAAAAAAAAACTGTGAATGGGATTGCCGATTCAATTTTTTTCTCTCGCCTATTTTGCTTGTCCATTTTCGAACAACACTTTTCTTTTCAGCCATCTTCTAACAACAATTTTTATTTTGTTGTTCCATCTTTGAATAGCACTTTTTATTTTTCCGTTCCATCTTCGAAACACCACTTTGTTTTTTTTGTTCCATCTTCAAACAACACTTTTTTATTTTTGTTGCTCCATCTTCTAACACTTTTTTTTTTTTTGTTGTTCAAGGAACTTTCTGAACACATTCTTTTTTTTGTTTTGTTCCATCTTCGAAACAACACTTTTTGATTTTGTTCCATCTTCGTCAGGTGAAGAAATGGGATCAAACTAGCAGTGAAATGAATCCCACATAGCATCAATCATCACTTCCGAGGCTTGGCACCCTAATGACTTCCAGAACACCATCCTTAACTCCTTCACAGCTCAAGTGCGCTTAACTCAGGATTTTTCCCCACAATCAAGCCCACTTAGCTTCGCTACCCCATTTGCAAAACCTTAGCAACTATTGTGCCTCATGAACCATTCAAGAAGAGATCCCTTTACTCTTAGTATTTAAGTATGAGGGGTTTCCGTAGTAATATAATAGATATCATTTTTAGATTCAACCGCATTAATTTAGTCATTCATCTATGACCATTTCCATGAGAGAATGCATCACTGGCACTTCTCATGATTTTTGAATAGTCTAATTGCATCGTGTGATGCTCTATTGTGGGCAGGCAGCGGGGATTGAAACTAGTGAAATGAATCACATAGCGTCAATCATCACTTCCTGGAGCCAGACCAGAACTGTGACATCCCTAGAGGTCACCCATCCCGTAAACTTTTCCTGCTCGTGCGCTGCGTAATCGTGGAGTTTTCCTACAACAAGCCCACTTAGCTTGCTACCCCATTTGAAAACCTTAGCAACTATTGTGCCTCATGAACCATTCAGTAGATCCCTTTTACTTTAGTATTTTAAGTATGAGGGGTTTCTGAAGTATTATATTAGATATCATTTTGGGATTCAACTGCTAATTTAGTCATTCATCTATGACCATTTCCATGAGAGGTAGTCAGAATCGACTAATTTCTTCATGATTTTTGAATAGTGCAATTAACACTTATTGCATCGGGTGATGCTCAAGGTGGTGAAGAAGTGATTAAAATCTGAGGAAATAAAATCACATAGCGTCAATCATCACTTCCGGGCTTGCACTCTAGTAACCAGACTTCCCGGAGATCACCCATCCTGCACCTTCCGGATCAAGCGCGCTTAATCGGTGGGAGTTTTCCCACAATCAAAGCCCACTTAGCTTGGTGCACTCCCATTTGCAAACCATAGCGACTATTGTGCCTATGAACCATTCAAGAAGAGATCCTTTTACTCTGACAATATTTTAAGTATGAGGGTTTTCTTTGTAGTTGCATTATATTAGATATCATTTTTTGGATCTTAACCGTGTTAATTTAGTCCTTCATCTATGACCATTTCCATGAGAGGTGTCACAACTCCACCACCTCTCATGATTTTTTAAATAGTCCAATTAGCACTTACTTATCAAGTATGCCTGATAGGTGGACATGGATTGTTCATGGAAATGAATCACATAGCATCAATTCCCTATCACTTCTGGTGCTTGCACCCGATAACCAAGACTTCCTGTGATGCCCATCCGTGTCCTCCGGCTCAGCGCACTTAAATTATGGAGTTTTCCCCCCACACCCGGCTCACTAGTCATGCTACCCCTATCTAAAACCTAGCAATCACATTGTGCCTCATGAACCATTCAAGAAGCAGGGGTATCCCCTTTACTCTAGTATTTTAAGTATGATAAGCCTGGCATAATATAGTATTAGACATCATTTTTGGATTCAACTACATTAATTTAGTCATTCATCGCACCATTTCCATGAGAGGTAGTCGTAACCGACTAATTTCCTCATGATTTTTGAATAGTCCAATTAGCACTATCGCACCTGGGTGATGCCCACAGGGTGAAGAATTTGGATTGAAACTAGTGAAATGAATCACATAACGTCAATCATCACTTCCGAAGCCACCTGAACAACCAGACTCTCTGGAGGTCACCCATCCTAGAACTCCTCCCGGCTCAAGCGCGCTTTAATCGTGGAGTTTTCCCCCAAAATCAAGCTCCACTTAGCTTGCCACCCCATTTGCAAAACCTTAGCAACTATTGTGCCCTCGTGAATCAACTAAGAAGAGATCCCTTTACTCTAGTATTTTAAGTAATAAGAGGGGTTTCCGTAGTGCATTATAATAGATATCATTTTTGGGATTCAATCACACAATTTAGTCATTCATCTATGACCATTTCCATGAGAGGTAGTCAGAATCGACCACCTCGTATGATTTTTGAAGAGTCCAATTAGCACTCATTGCATCGGGTGATGCTCACACAGGGTGAAGAAGTGGGATTGAAACTAGTGAAATGAATCACATAGCATCAATCATCACTTCCAGGCTTGCACCCGGTAACCAGATTCTTCTCTGTGGAGGTCACCCATCCCAAAATCCTCTCGGCTCAAGCACGCTTAACTCAGGAGTTTTCCCCAATCAAGCCCGCTTGCTACCTCATTTGCAAAACCTTAGCAACTATTGTGCCTCATGAACCGTTCAAGAAGATATCCCTTTACTCTTAGTATTTTAAGTATGAGGGGTTTCCATAGTGCATTATATTAGACATCATTTTTTGGGATTCAACTGCGTTAATTAGTCATTCATCTATGACCATTTTCATGAGAGGTAGCCAATCCACTTAATTTCAAGATTTTTGAATAGTCCAATTAGCACTCATATTGCATCGGCAGATTGTAAGGAAGTTAGTGGGATTGAAACTAGGAAATGAATCACATAGCGTCAATCATCACTTTCGGGGCTTGCACTGTAAATCAGGACTTCTCGAGAGGTCACTCATCCCATCTTCGAGAATAACACTTTACTATTCCATCTTTAGAACAACACTTTTTGGTTTTGTTGTTCCATCTTCGTAACAATACTTTGATTTTGTATTGCCCCATATTTGAAACACTTTTTTGTTTTTGTAATAAATTCTAACATCACCCTTTTTTATATATTTCTCAAACACCTCTTTTCTCTCATGGAATTATTCAGCTCATTTCATGCTTATTTCTTTGATTCCTTTATGCCCCGAAGTACAAGATTTACTATGGATGGAATTATGGATTTTATTAATGTAGGCTAATATTTAACGTTATGATCTTTGACAAAGATATGCTTTCTGATTGCGTACTTAAACAATTGAAAGGACACACTTATTTATATTTCACTTTACTATGTTGATTTCTACTATATATGATATTGATTGATCATCTTTAACATGTTGGTTCTACTCTCCTTGGTTATAATTTCTCATCTATTATCAATGGACTATGGGTATAATTTTTCTTATTATTGATATGCTTCCGCAACTTCGACACCATCCCTACTTTATGATATTGTGAGCCTCCTCTATTTACTAAAAATATGTAATGACAATTAAATTTTATCTGTTATTATAAGATATAGGGGTTCCGCTGAGCTAGCCTACCATGTTCATAAGGATCTAAAGAATGTGACATTCCCACTATGTCACCACACGGGTTATGATCCGAAGTGGATGACTAAAACATCCTGGAACAAGGATTTCATCATGAGCCGGCTCGCTCACTCTTTCACTTCCCATGAGTGGCAAGATGGTTATCCGGTTACCACACGCAAACCGGGTCTCTTCTCGTAGAAACAACAATGAAAATTTTCAATTATAAATTGAGGATCCCGGCTCACATAGGTTAGAAAGAAACTCGTCGAGGTTATGGACACCGTTGGTGCTAAGCTCTACTTATGGTATTGAAGTTCTATTTCTTAATGTAATAGTTCTTATAATACCCTCTTCCCATTTATCTATTTATCCGAGAGATTATTTCCTTTAAACACTTCCTTACTTTGACCTTTATGCTGTGTTCAAGTTTTTACTTCAATAATATCGCGTAAACCTAAATTTCGTAGGCAAAGCCTCCTTGTGCGGTTATTGTTTTCCCATTTCCTTATCACATAACTTATCATCAATCAAAGCTACGTTTTTTCTCTCTTGCCATTTACTATGATTATACACTCGCGCTTTTACTCTATCCATATTTCATCGTCCCATCAATTATTTACGTACTCACCCATTTACTATTGTACCCTTCATCCTTATCCTCGTCGTTGAATAAACACTTCATCCATTCGATCGTAGGCGACCTCTCATTTCGAAGGGGTAAGAGATAATTTAATACATTTGCACATGTGTAGTCATTATTTCATTGATTGATGTGATATTCCATGATCTGTTATGCTCCTATACCAATAGGTGTCATATATCATGATTGAATTGATGGGCTATGTAATATGTTCATACCTTTCCTTGCTTTAAAAAGGTTTTCCATATTGTCAATAAAAAATCAAAAATTTAAAAAAATTTAAAGAGGGTATACCCCGTGTGAAAAATCAAAGGGTGAAAAGAATAAAAATGGCCAAAAAAGTAAAAGAAAAATGAACCCCACCAAAAGAAAGGCCAAGGAAAGTGTCCAAGTCTAAATGCCACTACTTTTTGCTCTTATGTAATAAAATAAATTGTGTGAAACTTGTATCTTATGCCAAAATTGATGAAATAAATAGCTTTCAAGCTTGGTTTGTTCATATTTGAATTTTATGTTTTAGATAGAGAATAAAATCTCACTAAACTATTTAATCTTCGCAAGCAGATAGGTAGAGTAAATAAAAGGAGCCACTTCAGCCTTAATCTCAGCCCTTGATGTAATAAGGTTAGAGTTAGATAGATTTCTACATGTAAAAGAAAAGAATGTGTGTGATAAGGGTTTTCTAGTCTAAGTGCACCCCAATAAAGAAGAAAAAACAGAGGGTAAAGTATAGGTAGGTAGATGTTGTCAGCAGTAATTACATGTGATGAATAATGATTCTAGATGTGTTAAATTTTTACTTTCATCACAAGTGAAAAGGTAGATACTACACCTGAAGAATTTCAAGCAAAACAAAGTCGCATTATTAACTTCCCTTCTCATTTTTCCTTAAAATTTCACTAATTTTCCTGTTACCATGGAATTTGAAAATTAAAGGGGCTCAAGGCATTTCCTTGACTTTTGAAGGGACCGGACCCTCATCCTAATAATTGGAAAATCAGCAAGTACTTAAAATCATTCATCATGACATTCATTCACTTAAAAAAATCTTTCCTAAGTAAAATCCTATTTTACTTAGGAAAATTATGCAATATTTCATAAAAAACTCCTTCTCATTCAAGCATAAGTGAAATACATTAATCTAATGTTTTATACTTAGCGCTTTTTATTCATTTTCCATATTGATTTCTAATTTATTATTTAAATCCTTGCAAATTTTCCCTTTTTCCCGTATTATTTTAAAAATTCTAAATTAATTTAATATCCCGCCCCATTGGTTGAAAAAAATAAATCCATAAATTTAATTAATTGGTTGAATTTCTAATTAATAAACAAAAATCGACACTGCCGTATATGATTAATTAAACCTCATGGTTAATTAATAACCTAATCTACCAACTAAAATTCCCCGATAATTATTTCATAATAAATTATATCGGGGCCCGCCATATTAATTCTTCTGCCATCTTCCTTTCCGAGGACCGTCCGATCGACTCATCTCGCATCTACTTCGCTGATGTCCGTTATCACGCCCATCCTCGTTCGAATGATAACGCACGATGGCCAAGCGGTTTTCTGAAATGCTGCCACGCCACACATCGTCCATCGTATGGAATCGCTTTGCCCCCTCCACCGAAAACTACCCTTCCCCAAAAGCCGTGCGATGAAAACCATTTACCGCTTGATTCCCATGACGAAACCACCGTACTAACGTCATCTATTAAAAAAAAAAAAAAACCCCTTCCAACATTTGACTTGGAAAATAAAACAAAAAGAACCCGCATCATTTTCACTATCTCATGCAACAGTGACTGTCCCATGCAAATCTAATTTCAAAATCAACCTACAAAATTTGCCAACCGCTACCCATCAAGAAAGTTGCACCGAATAATCCAAAGTTTATCCACCATAACCAACACCCGTTTTCACTAACGTTTAGTTCCGGAAAACAAGTATTTACCCAAATTCCCGTTGACTCGTAAAAACCTGGTTTTTGTTTTGAATTTCACATGAAAAACTGAAACAAAATTCAGAATTGGTCTTTAGTTCATTCCTCAATTCCAAAACTACAATTTCATTCCCAAACCTTGATTGAGCCCATTTTTTCATCAAAAACCCGCTAGCTCACTTCGAATCCACAAGAACCAAAAATGGAAATTCCCGTGGCTTTGAATGTTGCACTTCGAATGCCCCCTCACAGAGATTTAGACCATCTACCTCTAGTAGATATGGATTTCCAAATTAAAGACTTTGTTCTCGCTGAAAATCCTCTTCAAATTTTTTTCCACTACAGAGATAACTACCTAAACGGTTCTACATTTTTTCGATTATGAGAATCCCGCCTTCCCATGTATCTTCTCCCCGTCCACATTTTTCCCGAAATAATCCATTACTACCATGCAAATTATGATCCCAATTCAACCTACTTTATCTCGTATATACAGACTCGATGAAACTCTTAAAAACTACAAAGAATCCGTAATGACTTTAAAATAAAATGGTGGGAAGAAATGTTATAACTTTTGTAAAAATTATCCTTACATGAATTTTTTATCATTGGCTACAAGAAAGTGACAGAAGAAGGATATATGGGTAGACAGAGGTTAAATAGTATCGCGTATAAAGAGTATCAAGAAATGGAGCAGCCAACACGTAATTACTAAAGAGGGAAAACAACGAGCCAAATCTAGGGGCCCGCATCTAGCACATTCCCGAAAAGAAGGAAACAACACAACATCAGTTATCATTTTTTCTTATCTATGCAGGACCATCCGTCTCTAGTTTGTTGTAACATACTTATGAGTCATCTTAGATTATATCTCAATCATGAGATATTTTTTATAAATTTTTTAGATAAATAGTCCCCTGTAGCATTAAAATTTTTAGAATTTTCCGTAAAATTGACTATTTGGAACAGTTATTATTGGAGAATTTTAAAAAGCGATGGATAAATAATTGATGCAAAAGACTTTTTACAGGATTTTTGCGTTAGACAACCATCAATAAAGTCATCTATCTCTTATGTTTTAAAGTTTTATACTTGTTTATTATACCATTTATGTTTCATATCTGAATGATAAACGAAAAGGAATAATTCAGAAAGTGCTTAAGTGCAATATGTTTTCAATCGTTATTATTCTTAATGTTTTCTTCTAAACTAGTATAAACAGTGAAATCTTAATTGCTCCTATTTTCTAGTTTAATCATTTTGATTATTTGGTAAAGAATACTTAATTGCTCTTTATTAATAATCATTCAAGTTCCTTCTTTCGAATATGTTGAAGGATTCTTAATTTCCCTTCACCAATTTTCGAGTTCATTTCATTCTATTTAGATCTATAATTGTTCCCTATTTGATTATCTTGCCCTGTGAAACCATCTCTTGTTAAGAAACTAAATCTAGTTAAGCCATATCCATTGACTCCATTAGCCCAATGGCCTAAACTATTCAGTCTTATCCTTCTGCTATATAATTTCATCACCCAAACACAATCAAAATCCCTAAACTTTCATAACTAGCCTAATATCTTTAAAAAAAAAGCTAAAACTTAAAGAGAGAGCCCTCTCTGGGTACAGATTGGCTAGATTCTGTACCTAAAAGTTGGTTTGTGGTTACCTCAGACTTTTTCTCCTGAACTTGGAGAAATTATTGAGTGATAACATAGTGGTGACTCAGTTGGGGAAACTAACCTTTTTCTTCATAAATATTTTACAGGTTTAGATCTGATCTATGATGGTGGACAGTGATCAGATACATAAAGGTTAAAATCATCCACCTAGCGACTCCTACTCATTTTCACAATCAAGACTCCATTGGAGGAATGAACCTCAAAGAACAACATGGAAAGATCAGGTTTTCAACTTGGATCTTAATCCAAGAAATTATGTTCTTTCTCATTAAGAAAGTTTTTCAATGTATATTGTATTTTATAGAAGATCTTAGATTAGTTTTTAATTATTTTTCTTTGAAGATTGTAAGTAATAATTCTCCTAATCTCTTTGAGCAGCTTTCTTATGAATCTAATGATGATAATTTTCCAATTAAGAAGCCTCAAATAATCAAGATTGATCTTACAATCCCTGTACATATCCCTGTGCCATATAAAGTTCTAGATAGATATAAGCCCCTTATTTTACCTCCTATACTCCATGATTTTCCTCAAAAATACTACAAGTATCTTCCTAGATTTGATGGAGAGAATGGTATCACTGCCCAAAAACATATTCAAGGTTTTGAGAATTATTTGGATTTATTTGAGATTGATGAAGATGATGTTAAAATCAAACTTTTTGCTCTTTCTTTGCAAAATAGAATAAAGAGTTGGTTCAAAAATCTGCCTAATGCTAGCATCTCAAATTTCCAGCAGTTTATCAAAATTTTCCTTGATAGATGGATAATCAAATTTAATCATTTTGTGATCATGGAAGAATATAATCAATTAAAAAGACATTCAAATGAAACAATACAACAATTTTCTGACAGATTTAATCAAGTTTATTATTCAATGCCAGAAAATATTAGACCTCCTCATGATTAAGCTCTCTTGCATTATCCAAGTGCCTTTGATCCAGAAATAGAATTTCGATTAAGAGAAAGAGATCCAAAAACACTTGTACAGATGTAGAACATTGCAGTTGACGTGGAAGTTAATCTCCAAATCAAACAGGAAAAGTTGAAAGCAGAAGAAGAGGAAAAGAAAAACATTACAGAGGTAAAACTCAACCTTTTGGTAAGAAAACTAGATGAAAGAACACATGAGATCACTATGAAAGATGAATTTTTTATTCAAAATCACCATGAAGAAATAGAAGAGGTTGATAGCCATGAAAAAATTCCTGCTAATTCCAATTATCATAGATCAGAAAATGAAATTACAGATCAATATGAGGAAGAGGAACCTGTTGATCTAATGTGTATGTTTGATAACATTCCTTCTTTTGATTATTTTCCTAAGTATGATCATTATGATGATAGTTATGTTCTCCAAAGTCAAGCTAACTTTACAGAGAAATTAGAAGCTAGTTTGGAGGATGAAGAAATGCAGTTTCAGCAGATTTAAGATAGTGATTAGCCAATACAGATTAGCCATGAGAGTGAGGAAGAAAGAGCAGAAAATGTGGAAATAAGTGAAGTTTCTTTACCTCTTTGTTTTGCTTCATTTCAGTTCATTAGAGACAAATATCATGCCATCAATAATCGGCAATCTTTAGGAATTGTGATTGATAACAAAGAAGACAATGAAACTATTGATCAAGATTTTTTAGTTTCACAATTGCAGTTACCAGTTCCCATTGAAATAAATGACACAAGAAAGTTCCATACCACTATTTTTTGAATCATTTCAGATTTTAAAGGAAATGTGGTATAACATATTTAATGAAAAGGATGAGAAACTTTTTGAAGTTTATGAAGTCTCATGGAAACCTATATGCTATAGGTTGCAGCCATTTTCCCAAGTTTTTCAGGATCCAATAGCATATATGTTGAATAATGAAGGCATTCAAAGCATTCCTCTATTAACTAACTATGATTTTCAGAATCAAGATGATAAAGGATTCAAAATTCAAACATCACAATCAGTAGGAGTATCATCACAAATCTTATCTGAAAGTTTGGAGGGAGATAAAGATGAAAATAACATTTTAATTTCATGGTATGGAGGCCATCCAGAACAGATGTACAATTTTTTAGATCAATTAAACATCGGTGTATATATTTTGGAAGATTCTTTTGTACATTTTCTAGAGTCAACAAAGGAAATCAAGTGTTTCCTTATCCTCTCATTTGTTGACAAGTTTCCAATAGGTTCCAGAAGTACATTTTTGATAATCAACAAGAAAATGCAACAAAATCTATCAAAGTACATAATGCTTGAATGGTTCCATTGGCTATTTCATTTTACCTAACCATCAGTTGAACAGTAGATTAAGTAGGTAGATGGGAAGAATTTCAAGCAAAGAAAAGTCAGATTATTAACTTTCCTTCTCATTTTTCCCTAAAAATTTCACTAATTTCCCCTAAGTACTAAAGCATTTGAAAATTAAAGGGGCTCAAGGCATTTCCTTGACTTTTGGAGGGACCGGACTCTTGGCCCAATAATTGGAAAAGCCTAAGTACTTAAAATCATTCATCATGACATTCATTCACTTCTAAAAAATCTTTTCCTAAGTAAAATCCTATTTTACTTAGGAAAATTATGCAATATTTTATAAAAAACCCTTCTCGTTCAAGAATAAGTTAAATACATTAATCTAATGTTTTATACTTAGCGCTTTTTATTCATTTTCCATATTTATTTCTAATTTAAAATTTAAATCCTTGCAAATTTCCCTTTTTCTCGTATTATTTTAAAATTCCCAATTAATATAATATCCCGCCCCGTTGGTTGAAAAATAACCATATAAATTTAATTAATTGGTTGAATTTCCAATTAATAAACAAAAATCGATACTCCGCCATATAAAGGGATTAATTAACCCTCATGGTTAATTAATAATCTAATCCACCAATCAAAATGCCCTCGATGTGATTATTTCATAATAAATTACATTGGACCCGCCATATTAATTCCCCGTCATCTTCCTTTCCCGAGGACCGTCCGATCGAATCATCTCAGATCTATGGTTGACGTCCATATCGCTGCCCATCCTCGTCCGAACGATAACGCGCGATGGCCAAGCGTTTTTCTGAACAGTGTCGCGCCACGCATCGTCCATCGTATGGAATCGCTCGCCCTCCATTGAAAACCACCCTTCCCCAAAATTTGTGCGATGAAAACCGTTTACCGCTTGCTTCCTATGACAAAACCACCATACTTGCTAATGTCATCTATTTAAAAAAAAAACCCCGCCAACCTTTGACTTTGCAAATAAAACAAAAGAACCCGCGTCATTTTCACTATCTCATGTAGTGACCAGTTTCCCATGCAACAAATTTCGAAATCAACTGTCAAAATTTTCCAACCGCTACCTTACTGAAGAAAGTTGCAGTCAAATAATCCAAAGTTTATCCGCCATAACCAGCACCTGTTTTCATCACTGTTTAGTTCCCGAAAAATAGGTATTTACCCAAATTCCCGTTGAACTCTATAAAATCCTGGTTTTTGTTTTGAATTTCACATGAAAAACTGAAATAGGGTTCAAAATTGGTCTTTAGTTCATTCCTTAATTCCCAAAACTACAATTTCATTCCCAAACCTGTGATTCAGCCCATTTTTTCATCAAAACCCATAGTTCATTTCTGAATCCACAAGAACCAGAAATAGAAATTCCCATGGCTTTGAATTTCGCACCCCTGAATGCCCCTCACAGAGATTTAGACCATCTACCTTTAGTAGATAGGGATTTCCAAATTAAAGACCTTGTTCTCAGTGAAAATCCTCTTCGAATTTTTTTCCGCTGCAAAGATAAATACCTAAACAGCTCTAACATTTTTGGATTATGGGAATCTAGTCTTCCCATGTATATTCTCCCCTCAGTCCACATTTTTCTTGAAATAATCCATTAGTGCCATGCAAATTACGATCCCAATTCAACCTACTTTCTTCATATATACAGAGACTGATGAAACTCTCAGAAAACTGCAAAGAACCAGAATGCCGGAAGATAAATGGTGGGAAGAAATGTTAGAACTTTTGTAAAAATTATCCTTACATGAATTTTTGATCATTGGCTACAGTAAAGTGATAGTAAGAAGGATATAAGGGTAGACAGAGGTTAAAGAGTATCAGTGTAGATAAAGAGTATCGGTAAAATGGAGCAGCCAGCATAGAATTACTAAAGAGGACAGCAACGAGCCAAATCTTAGGGCATGCCTCCGGCCACATTCTTAAAGAGAAACTGACTTCTTAGTTATCATTTTCTCATTATCTCTTTTGCTAGTTTATGCATTTTGATTATTTAATGAAGAATACTTAATTGATCTTTATTAATAATCACTCAATTTCCCTCTTTAGAATGTGTTGAAGGATTCTTAATTTCCCTTCATCCATTTTGATTCCATTCCATTCACTTTAGATCTATAATTGTTCCATGTTTGATTACCTTGCCCTGTGAAACCATCTTTTGTTAAGAAACTTGATCTAGTTAAGCTATCCTCTTTGACTCCATTAGCCCAATGGCCTAAACTACTCAATCTTACCACAAGCTATTGAATTTCATCACCCAATTTCAATCAAAATCTCTGGACTTTATAACTAGCCTAATATCTTTCAAAACAAAGTTAAATTTTACAGAGAGAGCCCTCTCTGGGTACAGATTGGCTAGATTCTGTACCTAAAAGTTGGTTTGTGATTACCTCAGACTATTTCTCTTGAACTTGGAGAAATTACTGAGTGATAACACACGCTACATGCAATAACTTAATAGCACAATTAATATTAACTACACTTTGCCGTTACAACAACTTTTTGTTCTATCACTCTAAATGTTGCTGTGTATTTTAGTATTGCTGTGTTTTTTAGTATTACTGTGTTTTTCAATATTACTTTGTTTTCAGTATTGCTGTGTTTTTTAGTATTGCTGCATTTCTCCATTACACTCATCCTTTGCAATAGTAGGAAGAATTCAAGCATTATGGGTGGTAAGGGAGTGTGTTGTGAACCTTTAGTGTTAGAGGTTTTTGACAGAGCTAGGGAAATTATGATCCATGCAAGGTGGATAACCTATCTCACAATATTTCAACCCTCGAATGAGTAAATTTCCATTGAATTTCTACAACATTTGCAGAATGGGGAATCCATGGTGAAAGGTAGAATAATTACAGTCACAGATGCTGTAATAGCTGAAGTATCTAGGCTACTAATAGAAGGAACTATATGTTCATAGAAACATGTATTTCTGCAAGACGTGGTGGAAACTTTCAAATATGAAGGTGAGCAAGTAGTCAGAAAAGGAAAAGGCATCCAACCACATTCTCTGGCAAAACCATGGAGAGCATTAGCAAGCATTATCCAAAGATACATTACCTGCGATGGATGCGAAGATGGGGTAATACCACGAAAACTTAAACTATTAGCTGTTTTGAAACAAAAACTCACTGTTAATATGTCATCTCTTTTGAATTTTTTACTGCATGATACTGCTGTTAGAATAAGACGGGCCAGACACCCTGAATCTATAGTAATTCACCATGGGTTGATTATATTAATCATCAGTCATAGCCTGGTTAAATACAACTTAACTTGGGATGGTCTCATGATGGCCCTAGAGAACATCCAAAACCCTGTAATCCAACATCCCGAAATTGTGGAGATAAGCCAGCAAAACCCTGTTTTGAAAAGAAAAAATATTGCTCGTTCAAAGGTTGAACCCCATAAATGCAAGAAGTCTGTAAGAATAGAACTAGCCCAGAGGATGTCTGCAAATCTTTGGGATGAAATAAATCAACCTATGGAGACAACTAGTCCAGTTAGGATAAGAGATTCTGAGTTTGAAGAAGAGGAACCCGAGGAAGAGGCACCTGGTTCAGAAGAAAAACCCAAAGAAGAGTCCGAAGAAGAGGCCGAATCAAAATCAAAACCTGAATATGAGGCACTCGGTTTAGAAGTAGAGCCCGAAAAAGAGGCCAATTTAGAACAAGAGCAAGAACATAATTATAATAATGAACTGGAAATTGAAGCAGAACTAGATTTCGAGACAGGGATAGCCGAGGTCCTGGAAAATATTAATGTATATATGCAACCTAGTGGACCACTTGGTCCCAACAGAATGGAAACACAAGTCCTAGAGAATTTTGGGCATATAGAAACACTGCCATCTCCAGAGGCTGTGGACACAGAAATTGTTCAGGAATCCAACAACCAGTCTGGTGACACAATTTTTTTGGAACATAGCCATGAGGACAAGCAACAGTCTACAGAAATAGAAGTTAGTCACAAGTCAGGCGATACAGTTCTTTTGGAACACAGCCCTAATGACCAACAAGAAAATTTAGAAGCAGTTGATAAACCTGTTAGTGGAACAGACGCTCCTCGAAAGAGCCAAGGATCCGGGGAAAAACTTTAAAAGTTGCGACAAAAATACCAGAAGCTCCAGAAGACAGTCAGAAGGCTACGACGAGAAGATAAAAGATGTAAAACTTAGAACACCGCTCCAGAGGCGACTTCTGTAGCTACACAGACAAGAATATGTGAGAATATATCAGTATAAATTAAAACCAAACTC
This sequence comes from Pinus albicaulis, assembly GCA_034641835.2. Taxonomy (NCBI): domain Eukaryota; kingdom Viridiplantae; phylum Streptophyta; class Pinopsida; order Pinales; family Pinaceae; genus Pinus; species Pinus albicaulis. Next base: position 1,415,172,185 of record CM076577.1, read on the forward strand.
ACACCCACACGAACAATAGCCACCCAGGTTAATTTTCATAAAAATTTGGTAAATGCGACTGTTCAAACGGAGGGTTGGTCCTCCCACAATATGAAAATAAAAATTGAAGAGGTATTCTCTCACAGCATTGGCACTCAGACAGAAGGGCAATCCAAGGACTTCTTGTTAAGAAATGACCCTATTATTTTAAAACTTCAAGAAGAACTAACACAAGCCCAGATTTGTTTAGAACAACATCAACAACAGACAGTCTCCCTGCAACAATACCAAAAGTTACAAAAAAATTGAGGGAATTATCTTTAGTAGAGAATGAGGCTTTTGATAAGGCTAGACAGGAAGAAGAAAAACTGAAAATGATGAAAACTAAGCTGAACAACGTTAGGAATCAGTTGGAAACCATTTGTTCATTATATTTGAATATCTTGACCTGTCGAGCTCCTGCTACAAACTAAGCTTTGCTCTTATTAGAATGATATTTATGGTTAAAAATCAAAACTGTTAGAGCGGGCAAGCCAGTTGAGCTGAAGACAATGGATGATTTTATAAATTTCTGTAAGACACATGGAGTAAAAGTCCAAAGGCTTCTTTGTGAATTTTATTTGCATAATTTTATATTAGATAAAAAAGTGGATGTGAATCCTAGCCCTTTTATTGGAGATATTCAATTTCAGGCTTTTATCTCTTTTGCAGTTAGCCAACTCAAGTGGTTGAAGGCTTATAATTCATTCCAAAGAAAGGAACACAGCTTAGATATTTTGGTAAGAAGTGAACCTACTCACCCTCTGCAATTGTTCACTAATCATAAAAGACTGATGGCACAGGAAGGCGTGCTTAAAATTTTAGGGCCCATACATAAGGAAATTGTGCTGGAAGGAACATCATATTTCCTCTCTATTGAAGAAAGATCCATGGTTTCATCCAAAATGAGATGGATGGTTTCAAGCAATAGTGTTAAGGAAAGAGAACCATTTAATTTTGGAAATTTCAAAGCTGCTGTGAGATGGTTAGTCCCATGCAACAATCTTCTCTTAAGAGAAGGACCCTAATGGGTGGGATGTCACTTTAGAAGCCCCATTATTTGGTATCCTCCTGAGGGGTATCATCCTGACTATGAGTTACCTGAAGGACAAGAAGAGGTAGGCTTTGTAAGCCTGACACGACATCATGGTCTCAGGCCTATTATGGAAAGATATTCTCCTACCTACTCTTTAACTGCTTTGCATAAGAATTATTTATTTCCCATGAGGACATGAAAAAAGGTAAGCAGGGGAGTATGTTGAGCCTTGCAATAGGTATGTATTTACTCTTGATTACTGTCCTTTTTCCTCTTCCTTATTCATATTGTGACATAATATAATAATATAATGAAAGGATTTTAATAAAGAATGAGTGAAAAATTATCCTGATACAATCTAACCATCCAAAATAATTCATGTTGTTTTTATGCTGAAAATAACAGATGAAACAACGACTGTTTACAAGAAGGAACAATAGGACCTAATCACGGGAAAGATGACGCCTTGAACGTGGTCGAATCAGAAGACAAATCAGTCAAGATTAGCACTATCTGAGGATGGAATTTTGTTATGGATCCCTCAGGATCCCTTGATCCTGAGGGATCACATTTATCCTTCCTTTTTAGCTATAAAGGGACAGGGAGAACTAGTTCTCGGATATCAATATGATGTATCTTTCATTTCTGTGTAATTCATAATTGTAATTCACAGAACGTAGTTCTGAAAAATAAGACCAGATTGTGATTTTAATTTACTGTGATGATTAATATATAGATTGCATTGTTGTTAATTCACATATTCTGGAGTAGTTAAGTAGTATTCGTCGGTGGCTATGGGCCCGGTCCCTGGTGAATCTCACTGTTGTTTCCTGTGTTATACATTTCTAGTTATTGCAAGTATATTCTGCCTTTCTGCTTTACAATTGCAGTACTTTTGATAATTCGAATCTTTGGTACTTATTTCCATTGACTACGCATTTCCAATTTATTTCCATAAGGAATTAGTTGCTATTTAAAAGAATTGGTTTTGATTATTCAAAGCATAGACAGTTATTTCCAATAATTTCCTTCTTTTCAATAGTTTAGATTCAATTGAAAGAGCTCAGTTAATGCTTCAGTGCTCTCGGTTGATTATCATTTGAATTAGTTGGATTAAGAATAAATTACAGTTTTGGGTTATAATGCATAGATGAATCACTTCCTTTTGAGCTTCAAGATTTATGATTGCATCTATATTAAATGATTGAATTTGGCATTACTCTTTGTATGAATAGCTTGCAGATATTGTGTACACACTTGAGATAAAAGGACTTACCCTGGTTGATAATTAATGTGAGGAAATTAGGAGTTTTTAAAGACACCTCTTAGCACCCAACACCCATTTGATGGGTATTTCAATTACCTCCTAATTACTTAATGGAGAGCTGAGAGGTTGTAAAATTAACTATCAATATACTGTTCATATCGAACTTAAAAATTGTTGTGCATCATGTATGCTAATACAATATTTTAAGTTCCAATGATGTTGTAATACTACTTAAATATAACAGAGTTGAATGTTAATGCTCTTTCACAAGTCGCCAAATTGGGATTCCTAGGAATTGAAAGGTTCAAAATGGAAAGAATTTAAAAACTCATACTCACACTTGTATAACTTAAAATATCACAGTTGCAGTAATTGAAAGACTAATTATAGAACTCTTTTTTAAAGATAAATCACTCTTTATTTGAAAGTGATCACACAAACAAGAACTAAATCACTCATTTGGAAAGTAAACAAACATGAAGGGAAATAAATAGGCGATTTAATCAAGTTGAATAATCATTCATAAACCTTATATTTCAAATGTGTATGAATTGATAAAATAATGCAATACAAGGGACCTTCTCAACAAGTTGGACCAAGAATATGGAGAAAAAACAAACAGTATATTCTTGGAATGGCCAAAGCACATAATATTAAGAGATAACGTAGATAATGTGATGATTTATAGAAAAAAAATTAGTTGGAAAGACAAAGAAAATCTAGTGAGTTCCAGTAAAGAAGAGAAAATACTTAACAGATTACAATAATATGAATAATTAGGAAATAGGGTAAATAACTAGATTAACTAAAATATGATTGAAATTATAAACTATCCTAGCTAAAAGAAATGAAATACCTAACTAAGGGCGGGCCTTACCTCCTTAGGTGAGGCGTTGATTAAACTTGCAATGCCACACTTATGCTATCAACACATCACACACAAAGAACATGAATGAGATAAGAATTTTTCTTTTTTTGTATAAACAATAGTCAAATTTAAATTTCAATAATATTGTCTGCTCCCTTAGCTTGAGTAGAGAAAGATAATTTCTAAAATATCTAGGTTTATTTGTTTAATCAAGATATTATGAGATAAACATGAGAATATTATATTCTTAAATTGTACCCTCTTCATTACAACCATATTACCAAAATATGGAACTACTAACTCATCCAACCAAATCAATGGGTAGAGGTAGTCACGTGAAAAAAAGATATAGCTAGTTCCTCCCTGCTAGACAAACAACCTTCCCTTGTCCTTTCCTTCACTAGGCATCAAGTGGTAAATTCTCTCTCTGGGAAATTGCGAATGACAGTGGTGCATTTGGTTGTTGACCTATGGTGAGTTGTTACAACTATTATAATAGTTGTAGTATCTTGGATAATGAGTTGTAGTTGTTGCATCCAAGGGTCAATGTGCCAAGGTGTTGCTTCATGAGTGCTTAATATTTGTCATAGAATAATTTTTTAAAACAATACAAAAGGTGTTGCAACAACATAAGTGTGTTGCAATACTAGTATGCTAGTCACAATGTTGAATGAATAGTTTGTACAGGGTAAATTATGGTTTAATGACATGAGTTGTGTCATAAGTTGTGGATGCAATGGAGAATTATGGTAATTGATGGTGGGTGATATATGAAAATAATTCCAAGGTGAGTGAAATAATTCCAAATTAATGTCAATCATTATGCTACTATGATTTTGTGGATTTTTCTAGGTTGGTTGTGGTTTTCATTGCATGTCTTGTCCTTATCTTGATATGTTTTCAATGGTCTTAGGAGCAACTACATTTATTATTCAGTGAGTAGCCAATACCTTGAACTAGTAATATAGCATGCGGTGTTGCAATAATTACCCTAAATCTATGCTGTAGCGATAATCACTATGTTAGTCTACTCAAAAGGTTTCGTAGGATGTTTAGTGAGTTGGCTTGAGCCTAGATGATTTTTAGTGTCATGTTGATTTCATCCATGAAAGGTATTGCAATAAAAATATTGCAGTAATGTATTGTTTTTTTTGTAAGGTGTTGCAACCACATGATGTTGGTGTTGCAACAATGGTATTACAAAAATGGTGTTGCAACAATGATGTTGTATCAACAAGGTTCTCCCCTTTTCTATCACAAGAAATCCTAGAGAATGTTTTATTAGGAGGAACATAGCAAGTATCATGAACCTATAAATAAAATTAAGACATGGGTTTCAACATAATTTATTTATTTACATTTTTTTTATGATATCAAGTTCCAATTGATTTTTTTTTCACATGATATGTTGAGATTCAACAAGATGATGAGCTTAGTGAAAAGAGTGGCCTTCACTAAGTGGGCCCAGAGGCTATTTTTGCTCAAAGTCTATTTTTAGACATGTCAATCATATTCTATGAGTTGCAAGTTGCTATTTTTGGATGATTGGTCAAGTTGGAAAAATAGATGGACTTCTATTTTTAGACATAATGAGCGGAATCTATTTTTAGTTTTCCAGTCTAAAAATAGATATGTCGAATATTGTTAGCTCTCAATAATATTTGGACTCTAAACATTATCTTATTCTCTTGGAACACTTTAGTTAAGTGCACAGATGTGGCATAGCAGCTGTCAGAAAGAATTATGCTATTCCTGAGGATTTACTGGAGGTAATCCATGACGACTTCAGTTAGAACTCATGTGATAGAGATTGGTGGAGTTATAGAAGTATTTGATGGAGTTGTGTTCAGTTTAACTCAGTTAGACTCAGTTGAGCTAGTTGTATCTAGTCTAACTGATTGATACACTAGTGAGAGTGGTGTGAATTAATTAGTTAATTAATTCACTAAATAAAAACTCATTAATCAACAGAAGAATACATCATTTAACTACAGTGCATGGCAGTTTCAGTGGAGACCAGTGGAGAGATAGGTGAAAGGGCAAGATAAACTATTAGTTGTGACTATAGTGATGCATTGATTGCATCTAACACTCAGTGGAGATGCCAATGAGGATTGCGCGGTGCAAGCTTGGTGGATTCGAGTTCATTCAGAGCCATTATTCAGCAAGGATTGCGTAGTAGAGGTAGGCTTGCAAGTGGAAAATATTGGACCATGGATTTGCAAGATTGGGCCTGATTAGTGTGTAGCCACTAGTACATTTGGCAGAAATTCTGACACTTGATTCCGACACTTTTGACCAAATTTCAGAAATTTCCCCAAATTTTTTCAACTTTTTCAAATCCCGCCCGAAACCGTCGCTATACCGAAATTTAGAGACAAGTGTCGCAATACTGACACTTAAAGGAAAATGTCGGTCTTGCGATGTTTGCAAATTAGCGTTGTAATTGCGACGGATTTCTGAAGTATGTCGTTATTGCGACGTTACAGAGACAAGGTGTCGCTATTGCGACGTTTAGAGGAAGGTGTCGCTATTGCGACGTTTAGAAGAATGCGTCATTATTGCAATGTTTGGTGGCAAAGTGTCACTCTTGCGACGGTTAGGCGATATGTCGCTCTTCCGACAATTGGTGGCAAAGTGTCGCTCTTGCGACAATTGGTGGAAATGTGTCGCTCTTGCGACAGTTGGTGGCAGAGTGTATCTCTTGTGACGGTTGGTGGCAAGAGTGTCTGGTGGGATAATCCCACATTCATCGAGCGTATAAGTGATATTGGTGTTTATATACAAGTTGAAGTTTTACATGTTTCGATTACGAGCCCAAGGCAAGGCTATGCACACTCATACAATCAATTGGGACTCAGCGCATGCACTCAGCCCCACCCCTCATGACTTGGATTTGGTTGTGGTTTAGCTTGTGGTTCTTCACCTCGGTCCTGTGGTGATTAGTGTAGGTGCTGAGCCAGGCACTCAACGGAGTAAAAAGCCCACAATTTTATTAAAAATATAAACAATTTGTAAAAAGCCCACAATTTTGTAAAAAGCCCACAATTTGTAAAAATCCCACTTTTATTTTCTTTTTTCTTATTGAGCTCCCATTGAGTTCAACACGTCTTGGGTTTTCTACACCGTTGAGAGAGATAATTACTAAATATAATTATTATTTTCTTTATATGATAATTTGCATCAATGTAAGAAAACATTACAGGTGGAAAAAAAATTCAAAAGGGTGAAAGGGGTGATGGTAGAGTTTATTTCCCTTGCAAAAAATGTTGTATGAGAAATAATGTTAGAGTTTTAATAGCAACATCAACAATGCATTGTAGGAAATATGGGCACATTGATGGTGGATCGAATGACTATCGTCCCGTGGTAATTAATTATCTATCTTAATTTTGATTATATCGTAAAATTTTATATTATTTTAATATTTTTTATATGCGCACTAATGTTTAATTATTAATGTTTGTAATTTTCATAAAGGCACAGTTGCCCCCCAACTTTTTGCAGATGATCAACCAGCTTCCACAACTAAATAGTAGTAGATTAGATGATGTTGCACCAGTACAAGAGAATATTGCAACAAATATTAGTATTGGAAATGATGTTGTACAAGGTGAAGAACATGAAGTGAATGATGAAGGTAATTTTAATGATCCCATGGAGGTAGATCATGATGACAATAATGAGACAGTTCACATTAATGATGGGACAAATCAAATGCTCCAAGACTTGTATGGTGAGTCAGATGATGATGGTGGAGATAGTGATGGTATTTATGATGTACCTTTGATTAAAAGGTCAAGTGAACGACTTTTTGAACACTCAAATGCAACTCTTCTCTCTGCTACATTGTTGCTGGTGAACTTAAAGGTTATGAATAATTTGTCAAACAAATTTATGACACAACTCCTAAGGTATGCAATATGTATATATGATCACATATATGTAAATGTTGATTATTTTCCCTTTTTTTAGTTGTAATAAATGTGTAAAATAATAATTCAATACTTATATATATATATATATATATATATATATATATATGATTAATAATCTTTACATTAACTAGTTTTTGTTTATGCTGTAGATTGTTGGGTGAATATTTGTTACCATCGCCAAATACTTTACCTCGAACATATCGAGATCTACGTGCTATTATGAAACACTTTGGAATGGAATATAACACTATAGATGCATGTCCTAAAGATGATATTATATATTACGGAGAACATGCGTTGAAAACAGAATGTCCGAAATGTGGTACCGGTAGATATCGAACAGATCAACTAACCAAAAAGGTGCCTCAAAAGGTTCTTCGTCATATTCCCATAATTCCACGTTTGCAGCGAATGTTTAGGTGTAACAGCATAGCACAGTTTATGGATTACCATTCAAAGAATAGAAGTGGAGATGGTGTTCTTCGAATGCTTGCAGATGGTTCTGCATTTAGAGAAATCGAGGAAAAATATGTAGATTTTAAAAATGAACCTCGTAATGTCAGGCTTTCATTGGCAGCTGATGGTGTTAATCCATTTGGAGAGCTTAGATCTACTTACTCAGTGTGGCCTATTTTTGTTATCAACAATAACATTCCTCCTTGGATGTCAATAAAGAGGGAGCACATAATGTTGACTATGATTATTCTAGGTATTTGATACATTATTTTTTTGAATGTAACATTTTCATTTCTCTCGTTGTTTGCATAAATATATATTTTATTTATTTTCTTACTTATATATACATATATCATGGTAGTAATGATTATGTACCATAATTTTGAACAATTAGGTAAGTACCAGGTCAAAGATATGAATGTATATATTGAGCCTCTTATCGATGAGCTAATACAGTTATGGCATGGCATCACTATGTATGACATCACTAAACCAATCAAGCAGAAGAGATTTCAATGTCATGGAATGCTTGTATGGAAAATTCATGATGCCCCAGGACTAACACATGTTTGTGGTATGTAATATTTCATTGCACTGTAATATAATACATAATTATATAAATTAGATATACCATATTGCATGTTTTAAAAATTATCTCATAGTATATTAATTGTTATTGATCCATCTATTGCGGGTCTTCAAACAAAGGGTAGATTTGCATGTCCAGTTTGTGGCCCTAAGATGAAGTATCGTCATTCGCCAAACTTAAGAAAGATGGTGTTTGATGAGTTTAGGCACTTCCTCTCTAGGAACCATAAGTATCGTACTACTGAAAAACATCTTTTCAATGATAAAGAAGAAACTGGATTAAAACCACGAAGAATGACACCTCAGTTGTGGAAGTTGGAATATAACAGAATTAATAATTGTCAACCAGCTGGTACGTAATTTGTGTGTGTGTGTGTGTGTGTGTGTGTGTGTGTGTGTGTGTGTATATATATATATTATTTGTTTATGTAATGTTTGGAATTTTTGTTTTAACTAATGAATTTATTTTATTGTATTTTATAATTAATATTGTTCTGATTTATTTTATTCTTTGATATCAAGGTCATTGTCGCGGTGAAGGTACTAATATTGTACTTCCACCTGGAATGAAATGTTATCCTTCTCAATTCGTGAGGTTGCCCTACTATGAGGACCTAAAATAGCTCATTTGTTTGATACAATGCATGTCGGGAAGAATGTGACAGAAACGTTATGGCGAACCATAGATGGTGCACATGATAGAGATAAAATTGACAAAATTTGTGTTGACATTGAGAAATCGAATCATGCAATGAAAAGTGTGATCGACGGATCAAATAACAATGGAGGTCGAAATTATAATAATATTCCATGGTTATTAACAGAACAACAAAGCAATGATGTAAAAGAGGTTGTTAGAAGAATTAAATTTCCAGCAGGTTTTGCTTCAAACATAAATAATATCTTAACGAAGAAAGGTGACTTCAGTGGGGTGAAAACACATGATTGGCATACCTTTATTAAGGTAATTTTTTTGGTATACGTTTTTGTTTGTTATTGCTTGAATACATATTTTAAATTTTCCTTTTTTTTGTTTAATTTGGAAACCAATAACGATTCATTTTTTATTGTTATAGTATGTTCTACCTGTATCTCTCCCAAACGACTTCGACAACAATGTCAAACAAGTTATATATGGTCTTAGTAAATACATGAGGTAAGTAGTTTTTATTTATACGCAAAATCTAATTGCTACAATTTCTTTTCATACTTGATGAAATGATGTATTAATTTACTTGTAATGAAATATATATTATGTTTCATTGAAATAACCTTGCGTAATGATTTGTAGATGGTTGTCATTGAAAGAAATCCATCAAGATGAAATAAAGTATTGGAAGAGAGAAATTCCTCGGCTAATGTGTGAAATGAAAAAGTATCTACCTCCAAAAATTTTCAATGCACAAGAACACTACTTGATACACCAAGTTGAGGAGATTGAAATGTGTGGACCAGTACACACAAGGTCAATGTGGATGGTCGAGAGGCACTTGAAATCCTTGAAGGCTTTGGTTAAACAAAGAGCACGACCTGAGGGTTCTATGGTGGAGGGATATGTGGTATATCAATCCATGGTGTATATTAGTCATTATCTTCCTAAATTAGCTGCGCCAGTCATGAAGGCGGTGGATTGCATTTGGGATGTGAACTCCATCAAAAAATTTGAAGAGGAGCACCTGTTGGGAAAAGGTAGAATGAAGAAAGTGAAAGGTAAAAGATTTATTATGTATAATACATATAATGTTTCATTTTTTTACATCATGTATATGATCATTATATTCATTTAGGTCTTATTCTTTCATAGTTTATTAATTAATATAATTTACCATGGTTATAAGTAATATTTATTAATATTGGTGAATTATTGTTTTCTTATTCAGGTGCTCAAGATTATGAGGAACTACTTTTGTACATTGCAAAAAATATTGAGTGAATGAGTGAATGGATTGAAACATGTAAAGAACTTAACGATGGTAGATTATCATGGCAACTACTGTCTGAATTGATTAGAGAACCGTATCGTAGTGTAGATGGAAATGTTACAGACAGAGAAATTAATTTAGCATATGGTTTGAAACATAGAAAGGTAAGCAATTAATTCACCTATTTTATTCATTACTTATTTTATACTATATTTATAATGTGACAACAAGTTTGATTTTTCAGATAATTTTCATGCTGTGTAAATTATATGATTAATTATTAATTGAGAATGCATCTTTTTCATGTTTGGCATATTGCAGTTGAAACACCACAAAGCTATGTGGTGCAATGGTTGTAAATTTCACGTTAAACAGTTGGATGATAACAAGAAAACTTCTAATAGTGGGATAACTGCAGTATTCCAGGTCACTAATGTTTCCTCCAGGAGTGACAGACATCCTCGAGAATTTGAAAATAGATATTATGGGTTTTATATGATATAGTTGAGTGTGACTTTAATTCCTTCAAAATAGTTTTGTTCGGCATCAAATGGTATAGGCTACGAATGAATGTACGTGATGATGATAGAACACTTATTTAACATGACAATGGATTTCCAATGGTTAAAAAATCGCAGTTTGAAGCAGGAAAATATCACTATGTTTTTCCAAGCCAATGCGAACAAGTCTTTTACTCAGAGGTTCCAGGTGAGAATGAATGGTCATTTGCTATTAGATATGATGCAATAGGAAGGCTAGTAGAGTATACTGTAGAGGAAGAAGATGATATTGATCAAGAATAAGATGATGCAGTGGCAGATGAGCAAGAAGATGCATTGACAGACGAAGAATATATATTAGAAGATGAATCAGGCATAGGAGATGAGGCAACAATTATTGATGATGATGTCAATGAGGATATTATTGAAAATGACATAATTGATGATGATGATGACATGGTTGATTATTTCAACACTATTTTTGAATCAGATGTTGGTATATATGTTGATCAATTGGATGAAGATCAAGAAGATATAGAAGAAGAATATTGATATAGATGTTATGTTCAAGTATTAGCTGGTATGTTATAAATTTATATTTTAATATGTAGTAATTATTGTCTTTAAATAATTTACTAATTATGTGGGTTTGTTGCATGTTGTTTATTATTTCAAACCAATAAATAATGGCCTTACTATTGTACAAGCTAAACTAAAATTATATGCCATTTTTAAATGAAACCTAAGTAGGCATTTGAAAAGTTTTAATACCTATTTATATGGTGGAGCATTACTAACATAAACTATGGTTTTAATAGGAATTTCAAACGAATTACAAAGGTTTCAGATTAATCATGGCGAGCCTTTCAAAATTTTACATTAATCACTATAGCTACCCTGCATGTAATCAGTACTACAGCTCCTTGCCTTTTCTAATCGACTCAAACCCTACTGGATATATGCCTTTGTAGATTAGTACTATAGCTCCTTGCCTTTTTTAATCGACTCAAAACCTACTGGATATACACCTCTTACTACAAAGAATCGCCTGTCGTGAAAGAAACTCCAGAAAGCAGGCCCTTGCTCCAAAGAACCGCCCGCCGCTCAAGAAACTCTAGAAAGTAGGCCCTTGCTGCAAAGAACCACCCATCGCACAAGAAACTCTAGAAATCAGGCCCTTCCCCCATCAGCAGGAAAAATGGTATGGCCAAACAAAATTTTTCCAGATTTTGAAAAGTGATTTTACCATTTAGAATGCCCAGGATTTGAAACAAAGCAATAAATTGGGCTGCTCGTTTTCCTTGAATAGGGCATGCCTGTAGATTTAGTTTTGTTTTTAATAAAATTCAATGTAAGACATAAAAAATTCCCCAAACCTCAATCTCCAGCATGCTTTCCATAAAATTTGGCAGTTGATTTCCATCATCACAATTTGGTCCTTACAAGAAGAAAAATTGATCACCATTTCCTACCATTTTCCTTCAAACAATATTTAGCACATGCAGTCATCATCTGACTTTGATAGATCCACCTAAATTTGATAATACATCACAGCTCACACGAATTTCATCTTCATTTTCAACCACAGGACAATGAATAAACTCACCCCCATAGCTTTCAAGGGCTATCATGCACAATTGACTCAATCCCATATTTGGCATAGTTGTAAAATATGAGGGAATAGTTTCCCTGTACCATGGAAAATTAACATCCCAGAGGCCTAATTTTCCTGCAACCAGTACTTCATAAATTTCATTTTTCTCCATGGCCATGTTTTCAGGGTTGGTCTCTTTCTTTGCCTTGCCATTTTCGGGAAAAATCTCTGAAAATCTCTGTACTAGTGCAGGGTGAAAATTAAACCCACATCTGCTCATATTATAGTCACACATGAACATACTATTGTAATAATTAGGTGCTTGTAATTGGAAAGTATCAAGAAATCTAATTTGTGATAATCTATCAGCACAATCACCACCCCAAACATTGGCACAATTTCCAGGTGGAATGGATGATAAATCTCCCTTGACAGGAGTTATACATTTAGCATAACGGACAGATAAGTTAGCCATGTCGATATAATTATAGCTAATGATAAACCTTAATCTCCAGCATGCTTAAAACTAGGATCAGATCAAAATCTGGCTACAACTATCATTGAATGTAGACAATATGCAAGAGAATTTCTATTTTTATTTTAAGCTAGTGAAGCCATCTTCGTGCTTTTTAGGCAACATCCACTTTCTCATTATATCTTGGGAGTTCTGCAAGAGACACCAAGTCACACTGGGGTCAAACCTAGTTCACCTTTTCCTGCTGATTAGCCTCCAATCTGTTCACTTTTACCTAGAGAGATTTAACACATCTAATAGTCTTATTAAGGAAAACAACACTGTCCATGTAATCTTCACTAGAGATTATATTTCTTAGAAGTTGGACCATTCCTTTAATTCTCTCTTTTTTGGATTTCTTGGCAGAATCAGATTTCCTTGAAAGAGATTTATGTTACTCTCTGCATCTAAGTGCGTTATTATTTGTACTTCCCTCAGTCAGCATGCTAACAACACTCAATGAATAGATATTCTTGTTGTTGTTTTCATTCTCATTGGAATTTTTGCAATTATTGGTTTGGATGTCCACTTCCTGGGTTGAAGTGACTAGAAGGAAGCTATCAAACAAAAATAATGGATCCTTTTGACAAGAAAATGCTACAAAAAAACCCACAGACAATGACCGTATCTATCATCTCAACTTACAAACAATAGTCAGCCCATTCCTATCCATTTTCTATTGAATCAGCTGATTCAATTACAACCAAAAAAGTTACAATACATGTCTGTAATGCCAAGTTATAGGATAGTTGGACCCTTTTCCTGAAGCAAGAGTCATTCAAATTAAGAAAAGAAGAGGGTTTCAAGGTTTCAAGAGTTTAGTTCTTGACTCTAGCTGAAAAAATGGAATGAAGGGAAACCAACGAGCCTTGTTACATTCGACCTATGGAGGAGAAGCCCTGAACAAGCTAGTTAGGTGATGTAGTGCTTAGCCCCACACACACTATTTTTTAGCTTCGATCACCTTTTTATTTTTCCAGAGTATCCTGGGTAGGGCAACCTTGCCACTTTATAACACTTGTATATTTTAAAATTTCTTTAATAGCAATCTCCCAATCATTCACTGCTTTCTTGAATACCACAACAAAGTTGTCCATATCCAAATTGAGGATCACTAACATTTATTCATGGCCATTTACACTCTCACTTCTACACTTCCTCCTCCACCTCATTATAGATCATGACATCTATGTTACTATCATCATGCCATGTTAAGTCACTATCCAAAAATCCACTTAAACTTTCTTGCACCAAAATTTGGCCTTCCAATCATGCATAACATGCTTGATACATTTTGGTGTGAATCCCCTTGGCACTTTTGCATGCCCAAGGAAATCTAGCCCACCCACTATATATCCAACACACCTATGGTTCATGCATAACACATTGCATTGATGCAAATAGTTACTTCGTGAAATCATGCAAGAGTAGAAACCTAGACCATGACCTTCAAGGTATGACACATCCTATTGAGATGAAAAAAATGGAAAGTCTACCCATGACATGGTCAACTGTCAAATTTGAAAAGGATTTTGTCAAAATTCTTGTGTTGTGAAAATGGAGAGTATATTTTATGAATTTCAAAGTTTCAATTAATTTAAATTGGTTGGATATGATAAGCTAAAATCACTACAAGGAAAATAACCTCTAGCGGATGTTTTAGAGGAACCCCTTACAAAAATACCCCATACATCTGTTTCTAGTGTAGGTTACTAGAGGAGGTTGGCGAGTGGATGGTTTTGCAAATAACTACACATTTGTGGTTGTATCTTGTGTTCATTTCCACTGTTTGTATGGTACTGATGAAACTAGTAGAAAGTCTACTTTAGAGGTCAGATCACTGCTATAGTAGAATGTGATTATGTTGTTGTTTTTCTAGTGTTTTGTTTCATTTTTTTTTGTGATTTATACACAACAGACTCAATAATATTGAAATTATGAAGTTGATTTGTTTCGATAATTACTATACCTTTTGAGATTTTAAAATTTCACTACAAATAACCCAGTTTAGTCTCATTGTCAACTCGTCTCTTGTTTGGGTGCCTTAATGTGCAATGACATGTTTCCAGGACTGAATTCAATGCAAGGCATATTTGAAACTCTAACTCTGTCTTTCGATGTCTTATTAGAAATTATTTCAGTTTTCATTTTGTGTTTTCAAGTTAGATATTGTTTTCAAGTTTTTACATTTATAATTTTATTGCAATGTGGCAGACTGATCAGGGCAGTACAGGAACAACCCCGAGACGGGATGATCGCAGAAAGAGGCCAGCGGAAGAACATGTAAAGTGCCAGCATTTCTCTATCTTCAGGTATTTTAGTTATTTACATAATTGAAATAATATTAATTTTGTTCAAATATGCAGACACCTGGCCATGGTACGCCTGATGATTCCCTCTATGAGGAAGAGCTTTCTTCATCCCTATCTCCATTGCTCTTGCTGCGAAAAAAGGCGTGAAAAGCAAGGTCGGAATTTGATACTTTGATAGACGTGCCTCAAACACCTAAAATAGAAGAGAGGATAAAACAAATTATGACCCAGCTAGAAACATATCAGGTAATAATAAAAAATCAAAAGGATATTTTTTTTGTTCTGCATGAGATGAATTGTGATAGTTTGATTTTTAATTTTTACATTGACTAAACTAACAAAAAGTTCTTTTGTATGTAGCGTTTTCTGGCATTTGCTGAACCCGGTGTTGGTGGTAGTGGGACATAAGGGCAAGATATTGCCCAACAACCCTCTCGTACACCTTCTACTCCTTTAGGTGCTAGCCAAGAAACACACCCTACCCAAGCTGACACCCAGCCAACTGTTGAACGTGTTGGCAATGATGAGGCTAATATGGCCAACTACATTATTGCGTTTCCTGGAGCTACACGTGTCAGCTCCACAGGGACCATTAATGGCATGTTGTTGGTGAACAATGAAGGTGTCCCTATAAAGCACGTACAACTCCCAGGTAAATTTTAATATTTTAACTATTTCATGTACTTTATCTAAAACATATTTATCATGATTTTTATTTTTAAATTAATGATAATATCCTTTTTTTTCTGTGTAGGAAACAATGAGTTCTACAGGTTTTTGGAGAGCCATGTGTTGGTAATTTTTGGCCCAACCATATGCACAGGGTGGAATTCCCAGAATTCCAACCTGAAAAAAGAACTTCTAGATTATCTAGAAGCCCTTTTTGGGGTCGGCACATTTGACAGAACAACGGTGGCTCGGGTAGGCGGCAAATATTTGAAATATACCAAGGACACCTATAGGACGCAATTGCAATTTAACCCTAGATATGAGCATCCTCTCGCAGTTCCAGAGAGTGAGTGGAGAGCACTCATCCATGACGGAAAAGAGAAAAGGGCAAAGAAAGAAGGAAAAATGCCAACTAGACCCGCAAGGTAAATTACAACTTTAATTCAATAGCTTTAATTTTCTCTATGTCTAAAATAAAAGTGTGCTACGTCATATATGACTTCAATATTTTGATGCTAGGTTGCCTGACACCTCAAAGGCAACCAAAGCTAGGATTGAAAAAAAGGGCCATCACAAGCTAGGCTAGGGCGGCTACTTGAAATTAGCCGCAAGAATTGTAATTAAGTAGCTAAACATCTTATAATTAATTGTATCGCCTTCCAATGTTTTTGTAATCCTATCAAATATGATTAAAAATACAAAATCATATGTAATGTAGGGTGATGACTTCGGAACAGAAACTACAAAGGAAGATAAAAATATCGCTTTCCATTTCGACTATCAAGCCGTAGTTGAACGTCGCAGAAGCTTGGGGCAGGTCCCAAGATCCATAATGCCTGATAAGGTAAAACATTAACCTTTCAATATGTTTGTTTTCGTCCATAAATTTAATGTCTAACAACTTTGTTTAAATCAGGGGAGCAACACTACCAACAAGGCAAATAACCCAGTTTTAGAGCCAGATGTAGATGATCCTCACGTGCAACCTGATCATTGTAGTGGGGACTAGGCCGACAATGCTACTATCAGTGAGGGCCCGTGACGATAATTAATTTCCACTTATAATTTTTTCTAATTATACCTTGATGGTTGTCCTTATAACATTTTTTGTTTAAATGATAGAGAATGCTTCCCTTGAGGATCTTACCACCAGAGAGGAAGACAGGGAAACAGTCCCAACGACGACAACTGGTGCACCAGGTAAATAATCTCATTGCAAATTTTTTATTAATATTACCGAACTAGTTCAATGATATTTAAAAACTGACAATTAAAATTTAATATTATCTGTTTTTGTAGGCGATGCCCCGTCACTGGATGAGACCAGACATCGTGACTACGCAACTAGGTCAGCAGTGCAAGTCAGAAGGAACGAAATAGGAGCAGAGCACGATGATATTGATGATGTAATTAGGAACTTTAGAAATATGAATAAGAAAAATAAAATTTGATAATGTAAAATATTGTATTATTATAAGACAAGCGTTACCATACTTGGAACGTTTTTTGCGTTATATAAAAAACTCATTTATCATACTATTTTTATGTCAAGCACTAATTTCAATGTTTCCTTGTGTACTTTTTGTTGCATTGTTTTTTTATTAGTTATTGAATATTTTTTTTTATGCTCATGAAAGTAAAAAATGAAATATAGATTGGGTATTGGGGAATTGAGAGTGATGTGAGGGGGGGGGAAGGGCCATAAGAGCTTCCACCTTCACGTGGTTGGCCCCGTTTAGTAGAGAATAATTTATTGGAGCGATTTAATCTTGGAGCAAACCTCCCTCGATCTAGCGTAGCAACAAAAAAGTCACTGTTGACTTAGTTGCTACTCTTTCAGATCGTGGGAGGCTTGTTCCAAGTTCATGCGACTCTAATAAATTGTTCTTGAAACGAAGAGGAGCTTATTCAGGTATGTTTTGACATTTTCAACATATGTTCTAACATTATCATAAGAATTCATCTTAGAGTAAAAAATACTATATCAATTACTTGTATTTATTGTATAGATAATGATGGATTTTGATTGACTTGGCAGTGCAGGTACAAATCCTCTTGCATCATGAGCAATACAACTTGTCAACCAGGGTCATGTCCAGGATATTTTTTTTTGTGCGCTTGACCAGGTTCGTAATGTCACATTTTGTAAGTTCCTTTACAGTTCATAATTCAATATTAAGCTTGTTCATGATTATTATCTAGGTTTTTTGTATGTGTTTTTTCATCTATTTGATTGTAAGCAACTCTGCATGTTTCCTGTTGTTCACTATGATTTCTCCATTTACCACTCCCAGGATGAATCCGACTTTATTGTTACATAGGTTACTTTATTTTTACTATGATTTCTCCATTTACGATTTCATAGGTTACATCATGTAAAGTTGTCAATCTCAGGTTGGTGATGAGCTTTAGTTCTCCAGATTTGGGGCTTTTCTGATATTTTCTCCCTCATGTCATTCCTTCATCACCTCGTTGTTTGAGCATGCCAATTGTCTACCACTTGTACCAATTGGCACATGTCAATCTCTGAGTGGTGCCACATTTCACCTATTTTCGGCCCATTTGACCATCTGAAAAACTCAAATCCACACACCATGTGTCTTTATCATGGAGTGCCACATGTCCTAGATATTTTAGATGCTAACATCATGCTTCTAATGTGTTATGTCAACCAATCACAGTGGTCCATGTGGCCTTGTGCCATGTCACCAGTCTGGAAGAGACATTTGAGCCTTTTCTTTTCATGATTTTTCTATTATAATTGTTTTCTTCAGGATGGGAAATCCCTTTTGCAATAGATGGGGATTTTCCCATTTCCTTGGAGTCATCTCCTAGGACACCCTTCAAGCCATCATCCAAGAGGCAATCTGCAACTCTCTGTTGTTGCCCTCTTGCCCTTGAATTATGCGCTTATAGAAGACCAGTTAGGGCACTGTTCTATCCCTTATCCCATTTCTTCATCATTGTATCAACTTCTCCCACAGGCTGCTTCTATTTTTTGTCCACTTAAAGGAAGAAAAAACTACCCTAGGGTGAGGTTGCTCCTCAACTATCCCTACTGCACTTATGGACCAACCAATAATATGAACGTTTCCATTACTTATGGAGACACCCCCCTATGCTACTGCACATTCAATTCCAGGAGCTACTTGCTAAGGAACACTCCTACACTATGCCTAACGACCCTCCAAACAATCCCTCTAACTATTGTTGTATAATCCCTTGTGTAATCCCCTCTCCTTCCTCGACACATCTGGATAGAGGGAAGATATTCTGATTCAGTTAATTTGATTTGAAACCATGATCAATGCGTTGATGTTTGCCATAAAATTGCATTGTCCTGACAGGTCTATGTGAGATGGCCTGTCAACATACCTTTATTTTCATCTTGCAGGTCCAAGCCAGGAATTGAGTCTAGTTTTTCTTCCTTTATTTCTCATCTATTCATTTTTACTACTGTTTATATGTACCAAAAGTGCCATTTCCAATGAAGGTAGGTGTTGCTGAGAATTTTAGGTGCAATTTCTTTAAATTTCTCAAGTTTTTTCCCTGAAAGTCGAACTCTTGAGCATGCATTTCATCCTTGCCTCAACTCTGTCTGGTAGAGCAGACTAAAAATGTAATGGAAGACATGTTTGTTCAAGTGAAGCCTAGCCATATAGAACTACCACCTTTATGGACTCTGCAAGAGGATTGCCTTTTTTTTTGTTGCAATTAAAGTTGCACTTTGTTCATCAGGAAATTCAAAATCTTATCAAATTGCAAGGTGTAATTCCAATCTAACTAAGATGGGGTGGACAACATGCCATGAAAATTCAATTCAAAAGTGCTTGTTAGGGTTTAATTAGCTTACAGTTCTTGTTCCTGATATTAGTTTTTTGAAATATCAATTTGCTAACCTGTTTTAACCCAATTTTCTCTTGATTTTATGGAAATTGGGTGTTTGGATCTAGAAAATTTAATCTCTATTATTTTTTATTCTCTTAGTATGAATACAATTTTAATATGTAAAACCCATTACAGTAAGTAATCAAGTGTTCATTGGAGAAGCCATAACCAATTTCAATACTCATGCTCTCCTCCTTAGTATGGTAGTTCACTCAAGTCCTCCACCTCCTGCATACGTCCTGACCTCTGAATCAATTAATTGTGAGACTATCATGCTGGGATACACCATGTTCAAACTCTTTTCCATAAGAGCAAAAAAATTCATCTTCATATGGGCAAAAAGGAAGAAATTGCAGGTTTAATTTTTAGTCATTGCAAATGGAATCACCGCACTTTTGACTATTTTTCAATCCTCCGAAATGCTATTGAGGAAGAAAAAGTAAGTATATTGTTGATCCATGGACACCTGTTAAGCCTTTCAGATAGTTGGAAGAAACCTACTATTTGAGAGGCTGAAGGTATACCTCTCATATGCTTGGCGATCTCTATAATTATGACCTTATATGAGATTCAAATGATCATCTCTGGGGTCTATTATATACATTAACATAGTAGTCAAGCAAGGGTGTTGACTTCCTCACATTATTTGGACTTCATATTTATGGATGAGAGTTTCTCATTTCAAAATCCATGGGTGATAAAGGTGGAGGCCCTCTATGGGATCTCCATTTCACTATTTTTTGATAACACTGTCCTTCTATTTCATGAATCCAAAAACAAAAGTACATTTTGAGCTCATTTTGGGATGAACATGGTCTTCAAGTCCACCTTGCAAACACAAAATCATGTAAGTTAGCTCTCCTTCTTTTCAAGGATAGCAGGTAGAAATGGTGACATCCTAGTCTTTCCTTTGAATGCTATTATTTGGTTCATCTTTTAACTTGTTTTTGACATTTGTATCAATGTTGAACAAAGGATTGCAACATTAAAAACCTTGGAGTGACGATGTTTCCAACTTCAGTTTTAGGATATTCAGGCTAAGTTCTGGTTTCTTGAAGTCTTTTCATAATACTTTGTTACACTTGACTTTCATTTTCTTCATGCAGAATTTCTAGAAATGAATGGATATCTTGTGGACTTTTGTAAACAAATTTATTTCTATTACCATGCTCAAGAGAATTTAATGTTTGTCATTATTGGAGGACAGAGATATACCATAAGAGCTCGGTTCTGTGTTGTAGCTTTTTATTAAGACTTGAATCAATTAAACCCTCAGACCTACTGCAACCCTATATTGAGGCTTGGTTCTATTGAAGCTACCATACTTTGGACCTCTTCATTGCAGTCTCAGGCCAGGGATATAACTACAGGATTTTGACATATTTTATGTGGTGAAAATCTATTAAAATCTCATATTATCTCCTATTTATTGATGGTTGGACAAAACTTTCGAATTAGCTAAGTCACCTATTTACTTAAAACTAGCACATTTGGCGGAATTTTTTTAAATTTTTTTTTTAACCAAGATTGAATGTTATGTACTACATATAGAAATCTGGAGGGGAATAGAGCATTCAAGTTGTACAATGTATTACTTCAGTCTTATGATTTATCAATGCTCTATTCGAAACTAAGTTGATTGCTGGTAGAGTTTTGTTGCATTATTATGTTGTAAATTAAGCCTGCATTTCATCCCATTTGCTTATTTTGTCATTTCTGAATCCTGAACTCATCAACCCTTTCTGTCAAACTGATAAACCCTACATGAAAAATTGATAACCCTTTCCTCATAAAAATTGATAACCCTTTCCTCATTGTATTGTTTGTATAATTCTGAATCATTAAATTTTGTAGAGATTTATGTTTGTTTCTCGACCAGGGTTTAAGTCAATGTAATGGGTCTCTTTACCACAAACTAAATCTGTTGAGTTTTTTCATCTCACAGCCGTATTTATTAATGGGATTTTATTTTAAATTATGATTGTTATTTAGACGGATTGTGCCCTTTCAAATGAAGTTTGTGGCCATTAATGGAGCGCCCTTTTTTTTCTGAGGTGTTCCATAGTTGTTCAAATAGAGAGAATTTTCTATGATAATATATGCTTTTAAAGGGTGCTATTGCAGGTAACTGAGTATGTTAACCTCAAACTGAAACTTCTTTTATTTTTTGATTGTGTGTTTGAAAATTATGTATGTTCATATGCTGCTGACTCCTGAGTTCCTTTCAGAATGAATATCTAATGGGAACACAAACTGTTAGAGTTTTAGTTAATAGTAAATACTAAATACACATTCTTATATTGAAAATCAATTGTAAACACCAGTAAAAAGACGTTGTATAGAGGCAGTAAGCTGGGAACTATGGAGAGGATTGAATTGATGAAGAACTCATTTATGGAAATCACCTTGCGACATGTTTACAGAGAAAGAAATACCGTTGCTGATAGCTTGTCGAAGAGAGGCCTAAATAGTAGTTTCAATATCATGCACTATCAGCTTCACAGGTCGGATGGGCAAGGGGCAGCTGGTGCTATTCATTTTTCCTGAATAGGGTTTGCCTCTTATGGCCATTAACCTCACATATTGTTTTCCTGTTCTTTTTGGGAATCACTGGTACAACTCTTTTTTATTTTTTTTTGCTGGCATTTTGTGACTTTCTGGGTGGTGATGCTGACTACTTATCATGTCCTGGAACTATATATTTTTTTCTCTGTTTTAATATGGTTGTGTCCATATTTGTTTTCACAGTTTTCACAGTGATCTAGTCCGATTTTGTTTGGAACTTTCTAATCCCTCGTCATACATCAATTGGCTCTGTAGCCTTGAATGTTCTGAAGTTTTTGTAATGATACTATAAGGATGCACGCTACCTGTTTGAACCACAATTTATTTTTGCAGAGCCTAGTTCCTTGGATAACATTGTTTCTAACCCTGTGACTAGTGCTGCTACTCTGGATTCATAATGTAAAGAGTAAAAAAAAACTCTCGGAGAACTAGAACTAGTTCTATTTCTTGGTCTAGAACTAGATCTGAGATGGCGATGCATTGAGTATAAATTTAGGGTTATAGAACTTGGAGAAAGAGTATACTTCAAATGACAATAATTTTTTTTTTGAACCCGGGCACTAAGGAGAGTTGGTCTCTCTCTGTGTCAACAATTTCACTTAACACAACTTCTACTTAAACCAAGGAAGTCTATTTTGTTTTCTTTTTCAAATTTTATTTATCAATTTCATGGAAATTGATAAATAATTACTTTAGCCAAACTTTATTGTAACCCAAATATGTATTTTCCCTTTGATAATTTAAATTCAACACACATTACCATACATATATATATACCTTCTATTATAAGGTTGGCCATTTAAATAAAGCGCTTTACTTATTTTATTTAAGAGCCTTTCCTTTGTATGAATATCGAATGAATGCCCCACAATCAAAGCTCTTTATCCAACCTCCTAAGGCAAATATAATAACCCACATTCATTTTTCTAACCTTAGCGCTTAACACTACAAAAAGGGGTCCGACTCTTTTAATTATATACACCCGCGCTTATAGCATCCAACTATGGTTATACATTAACACAACATTATATTATATGGTGGTTCCCAGCCCCACACGTCCAACGCAATTTAAATAAATGTTGAATTAACATAAAACCACCGGTCTTTACCTGGATTTAACTTATGTGCTACTGAACGCGTGATATTCGTCGGATCTGTTGGCCTCTCGATCGGATGATGCACGTCGATATCGCGTTTTTTTGCATGTCTTCCTTTAACACTTCAAAAAAACGCGATGGGGGCGGTATTTGTTATAGCATCATTTCTCACCTTGACAGGATTCATGATTGCTTAGATGGTTTTGGGCACCCATTCCTATAGACTTGGACAAATTCACTTAAAAACAATGTAAAAGTCCCCATACGCGACTATGCCCGTGATTTTCCGCGTGTATACGCGAGTTAAGCTAGACTTTTCTGCGTATGCCATTAAAATGATTAAAAAATATATAATTATTCCCTATTTTCGGGCTGGGTCGATGGTTACTCAGGTAGTTCAACCACCCCAGCACGTGGCCAACTGTTTCCAACTGCTGAAACTACTTGGAGGGACTATAAAAATCCCTCATATGTATGGCCTAAGGGAGAGAGAGAATTATTGATATTATACTCTGTTGGTATTCCCTATCCAAGTCTGATTCCCCGTGCCTCCTGCACTTTCCCAGTTCATTGTAGGAAACCCTTGTTTCCTTGAGATATACATCCCTTTATATGTTATCTCGTATGCACCAGTTTGGAAGGAGTCTTAGCGAGGCAAGGGCTGGATGGATCTGGACGACGGTCTGCGAAGGCCTTGGAAGGATCAGGTGATCTCTCCACTCGTTACTTTTGTACATGCTATTTATAATACAGAAGTACCATGCTGTTCCCGAAATAAACGTGTTAGTGTATGCTTTTATGTATGAGAATATTTGTTATACAAGCATTCATTATGATTTATTTAATGTTTTATATGAATCACACTAACATTTAGAGTAGATATATGCTATACAAACTGTCCTTTGTGCTCGTTTCTTCTTGTATTTCAGGTTAAGAAGGAAGGATGGTTGTTGGGGGTTTGAACCCTGCGGGATCTTCTTCAACCGTAGGACCTACGGGTAACCTTCTTATTCTGCTCTATTTAGTTTTTCTGAACGTGCATGGTTGTGTGAGTCTTTGTTAAGTAGCATGCCCCTGCTCTGTGGAGGTTGTATCCCAACCAACCTCTAGGGTGATATTTCCCCGAAACAGAACTGGCGACTCCACTGGGGATCACATTCTTGTGATTCTCCTGTTGGGTTGCTTCAGCTGTTTGGTAGGTTGCCAACAGTTTTATCTTTCATTTGCAGTCCAGTTTACTTTCTTGCAGTCAGTCTGAAGTCCTGGTGTCTTTTCCAGGCTTGTCCTTTTTGTTTTTTCATTATTTTCCTTTGTATACGTGCTTTTTTCTGCACACAGTCGCGTATACACGCAAGTTTGTCTAAAGGAACCCGCGTATACGCGAGTTTCCCTTAGCACAGACACGTATGCACACTGGTTGCATAACTATGAAGTAGCGTATACCTAGGCAGATTTTGAATTTTTGGGTTTATTGACTTTTTGGTCCTTTCTGGCTGTGGAGGCCTGTGTCTACAGTGTCTCTGTACTTACTGGAGTGTGAAAGAAGTGATTTCATGTCTTTTCTCTCTTTCGTTTGAGTGAAAACTAGTATTTTGGGCTAAGTGTTGTTGCTCGTGCTGGAACCTCTGGATTGAGTTCCAAGATCGCTTTCTGAGCATTCTTGGCTGTTCTGCTTTATCAGAACAGAGAGCTTCTACTCACTTACTCACTCCTATCTTTATGTTGTGCTTCACATTACAATTTTTGCTTCGTTTTTGATTGGTTTTCTTGAGTTCCATAGGCTATGGTTTTGTTGCAACTTTTGAAGGGCTTTTCTTGCTTCTTTGAGTTTTTGTTTGCAACGAGTTTGCACTATTTGTCTAGGCTGGGTGACTGAGTTTTTGGTCTTCTTTTTCTCTTATTGATCTTGCTACGAGTTAGCCTTATAAGGTTTGGGAGCATTCTTGAAGTTTGTGCTTGAAATTCGGTCCCGTTTGGTTTGGATTTTGATAGTTGTGCTTGGTCTTTTCGAGCTCTTTCTCTATAAAACAAAAAAAGCTCAAAAAACATTTGCTTTGCTTTTTGTTTTTGCATTTCAAAGGCTTAAAAAACATTTTGACTTGTTATTTGCTTTTGGTGTTGCATTTTTAGTTTCGTTTGCTACAACTTTTGAAGCTTGTGAGGTTTCTTGCTTTCGGTTTTAGGCTTGATTTTGAGGAGGAGTTGTCACTTGATTTCTTCTTCTTATTTTTAAGTGTTTTTGGTGTCCTTATTTTAAGAGTTCTTGATTTCAAGAATTAGCTTTCTGGACAACAAAAGAAGAGTTAAAACTGAAGGACTTTTTGGGAATTTCACTCTGCTTTAAGAGATTTGCATCTTAGGATTTGCATGCTTGTAGTGATTTGCATTAGGTGCATATAATCATTTAGTCAATTTCTTAGTTTTTGTGAGTGTGAGTTTGCCATTTGAAAAGAAAAATACAATTTTTAGTCTCGTAGAACCTGTATAGAGATTACTCTTCATCGAAAGACAAAGAACTGCATGTGCATGTAGTTAAGTTTTTATTAATTTCTTTTGCGTCAAAAACACCATACGTTTCATCTCCATATCCTTGTGACTTAATATAACAGCCCTTAAAATAAGCGATTTAATCTAAAATCAACTAGCAAGTTTTACTAAGTGTCAATCACCAACTAGCTAGGTAGTAGGGCCTTGGAATAGGTGAGTGGAGAGTTAACTCTCCAAGGCCGCTCAAACAAACATAGAAGTTGATTAATTGAGCGAAATCCAACTCCGTGAGGTGGACCGGGAAAGCTCTCATCCGAGAGTCAAGCACGAGGGGAAGTGAAGGTTGAGAAGAGGGATACCCCCCCTCCGATTAGTTGAATCTGACCTCAAGACCGTTCCGCCCAGCTTCTGATACGGATTGGTGTCCATAGTTGCTGTTCCTAGGTTCCACACAGGTGACTGCGGGGGGGAATACCCGTGGTACCCGAGGCAGACGTCGCATCACTTCCAGCAGTACTTCTGGGGGGTGCCCTTGCGAAGCTTGGGTGCTTGAGCCGACAAAGGCTGTTGTTAGGAGGTCGGCGTAACTGTTTCTGATACCTTCGCTAGTTGTTCTGGGCCCTAATCATCCCAGACTGCTTTCGGAAGGCCCTATACTTCGCTTTCCTGTATTTTGGTGTCCGGTCCTCATCACCTGGAGCGGAAATACTTGGAGGCTGTTTGCTTGCTGTTTCTCAGGGATTTTTATTTTAGTGAGTGCTCTTTGCTCCTAGCTTGCCTAGCTTTTCACTTTTTTGAGTCTAATATAATAAATCTATAAAAGTGGCTGATCAAGCGCCTCGACGTTCGAGGAGAATCCGGGGGTTATCTCCCGAGAGTGCAGAGCCTTCTTCGAGAAGGCGTAGGAGTGATTTAGCAGGTGGTTACCACCCTGTGGATTCTGACGCTGTGGAGAGAGATCCTCCACCAAGGTCTGAAGGTTTCGTAGCTGATTCTGGTGTCGGTCCCGAGAGGAGCGTTCCGCTCACCTCGCGAGTTTTGTTTCCTCAGGAAGGAGATTTTCAAATTGAAGACGTACCTGAGCCTCCTGCTACAGGTCCATCTCCTCTTCCTCCTGATCATCCGTTTGTTATTCAGTACATCGAACCGGAGTCGGAGAGACCGACGGATCTTCCGTATCATTCTTATCTTTCGATGGCCACGACTGGGAACGCGGCTTCTACCGTGAGTGCTGCAGGCATTCAGACTCCTGTTTCTGTTGAAGCAGGGGGCCCTATTGCTTCATCTCCGATTGCTTCTAGTGCTGCTGTGTTTGGCTCTGGGTTCACCCAAGCACTTGCTTCCCATTCTGGTCCCTTTTGTTCAGGGATGTCCATTAGTGGAAATCCCTCTTTTACCTTTTCTGCTGCTTCAGCTGGATCTACACCCATGTCTAACATGGCTAGTGGATCAGCTTCTTTTTAGGGTTTTCCCTTTGGAACTGGGCACATTCCTAGTTCCAATCCTTCTTTAGGGTCGTTTCCATTTACGTCCCAGACCCAGAGTTTCAACCCTTGGTCTGGGGGGCAAAGTTCGACTACTTTTACGGGATGGAATCCTGTCTTTACTACAGCGGCGGCAGGGAATCAGTTTTACGCAGGTCATCAAGGGAATGCTTCTTTCCCTTCATCGAGTACTTATCAGTATTTTTCTCCTCTGTCTAATGCTTGGAACCCCTATCAGGGGCTCTCCTCTTCATTTAACACTTCAGCGGGGGGAACTAGTCTGGGCTTTGCTAACTCGGCGTGGGGAGGAGGTTCTTCTCCGTTTTCTATGAGTCCTTTCTGGCAGCCTGGTGCCTCATCAAATCCAGGCTATTCTTTTCAGAATGTTGGGAATCCATCCCCTCAAGGATGGAATTCTCAGGCTCCGCCTCGCTTACCGTTTCTGGCAACGTTAAACTTGCCAGATTTGTCGAAGTTGACTAATGACCCGATTCATTATAGTCCAGGATGGCCTCCGGTCCCGACCAAACTTCCTTCAGAAATTCCAAAGTTTGAAGGTAAGAATGGAGAGGATCCGGCAGACCACATCACCACTTTCCACTTATGGTGCTCTTCGAACTCCCTGATCGATGACTCGATTAGGTTGAGATTATTTCAACGCACCCTAACTGGAAATGCTGCCAAATGGTATATCGAGCTCACTGGGGGCAGTTTCGCCACATTTGGGGAACTGGATGTAACATTTCTAAACCATTTTCAGTTGCCTGTCAGATATGAGGCTGGGACCGAACTCCTGGCTAATTTTAAGCAGGATGAGGCAACGCACATTTCTCATCACATTTAGGAATGGAGGAGAAGGGAGAGGCTTATCAAAGCTCATATTCCTGGTGAATTCCTTCTCGAGTGGTTTTTGAAATCCCTGCAGTTAGATATTTCAAAGGATGTATCCCTATCTGGGGTATTTTCTGAGGAGCAGGCCATTTTCAGGGCCCAGCAGTTAGAACTGATCTATTCTCAGTCTGGGATGCTTTATAAGTATTTGCCCAATGCTCCTCGCTCCAAATTGGATTTGTCGAAAACTAAACCTGGTCCGCATGGTGACGGGCTTGTCGGATCGGTCAGTAGTAGTGCAGCCAGCCTGCTTAATCAACTGCAGCAGTTGTCTTTACAATCTTCTCCTTCTGGTCAGGCTGTGCCTGCTGATTCATCACCTTCCCAGTCTTTGTCCATTAATGCTGTCTAAAATTCTGACCCCAAAGGAAATCAACAATCCGATGGGAAGAAGAAGAGACGAAATAACAAGAAGAAGGGCAAGAATGGGAAGGGAAATGCAAATAAAACCAACGAGCGTGTTGGTGAGGGTCAAAAGGAGAAAAAGAAAGTGAAGTTTCCGTGCAAGCTTTGTACTGGAGACCATCTCACACACCTTTTCCCTAAAATTCAGGATGCTCAGCGCCTGTTATCCCAGCAGGGTTCTTCTAGTTCCCAGGCTGTGCTAACAAACCCTTTTCCCCAAGGGCAACAATTAGTTGTTGGCGCGAACCAAAATCCTGGGGCTTCCTCTGGAGGTACCCAGGAAGGGGAAATTCCATCGAACATCTTTATGATGAGTGCTCACGTGGATGTCGCTACGAGATCCCATGATTATGGCAGAGAGGAATCTTTGAAAGCTAAGGAAGTTCCTGATGCTACCGAGCCGCTTCACATCACGAAGCCAACTATTGAGTCTATGCCTCGGATGCCCAAAGCATCTTCTAAGCGGTCAACGATTAATCCGAACATGAGGGCTGCCCAAAACTACTCGATTGTAGAAGATCTGGCACAGAGTCCTTGTGCTATGTCAGCTTTAGAGGTACTCCAGTCTTGTCCGGCTCAGTGCAGTGCTTTGCTCACTGCCATTGGGGCTGTTGATCCGAAAAATTCTCTTCTGATTACTTTCGATATGACTAATTTTAAGAAGAGACTTCCTCATCACATGGCATTTCATATTAAATCGACGTATCGGAAGTGCAATATCTTTCGAACGGTTGTTGATGAGGGTGCTTCTACTTGCGTGATGTCTCTCGCATGCTGGAAGACACTTGGATCTCCCAAAGCTGTTCCATCTAGCACTGTTCTTACTGCGTTCGATGGTCATTCTCACAGACCCCATGGTATTGTCCCAGCTTTGCCCATTTGTGTTGGGGGAAAAACTGTCAACATAGAGGTTGAGGTAGTAGATGCAGCCTTGGACTACAACCATCTGTTGGGGAGGAACTGGATTTATGAGATGGATTCCATTGCATCCTCATTATTTCGAATTGTATGTTTCCCCCACGAAGGGAGGATTGTCACAGTGGATCAACTGGACTGTCCTCAAGTAGACCTGAATGCGCCTTCTGACTCATCTGTTCCTAAGTTGGATAATACTAAGGCGCCTGTCGATAATCTAGGAGTTGGAATGTATTCTTCCCTGATGGGTTCTTTCGATCTTCCTCCTCCTACGGTGCATATTAATGCTATTTCATCCTCCAAGGCTCCCCTTCGAAGAGAGTTCTTTCGAACTCATTATTTTTCGGACCCTTGGACCTTACCTTCCCCTACCGCCACATTAGCGGAAGGTCAAGTGGGTGGAATGGCATTTCCGATTTCTGCAGCTGAGATTGCATATCAGTCTATTGTTGACACTGCAGAATCTGATCCAGCTCCTCTTTCGCCGGAAGAGTTGGATGGTGATGTGGCTCCGGCTTGGACGATTAGTTCTTCTTCGGCCCAAAATTGTCTTGATACCACTCTTCCATGTGAAGAGGCAATCCTGGAAGCCATGACTGGTATAGATAGACCGTGGGATGATTTTCATCATCGGTCTTACTTCCTACTTGACTTGAACGAAGTTGAAACTAGTTTTCCAAGTCCTCAGTCTCCTGGACCTGTTCACCCAGTCTTGAGCCCTTTGGCACCAACACAGGTTTATGCTGAAGGTAACATGGCTGTGATCTCTCCTACTATCCCGGTGAACATTTCCAGGGATCCCAATATCATTGAGAATGTCTTCATTGGAGCTGAATGTTCCCGTGAAGAGATTCAAATCTATACCGAGCTCTTCAAAGAGTATAGGGATGTTTTTGCTTAGTCTTATGAGGAAATGCCTGGCATAGATCCATCTATCGTTCAGCATGAGATCAAGACGTATGAAAACGATAAGTCGGTCAGGCAAAAACTTCGTCCGGTCAATCCTAGGAAGGCAGCAGCTATCAAAGCTGAAGTTGAAAAGTTGCTTAAGGCGGGATTTAGTTTCCCGGTTCCTTTGACTGAATGGGTTTCAAACCCCGTTCCGGTAGATAAAAAGCAAGGAACGATTCGAGTGTGCATCGATTTCAGAGACCTAAATAAGGCATGTCCTAAAGACAATTACCCCACACCATTCATCGATCAGATTATTGACGAGTGTGCCGGTAACGAGATTTTCTCCTTCATGGATGGTTTCTCCGGATATAATCAAATTACTATCCGTCCTGAAGATCAACATAAGACTGCATTTATTTGTCCCTGGGGTACGTTTGCATACAAGAAAATGCCTTTTGGTCTTAAAAATGCCGGGGCTACCTTTCAGTGGGCCATGTCTTACGCCTTCCATGACATCAAGAAGATTATCGAGGCATACTTAGATGATATAGCTGCTCATTCTCGAAAGAGGATGGATCATCTTGGTCACCTCCGACAAATATTTGAAAGATGTCATTTTTATAAAATTTGATTGAATCCGAACAAGTGTGTTTTCGCGGTTACATTCGGTCGGCTATTGGGATTCATTGTGTCTAGGGAAGGGATAGGGGTAGATCCCTTCAAGGTTGAGGCAATACTTCGGTTGCCTCCCCTGTCTTCCATCCGTCAGCTTCAAAGTCTCCAAGGAAAGTCTAATTTTCTTCGGAGGTTTATCGTCAATTATGCTGAGATTACAAAGGGATATATGAGATTGTTGAAGAAAGGAGTTCCTTTTCTTTGGGACGACTACGCTCAACGCTCGTTCGATGCTTTGAAAAAGGCATTGACCTCTGCTCCTTTACCGAGTCCACCTAATTATAGCAGAGATTTTCTTTTGTATCTGGCAGCAACAGAATCTA
This sequence comes from Pinus albicaulis, assembly GCA_034641835.2. Taxonomy (NCBI): domain Eukaryota; kingdom Viridiplantae; phylum Streptophyta; class Pinopsida; order Pinales; family Pinaceae; genus Pinus; species Pinus albicaulis. Next base: position 1,415,203,491 of record CM076577.1, read on the forward strand.
CCATTGGTATGGTTCTGGTTCAGGAGGATGATGCTCTTGCTGAGCATGTTATTTACTACCTTAGTCGAGGACTGGTAGGACCTGAACTGCGATACACTCTGATAGAAAAATTAGCCTTAGCAGCAGTTCATGCTGTGCAGCGACTCCGACATTACATTATTCTTCGCAAAACTTATGTCTTGGCAGCTGCCAATCCATTTCAGTTTGTCCTCAGCAGGCGAGTGATTGGGGGCAAATATAATATATGGATTGTGATTTTACAAGAATTTGATCTCGAGTTCATGTCTGCCAAATCCAAGAAGTCATTAGTCTTTGCGGAATTGATCTCCGAGTTGCCTTGTGGAGAGGAGATGATCTATGATGAGTCCTTTTCGGACGAACACTTGTTTCTAATCTCTCCACAAGATCCTTGGTATGGGGATATCATTGTGTATCTCCAGACTGCGAAGTTTCCCTCTTCTTTTTCGAAAGATGAGCGTCGTAAGCTGCATCACTTAGCCAAGAATTATCTGATTATTGGTGATGCTTTGTACCGTCGAGGGTCTGATTCAATCCTAAGACGCTGCTTAAATTTCGAAGAAGCTGAGGCTGTGCTCAATGATTCTCACAGTGGAGCTTGTGGGGGTCATTTATCTGGGCTTGCTACAGCCCAAAAGATTTTGCGTGCTGGATACTTTTGGTCCTCGATTTTCAAAGATTGTATTGAATCGGTCAAAAAGTGTCATCCTTGTCAGGTTTATACTCGAAAAATGTGCGGTCATCCAGCTCTGCTTTTTCCAGTCGTTACTGTCAGACCCTTTACAAAGTGGGGTATGAATTTTACTACTTGTAACCCGCCTTCGGAAAAAGGTCACAAGTACATTATCGTAGTAGTAGACTACTTTACGAAGTGGGTCGAGGCTATGCCTACTTTTGGAAACGATGGTGAGACTGCAGCTTTGTTCCTTTTCAACCAAGTTATCGCTCATTTTGGTATACCTAGAGAGATTGTCACTGACCATGGCAGTCATTTTCAGAATAGTATGATGGCTGAGTTGGCTCTCAAATTGGGTTTCCGGCAGGAGCATTCATCTCCATATTATCCTCAGGCCAATGGGCAAGTGGAAGCCGTGAACAAATCCTTGAAGACAATTCTTCAGAGGACAATTGATAAACATAGATCCAACTGGCATATTATGCTATATCCTGCACTTTGGGCATACAAGACGTCAGTGAAAACTGCAACTGGCTTTACTCCGTTTCAGTTAGTGCACGGGGTGGAATCCGTATTTCCCATTGAATGCGAGATTCCTTCTCTTAAATTAGCTGTTGAGCTTCTTCCGACACCTCCACCGGAACGGCTTCTTCATCCGGAACATTCGATGAGCAGCCGTCGGATGCCGCCACGATGAATGAAAGCAATATAAAAATCGAGTAAAGTTCCGCATGATAAGGCGGTTAAGCCTAGGGTCTTTTCCGAAGGCGACCTTGTTTTGGTCTATGCCCAAGAAAAGGATGCCTTGGGGGCAGGAAAGTTTAAGTCGATGTGGTATGGCCCCTATATCGTTAAAAGGGTCCTTAAGAAAGGAGCGTATACCTTGGTTGACTTCGAAGGAAACGAGTTGTCGGAGCCCCGAAATGGGCTCTATCTGAAGAAGTATTATGCCTAGGCTTTGGCCTGGCATTTTGCTTTGTATATAGTAGTTTTTTGTCTTGTACATATCTGTTTGATTTTCGATTTTTTGATGAGGTGGTGATGTTTTTGATCTGCTTTGGCAGGTTGTGTTGATGTCATGAGTCATTTTGGTTTCGCCGATGGTGCTAGTAGACACACCCGGAACTTAGCTTCCGCGGCTTGGGTGCTTCATTATCCTTCCGGTCAGCTGTTGGTATCAAGAGGGGTTTGCATTGGTCCTGCTTCCAATAACGTAGCAGAATACACTGCAGTCGTTCATCTACTCTCGGAGGCAATATCTTTGGGTGTTGATTCGTTGGTAGTTTTCTTGGACTCCCAGCTGGTGGTGTCGCAGTTGAACAACACTTATCGGGTACGAGATCCATTTTTATTACGATTGTTCTTGAGGGTACGTTTGTTATAAAGGTATTTTCAATTTTTAACATTCATTCATATTCCTCGAGCTGACAATTGGTTTGTTGACTCATTGGCTAATCAAGCTTTAGATTGGCATATTAATCATTCAATACAATAATTTTTAATCATCAAAAACATCATACATTTGATACATTTATCACATCACGTCAAATATCTCTGTATATATATCATCGGAGTGTCAAAAACTTTACAAAATTTGGATCCATAATCTCGTACAAAACTTGGGCTTATGCCCCATCATGTTCAGTCTCAAAAAAGAATATACAGTCGTCTCATGTATAATATCTGTCTACTCCTGAGGTCCCTGCCCAGAAGTTGTCTTCCTATAGAACGTAACTGCAGTGGCCACACGGCGGAATAATCTAACCCAGTCTCGTGGTACTCCTACCACCCGTCTCTAGATGGCTTCTGGCAAGTCCTCCACGGCAGCCATAGGGATTTGGCGGGTTAATCCCTCCAAGTTTCTCTACACGGCCTGGAGAGTCCTGTCGGAATCCACTGTCTCTGCCTCACCCCTGCGACGCTTATGGCGTGGGAGACCCCGTGGTCGTACCGTCCAACATCCGAAACATGATCATTTTTAATTGTCAGTCATTATGAATCCAATCAAAAACATGTTTGTTTTTCATTTTTTCTGCGACATATTTGAAAAAATCCAAAAAATCATAAGTCAAAAAATTTTGCAAAAAAACTTATCGATCGCTCCCCATGCCGTGCTAGGTGGAAGTACTAGACCGGCCATCTCAAGTCCATCCCTACATAGGATAGTCGTCCACCGCGATGACTTTTCTCCCACCTGGCTGCAGCTAGAACTCATCGTCCCATGTGGTTCGGTACTTCGCCGCCCCGCTCTCTTCATCATGTTCGCCCAACGGGAATTCTTGGGTCCCGCTTTGGCCGCCGATAGTCGAGATGACTCGGGTCCGAAAGTCAGAATCCTCAAAGACAGTTAGAATGTTGTCAAAATGGTACCATAGCCAAAGTGTTTAGTCTTTACTTGGCGAATTGAAGTCAGTTGTTGTTTCATGTTCAGTAACAGGGTTGTGCACCAATCGTACACATGAGTCAGACACTCTACTGCAATGCTCATTTGCGTCCTAAACACCTAATGTAGTGAGGCAGATCCTGCCACTCTGCTGATGGTGAAAAGGAGGATTTTCATGTGCAAAACCCTGATATCTTTAATTGCAATCTACGTTCCAACCTTTTTGGAATTCTCTACGCAATATACGTGGACATAATCTTCCACGCGCTCGTCCTCCCAGGTCCGTGCAAGTCCACCGGTTCTCCCCTCCTGTGGTTCTCCCCTCCCGGAGAGTCCAAGGATGAACATATCCTCCAATTCTATGCGTAGTGGCATCCGATCAATTATGAAGCAACTCGACCGGGTTCCCGCAATTTACGAGCATTTTCTAGCAATCGCACATTGCTTTTCATATTGGGGATTTTAAAGAATTTAACAATCCGCAGCCGTGAGGATATTTCGTGGTTGTGGCATCCTCACGACTCTTGGTCTATTGCGCTGCGCTCACGTTCCCTCCATGAAATGGTCATCCTGATAAATTTCATCAAATTATGCATTAGCCACGCTTTTTAAGTTTCGGCCCTGTGCATTCGCGGTTTTCCCTGTATACAGTCGCGTGTATACACGGGTTTCCTTCAATGAACCCACGTATGCGCAGGTACACATATTTTAGCAAGGGTTTTAAAGCAAAAAATCACTTAATTTTAATTTCCAAATGGACAAAATGAATAAACAGGATGATTGAGGAGCCTACCTGAAGTTTCAGTGCGTTTCGACGGTCGGTTGTTCCTGATTTGACGAAAGAAGTTTTTTGCTCCAGAGCACTTTTTCCAAATCAGCGATGCAATAATGAACCAAATATGAGGTAATTTGTCTATTTATGGCTAAAAAGTTGAAAATTTTCGCAAAAATTCCTTATGCTTATTTTTTCGATCTATCTTATGCTGTATAACGCGATTGCTTGGAAGTGCCTAGTTTGGTATGTTTTCAGGTACATTTTGACGATTTTGAGATTTTTTCCGATTTTTGATCCATGATTTCCGACTCGTCACGGCAGGTATATGATCTTCACTGGCATATAGGTTAGGGAATCACTTTCCGTTGCATCTTGCATACTAGCCTTCATACTAATTAGTTGCCTTAGGGTCGAATAGGGTCGATCCCATCGTGTCATGAGTATTACACCCATTTCACTCGCCGATTATTTAATCATGACTTGGCGGTATGGTAGAGCTTCCTTTACATGGGCTTCCCAGTTAGTTCCTCGCCATCACTTGTTGCCCATGCGTCGATGTAGGCTCGGGAGTCCTCTTTAGTCCCGCCATGACTTATGTGTCGAAGCTTCATTCTTCTCCTTCCTCACTATAATTTTTTCTGGCTCTTACCCTAGAGGCTCCCTGGTGTCATTAAGTTGTATTACTGCATTGCATATTGGCTACTTGTTTATCCTGGCCTTTAGCCGGCTTTATTTGGACTCAGTGTTTAAGCCAACTTTTGACCTTGACTTTCTCGTACAAGTTAACCTTTTGCATGCACTTAGCTATCACGACCACACCTTTGTACCCATGGATGGAACGTTCCTCCGAGCATCACCGACCAGCTTTTCTGCCGCCTTGCATTGAGCATAGGATCGTTCCAATCCCAGGAACTAGTGCATCTGTTTCTTGATACTCGTTCTATCCATTGTACCATAGCATTATTTTATTCTTTTTTCAGGCTTATTATATGAAAAAGACAAAAAAAAATCAAATATAACAAAAAGAGCGGGAACGGGATGTAACTTCGTTATTTGACGGAAGTACAATGTTAGTTTATCGTCCTTGAACAAAGCATATACACTTATATATCTTTCTTCCATTTGGGATGGTTTTAGTTTTGACCTAGGTTCAGCCTTTACCTTGTTTCACTTGTCAGTCCTCCCCCGGTTGGTTATCTCTTCCAATCATATGGAGAGTTTGTTCTGCCTCCTGCATACGTACTTATACGTTGTCACTTTACTCATGGTCATCACGAGTCGTGCTTTTGTTCAAGCGGGGAAGTCTAGCCCCGAGTCGGCCATTCCGCGGTGTCTCTTGAATCATTATCTCGCCGCCTTCCCGGTCTTGTCGGCATCATGTTCTATCACATCGATAAGCCTGGCCTTCGCTCGTGCCGGTTTGAGAGGGTCCCCATTGACTTTCGTCGCGGGTTTGTCTCTTATCGACTACGACACATTGCGCCCCGAGAGTGCAAAACCCAGAGCCGCACCTTGGGCCTATTTCCACTATTGATGCACCGTTACGCATTTGATCATCATCATGGGCTCCGACCGAGTGGTTTCCGTGTTCGACGTCAGCATACATTATCACACTTGGGATTCGTGAAGTACCTTGATTTCCATTTGACCCTATCGGTGGATATCTTGCCTTTGTGTCAGATTTCATTATTGGTTGGTTCAGAGGGTTTCTTCCGTGCACTAGCTTCATCTTGTGCATGTCGGAAATGTACTTCAGTTTGGTTTCGTCACTCTGCTTCGTCCGATTCCTTCCAAATTTTGGCCTGCGGGTTACACTCGCGCTGGATTGATGTGCGATGCCTTAATGCCTTCCTTCCAACAGATCTTTTCCCATCGACTTCGACTCATTGCTCTGGGAATAAGATCTAGAGTCTTTTTGTTAGTACCTTAGGGTTTGCAGTCATCAGTGGCAGACTTTTCGCTATCGACAGTGGGGATTCATTATTGCCTCCTGATTGGTAGATTCTTCCAAGTGTTCAACTTCAACTCATTCATTCGCACTTGTTAGATTGTACTGGGGCACCTTGACACTCATTTTCATTATTGGTGGGTTGTCTCGCGTTGGTTAACGGATACATCATTGCCCAAAGAATCCAACGAGTTCTCACATGGTCGACTTCACCTCATTTATTCTTACTGTGCTGCAGAATTGTTACAGTGACTCCAGGAAGGTATCCTCGGCTGGCATCAAAGATTTTTCTTTCAATCGACACCATTCAGCTCTGACGCAAAGCATGCCGTCCACCCTTATATGTTGCAGTTCAGCACAGCAGCATCTTATATGTTGGTCCCCGAGTTGCATGATTGTACCGTTTGATCCACCTCTCATGATCCGGTACTTGGAGATTCAGTTACTTATTTGATCAGACATCCAGTTGCACCATCTTTTGATCAGCTTCCTATATGTGATACTTGGATATTGATTCAGACTTGTATTTCCGGGCCATGCTCAGATGATTCATTGTGTACTTACAGTTCAGCTATACTTGTATACATGTTGGATCTATTTCAGTACTTTCCATATGATGTATTTTTGACTGAGCATGGGTATGCCCGCCTCAGCATGAGTTGACTCTCTGTTTTCTTTCATTGGTTTTTGGCAGGCTGAAATCTGGTGAAGTCCTCTCTTGTCCTTGCCAAGTTCTTTCTATGTGCATAATACATTTCGGCCATCATGTACCCCTTCTGACCTCATATATTAGGGGGCATCTGTTATAGCATCATTTCTCACCTTGACATGATTCATGATTGCTTAGATGGTTTTGGGCACCCATTCCTACAGACTTGGACAAATTCACTTAAAAACAGTGTAAAAATCCCCATACGCGACTATGCCCGTGCTTTTCCGCGTGTATACGCGAGTCCAGCTAGACTTTTCCGCGTATGCCATTAAAATGATTAAAAATATATATAATTATTCCCTATTTTCGGGCTGGGTTGATGGTTACTCAGGTAGTTCAACCACCCCAGCACGTGGCCAACTGTTTCCAACTGTTGAAACTACTTGGAGGGACTATAAAAAGCCCTCATGTGTATGGCCTAAGGGAGAGAGAGAATTATTGATATTATACTCTGTTGGCATTCCCTATCCAAGTCTGATTCCCCGTGCCTCCTGCACTTTCCCAGTTCATTATAGGAAACCCTTGTTTCCTTGAGATACACATCCCCTTATATGTTATCTCGTATGCACCAGTTTGGAAGGAGTCTTAGTGAGGCAAGGGCTGGACGGATCCGGACGACGGTCTGCGAAGGCCTTGGAAGGATCAGGTGATCTCTCCACTCGTTACTTTTGTACATGCTATTTATAATACAAAAGTACCATGCTGTTCCCGAAATAAACGTGTTAGTGTATGCTTTTATGTATGAGAATATTTGTTATACAAGCATTCATTATGATTTATTTAATGTTTTATATGAATCACACTAACATTTAGAGTAGATATATGCTGTACAACATGTCCTTTGTGCTCGTTTCTTCTTGTATTTTAGGTTAAGAAGGAAGGACAGTTGCTGGGGGTTTGAACCCTGCAGGATCTTCTTCAACCGTAGGACCTACGGGTAACCTTCTCATTCTGCTCTATTTAGTTTTTCTGAACGTGCATGGTTGTGTGAGTCTCTGTTAAGTAGCATGCCCCTGCTCTGTGGAGGTTGTATCCCAACCAACCTCTAGGGTGATATTTCCCCGAAACAGTATTACCCCAGTGACGTGGAAAGATATTATAGGATCACATTTTTTTTAAACGGTTTCACTCTGGCCCAAAGGTTGTGCGATGAGGGTGGTTTTGGTTTCACAAACCCACTCCCGGGTTTTGAACAGTGCTCAACCGGACTTTCACCATGGTTAATTCCATTAAACGTAATAACTCCACCTTGTTAACTCTAGGTCAAGCCTCAATAATATCGTTCAACTCACCATAAAACACGTTATTTTCCCGCCTTCAATAGAATTTCAAATTTCTATGGTAAATGAAGGATAATAGGGGTTTCACTCCTATAAAGCCCTAGTCTAAGCACACAGAGCTCAGTGCCTTGTACACAGAATCAATATTCTTCATATGGCTGAGAATCACTACAAACTCGTTCAACCAACAAACTCACTCTCGGCCTCATATAGGGTTTCTATATCAATTTAACACATTCGAATTTATCACTCAGAACTTGTACTCAACCACAGACAGAGAGGGCTACAGGAGATTTAACACAACATTTTTTTTATTCAAGTTATACATAGAATTCATAATGTAAAAGGAGTAACTCATAAAAGAATGCCAATAGCACATGCATAGTCAGACAATAAGGCTTAAATCTTATTCAACAGAGAATACAGTTTCTCAATTCAACCTTTCGCTGCCAAAATCCCCCTTTCACCTTATCAGGGTTACAATTTATAATCAATTACATGAGTCTTCGGTTCCTTTGGGGACTGTTGTATTTATTTAAGCTAAAAGACTAATTATATCATATTCTAACAGTGGAAACTAAACAGATGGACTTAAACCAAAACTGTTCGACTTCTACAGTTTCTAGACTGACCCTAACTGTTCTAAAAGCAACAGACAACTAAGGTATTGACACCTTGCTGTTACAATTTGAATAATTTTGAATCCTTCTAGCCACAACATGTGGGCAATCCTCCACATTTTTGGCTAGTGTCTAATGCCTCTGCATCATCAAACCTTTGCACAATACTTCGTTCTTCATGTATCTTCAAATAATAGGGTTTTACTTGAGCAAGGGCTACTTTTGTGTTATTGAAAATGTGTCTCTAAAATTTTCATCATTATGTACCTTTTGACATTCATTTTAGCACAATGAATTAGGCCACAAAGAATCATATAAAGAGAGAGATATGTCATAGAACTCAACTACCACATAGGCATAATGCCACAAAGATTTCAAAACTTGTATTCTAGAGTGTCACAAAAATTCAGTATACTATAATGCCATAAAAGATTCAGATGCCACCAAAGAAGTCATAGGTTTAGATCTATCGTGAATGCTTCTTGTGCTTTTCTATTGTAAAAAATTATCCCAATATTTTGAGATTAGATGATTCAACAAATTTATTGTCATATGATCTTTGATACTTCAGATCACATGTCACATATATACGGTACTCTTCCAAATTCTGTTCTGCTTCATTTTCTACCTTCATTTTCCCATAAAATATTTATCCTTTTGTAAATATTATTATCATAAACTTGACCTTCAACCTTAAGCAAGAGAGAGTTATAATAGATGGTTAAGAGGTTTCAAACTTCATTGGATATTCTTTCATCTTCTTCCATAAATCACAAAGAATATTGTATCGAATGTCATGTATAGTCACATGTAACTGTTTGGTGTCATCATAAGTGCTTGTTTCTGTAACTTGGTCGAGAGATTAGCTTCAAAGAGATGTAGGATTTATTCTTTCAGTCTTGGTCCTAGATTCCTTTAGGATTCAACCTATAGAGCTTTTTGAAAGATGCTTCAGACTATAGTCTCAAATTAGGATATAGACTTTTGGATTGCAGACATAGAGCATAGAGGATAACTTACTTGTAAAAGGAAAGAGAATCTATCAAGAGTATTGATTTGGCTTCCAATAACGTCTTTCAATGATGGCTACTACAGAGAAGATGATCTTCAAGTCTATTTGTTACAATATCTAGCATTCACTCATATAATTTTAATTGCTTCTCATAAAAATATGTTTTATTTTTTTATTGTAAATATTTTTAAAGAATCAAAATAAACAAACGTTTAATTATTTAGAAATTATTTTAATTATTTAAAAATTATTATAATTATTAAAAAACATATATATTTTTTTAAATTAATTTGAGTGGCATTAAAAAAAACACACGCGTTTCATTTCAAAATTTCAAAAGTTTTCAGATATCAAAATTTTTAATTTCCCTCCGGTTGCATGGTTTATCTAGGGAAGGAGATAAGATGCGGCCATATTGTCACTGGTTTTGAGAAAGGATGCAGCCATACTATTGCAGGTTTGGAGGAAGGATGGGGAGATTTTTGCCCCCAACCGTGCTCATAGATCTGGCACCATGGACATTGTGAGGATCTTTGCATTTCTCTCAACTCCACAACTCTAAAAACAGGTTTCTTATTCTTTAATACAACAAGAATTTTGGTTGGCGTTTTAGCTTTTTTTTCAGGATCTTGTCTCATGGGTCTACTTGTAATTTTTTCTATTGGGACTGCAACCCATTACTAACCTGATATGATGAAACAAATGCATAGTGGCCTCTGTGGGAGCTTATAAGCCTGATCAGACCTTACCATAGAAGCTGCACTACTATCACTCGTTGCAGGCGTTACACTGGCTAAGCTTCACTTGGCTTAATCGCCTTTTCCCCCTTGTTGGAACCCTACTATATGGAACATTTGATTTTCTAGACGAATAATATTATTTATGTGCGCGCACAGTGTAATCAAGAATCCTGAAATATCTGCACTAGTTTCATCATTACTCTTGAGTATCTCAAATTCCAATGAATACACAAAGCATTCCCTTGACATTCTTCTGCAGGTATTTTTTAAAGTTTTGTGTCAGTCATTCTATACCATTTTTTGTGAGATTTGATGTTGTTTATTTATTACCAACATCTTGTATTCCTTTATCTCTTACCATCATTGCAGACAACGTTTTTCAATACTATTGATGCTCCATCACTAGCATTGTTGGTGCCTATAGTCCACCACAGTCTTAGGGAAAGAAGTGCAGATACGTGCAATGAAAGCAGCCCATATTGTTGGAAACATGTGTTCTTTGGTAACAGAGCCAAAGGATATGCTACCATATATAATCTTGATGCTTCCTGAAGTGAAGAAGGTATTGGCAAAATCTCTTTCCCTGTATGTGTCTTATTGAGATATTTTGTTCAGACATTTCTAATTAATTTAAATTCTGCACAGGTTCTTGCAAACCCTATACCAGAAGTACGTGCTATTTCAGCCAGAGCTCTTGGGTCGCTCATAAGGGGCATGGGTGAAGAGAACTTCCTGGATCTGGTGCCTTGGTTACTGGAGACTCTGAAATCAGATAACAACAATGTTGAGCGATCAAGAGCTGCACAGGTCTTGAGTGAGGTAATTGAAATTATGCTAAAAAATTCTTTAATTGTGGGCAACTTATGCATGCCTATACACTTATGCCTATGAAAAACTTGCCTGAAATACAAAAATTAATTTATTGGCACCACCATGATAGTTCCCTCCACTAGGAAGAAAAGTTTCTTTCTCTCATGCTAGTGGACTTGCTGGTTGGCTTACCATTTGGTTGACGTAAAGCCTTACTATAAGGATGGAAAAAATGATTGCACTTTTCTAAGTATTTCATGAATATGTGTTCGAGTTTAGAATTATAGATTAGCACATGGTTAATTTCTGTAAAGTGTTGATTGTGGTACTGTACAGTTACAGTAGCAATGGCTTTTTGTTTTGAAAGGAAATCCTTGTGTAATCCCCTCTCCTTCCTCGACACATCTGGATAGAGGGCAGCTATTCTGAGTCAGTTAATTTGATTTGAACCCATGATCTTGTCTCTAAGAATATCCTCAAGCAACTTCCTTTTCCCTTGCTTTGTCTTATAGTTCCTACATCCTTCTTGAAGTTTATAAATGAGTCTTTTACCCTGTTCTTGACCTGCAACTTCTGAAAATTCAAAAATTCTTTGGAATTCGGCTCCATGTCCCCTGTTTTGGCCTTCACTTCTTTGACATCCTTGTATATTATTGTTCTTAAGTAGGTTTTTTGTACATATTGATTTTTTCTTGTATGTTTCTTTTCCAAGTATGTTATACACCTTTTCATATCAGACTTGTCATTCATTTTCTTTATCTCGTCTTCATATTGAAACCTGAGATCATTATTAAAAATTAGAGATGCTTCTTCATTTGATCTTTTCACATGCATCCATAGTTCATAAAATACTTGTACTAGGCTGGATCTCTATACATTTGACATTGCCATAATAGAATTTTCTTAGAATTTTGATTGCCATCTATTCCATCTTGTGAAATCTTGAAGCTTTCCTTCAGTTGGTCCTCTACCATGTTTATTTGAGATTCATGACTTTTTATTTTCATTGCATTTGTTTTCAAGAGACAAATTTTTGTCTTTCTCCTTTATGACAACTTCTTGTATTAGTTCATCTTCATATTCTTCAAGTCCTGCAAAAAAACACTCATATAAACAGTTAGACTTAAAAACTTGACACTCATTTAACCCTATTGATGCCTCTAGGATTGACATTTCTCCTCTATGCTGGATTGAACTTCTTAAGTTTTCCATGAGACTCTTATCTTGTCTCTCATCCACCTCTTCTTCATCAAACATTGGTCCTCTCTCAAGTTCACAGATAAAGATTTCTTTTTCTACCCCTAAGGACTGATTTTGATACCTTTTTCTTCCTTCAACTCATTTTTTTCTCCATGCCCCTAATTTGGGCAGAGAGCTTGATGGAAAACTTTGATTTCAGTGAGTCTCAGGAAGGATACAAGGTTTTGTTGAATGTGTATGATCTAAGCCAGGGACTTGCGCAACAATTGACTTCCTCATTACTTGGTAGAGCCATTGAAGGAATCTGGTATAGTAAATATCAAAATGTTATGCTTAAGATGTATTTTCTTAATGAATCTCTTTTTCTAAAAAAAGGTATACGTTTTGCATTAGTTTACATTGATGTTTAAAGTTATATTGAACAACTTACATTAATCCCAGCTACAACTCGATAAATTGCAGACTTAAATTAAGATAAGTTTCTTTACATTTATTGAAATTAAATTTTACCAAAGATTAAGTTTGAACAAAGAATAATTAGCTTGTGTGGAATTTGAATCCTTTGTAGTAGGTGAGCGTCTGATTTTTGGGTCTGTGTTAAATCTCCGATAACCCTCTCTATCCGTGGTTGAACGCAAGCCTTTGTGGTTAATGGGAGTGTGTAAATTTGGTATATAACCCTTGTAAGAGGCTGAGAGTGAGGTTATAGAGGCTTTTTGACCGAGTGAGGGTATTAAGCCTTTGTATAAGTTGTTGAGTTTGTGTGTTCAAACAAACTTCATAGGAATGAACCCTGTAATGCTTTGACTGCCTAGAGAGCTTTAAATCTTGTTGAAGGCGGCAACTCTGCCATTGAATAATTGGTGTGTTTTATTTTGAGTCGAGCGATATTATTCGAGGCTTGACCCCAGAGGTTAACAAGGCGAAGTTATTAAGATTAATGAAATTAACCATGGTGAAAGTCCAGTTGAGCACTGTTCAAAACCCGAGAGTGGGATTTTGAAACCAAAACCACCCTCAATGCGCAACCTTTGGGCTAGAGTGAAACCGGTTAAAAAAAACGTGATCCTATAATATGTCGCCACGTCACTAGGGTAATACAGCCCCCATCGCGTTTTTTTAAAGTGTTAAAGTTAGGTGAGGGAAAAACTGCGATATTATTATGCATTGTCCGATCTGGAGGCTGGACGATCGAATGGTATTCGTGCACCAAGTTGCAAGGGAGATATACAAGGTATGATCCATTCGTTTTATAATGAAAACCATTCAATTTTGCATTGAACGTGTGGGGCCCATGAACCACCATATAACATATATGTTGTGTTAATGTATAACCCATGGTTGATGCAATAAGCATGGTTGTATATTATTAAAAGTGTCAGACCCTTTTGTAATATCAAGTGCTGAGGTTCGAAAAATGAATGTGGCTTATTATATTTGCCTTAGGAGGTTGGCAAAATTAGGATTCATTAAGTTGGACATGGAAAGTGTTTGATCTGCGAGCTTTTAATGAGGATTAAGCCACAAAGGAACGAAGGTAAAGTTCCGCATGAAGGATAATTTTAAATAGGTTTTATAACCATTTTATGTCTTGTTTTAAAGTTTCATTTTTTTTTTTAAATTGAACCTGTCGTCGCTCTTTCGATGTCTTATAAGCATCGCTCTTCTGACACCTTATAAGCGTCACTCTTCCAATGCCTTATAAGCGTCGATATTCCGACGCCATGGACATTTTCCCTTTTCGTCGGTCTTGCGACGTTACATTTTTTTTTTAATTTTTAAATTCCAATCGGTGTTTCAACATTTCTTCCTAGTGTCGGCATTGAGACGCTTCTGCAAAGCGTCGATATTGCGACACCTTGGGAATGTGTCGGTATTGCAACACATCAATAGGCGTTGGAACAACGAAGTTGAAAAAGTTGGACCACATATCGTCGGAATTGCGACAGTCTACAAACGTCGAAAGAGAGAAAATTAACAAATGTCGGAAGAGCAACATCCAAAACATCGGACCGAATAACGTCGAAATTGCGACAGTTTAGGAACATCGAAAGAGTGACAGTTTGTGAAATGTTGGAAGAGCGATGGTAGTTTGGAAACGTCGAAAAAAGTGTCGGTATTGTGACACTTTGGAAAAGCGTTGTAATTGCGACGTAATGGCTAACCACGTTTTGTCCGACCTTGAACTGTCGCTCTTGCGACGAATATGTGTCGGAATAGCGACGAAGTGGCCATCGGAAAATTGGCCAAATTTTCTAGTGAGCGATTGTATTGTACTGAGAGCTTGATATGATCAGATTTGTATGAGGATTGTTACATGATCTCTATGACATATATTATACACATATAGTTGGGGTTCTTAGCTTCAGGCTTTCCCGTTAAAAAATTGTGTTAATTTGTGTGAATTTTTATGGTTTCATGTGTGCATTGCAATTGATTTAATTTCCGCATGTGATGATGAATGGAGGAATAGATTTTGTATTGTGCATGAAGTTAAAATAGTGTGTGATCAGGAGAATATTGGATATATAAAACATAAGTTATATAATTTCTACATGGTATCAAAGCAGTTGATCATTGGAGCAGATTGTAATTATTGAAGTGGTTGAGTTTTGTCCTAGTGGAATTCGAATTTGCTGCAGTGTTTTCTTGGTGTCGAAGTTCAACATTCATTGAAATGTCTTTCAACGAATTGCGATTGAAGTATGCCCTTGATGGCAGCTTGAATTATATTTCATGGAAGGACAGGATGGAGGCGGTGCTAGATGATAATGGGTTGAAGGAGTTCATAGATGTAGAAATTCCAAAACCTGCTTTTAGTGATGCAGCCGCACTTGACGCATGGAAAAAGAAGACAGAAAAATGTTGAAGGATTCTATTGGAAGGTGTGAAGGATCACATAGTGTCCACCCTTCACGGTAAATCTTCTCCATTCTTAATGTGGAAATATTTGACAGAATTGTTCCAAAGAAGAAGCGACTAGAGGAAGTTGGTGCTTAAAGACAAGCTCAAAAAAATAAAAATGGAGAAAGGCAACTGTATACCAAAATACCTCACGAAGTTTGTCCACTACAAGGATGCACTGGGAAGTGTGGGGTTTACTGTAGATGAAGAGGAATTGGTGAGCTTGCCTCTCCTTGGGCTTCTGAAGAGTTGGCATAGCTACGAGGACTCTGTCAATGGTCGGGAGAAACTTCCAGGATGGGAGTGACTTTGGTCGGATCTTGTGCAAGAGGAGATAAGGCGAGGTAACAAGGATGGATCTTCATCCAAGAATGAAGATGAAGAAAATTGCACTTTGGCTGCCAAAGCAAGGAAAGGGAAGGGAAAGAAAAATCCTTCTCAATTTGGTGCAAAAGGCAAGAAGCAGGACTTGTCCAAGGTGAAGTGCTTTCACTGTCACCAACATAGACATTACGCCACTAATTGTCCACAGAAGAAGAAAAATAAGAAGGTTGCTGGATCTGTAGCTAGAGAGGCCTTAGCCTCGCATTTTGAGCTATATTTTTCACTGATCTCATGCTTGGTTTCATGTGTGATGGGATAAGTGTGGTTTCTTGACAGTGGTGTGTCTTTCCATATGACCGGAGACAAATATTTGTTCAGTGAGCTGGATGAGAAGGATCTTGGAGTGCACATCGAGATGGGCGATGATGGTAGATACAATGCAACTAGTATCGTGACCATCTCCTTTGAGAGGGAGTCTAGAAAACCTTTCATCTTGAAGGATGTCATGCATGTTCCAGGATTGAAGAAGAATCTGATATATGTGGCGATGTTGGAAGACACGGGATATGATGTTGTTTTTAGCGAGGGAAAGGCTTTCCTACACAGTAAAACAACTAGTGAAACCTGGAGGATAGAGGTTTGAGCTAAGAACCTTTATCAATTGCAGGTAGATGGCTGCGCAGCAATGGCAGGAAAAGCAGAAGGAGTGGTGAGCTGGGATGAGGGAAAATTGTGGCACAAGATATTGGGTCATCTTCACCATGGAACTTTGAAAATTTTGCAGCAGATTTCTACCAAGCTTCCCAAGGGTACACTTGCGTAGTCAGATCAGTGCAAGGGATGTACTTTGGGAAAATTTGTGAAGACCACTTTTCATGAGAAGGATAGTCGCGCCACGACGATCCTTGAGAGATTTCACACATATGTGTGTGGAACTTTCTCAATAACTTCGACAACAAAGCATAGGTATTATGTGATATTTGTTGATGAATTTTCTCGTAAGTGTTGGATCTTCTTCATGCAGAAGAAGAGTGAGACATAATCAAAGTTCTGTGAGTTCAAGGCGCTGGTTGAGAAAGATTAGGCGAAGTAGGTGAAAGCTCTAAGGAGCAATAATGGTGGTGAATTCATCTCTGGAGAATTCAAAGACTTTTGCAGTGCAGAGAACTCATAGCGCCTCATAACCCACAGCAGAATGGGGTCGCGAAGAGAAAGAACAGAATGATCATGGGTGTTGCACGGGTGATGTTGCATAATCAGGGCATTCCAATACACTTGTGGGCTGAAGCTTGCAACACTGTGGTTTATGTGCAAAACTGTTTTCCTCATAGATTACTTGGCATGAGTACACCCAAAGAGGCGTTTTCTGGTAAGAAGCATGATATTTCTCATTTGAAGATTTTTGGCTCATCTATTTACGTTCATGTGACGAAGGATGCCAAGAAGAAGCTGGAGCTGACTGCAGAGGTTGGGATATTTGTGGGGTACATAGAAAAACTCCAAAATTATCAGGTGTATTTTCCAGATATTCAGAAGACTGTTGTGCAACGAGATATCAAATTTCATGAGGAGAAAGCCATGAATTTGTCACTTGAGAGGGAGCTACACTTGCATGCAGATGAGGAGCTACTTGCTCCTAAAAAAGAGCCTCAGGATGTCAATCAACCACAAGAGGAGGTTCATGGAGTGGAAGAAAGCTTTGATGCAGCACCAAATATCAGAGGGTGGAAGCGCACTACAGAAGCTGAGCGAATGAATTTTGATGTAGTGCAAAATGTAGGAGTCCCTACATCATAGCGTAGACAGAGACAGTCACCTGACCGATTTATTGGATACATGGCTCTGATGAGCAAGTGTATCATGAAAGAAACATCTTCTTTCGAGGAAGCTGTGGAGGATCCCTCATGGGTAGATGCCATGGTGGAAGAGTATGATTTGATTGTCAGAAATAGTGCATGGGAGATTGTCCCAAGGCCGGAAGGGAAATCAGTGGTAGGTTCGAGATGGATCTACAAAGTGAAGCAAGCTGCTGATGGGAGTGTCGAGAAGTACAAGGTAATATTTGTTTCCCGGGGCTTCTCAAAGATCAAGGGGATCGACTATGAATAAACATTTGCACCTATCGCAAGGTATTCTTCCATACGGACCATCGTTACTCTCTCAGCGCAGATGGGTTGGCACATTCATCAAATGGATGTGAAGACTGTGTTCCTCAACAGAGTCATTGAGGAGGAGGTGTACATAGAGTAGCCTAAAGGATTCTAAATCTTTAGTAGGGAGTCACATGTGTGCAGGATCAAAAGAGAATTGTATAGGCTGAAACAAGCACCTCGTGCTTGGTACACACAGATAGACAGTTATTTCACCGGAATTGGTTTCGCCAAGAGTGAGGCGGATCTGAACCTATACCAGATTGTGGTGGAGGGTAAGTTGCTGATCATTGTACTTTATGTAGATTATTTGATACTAACAGGTGATGAACTATTGATACACTAATGCAAGGCAGATCTTGCAAAGGAATTTGAGATGAAGGACTTGAACCTCCTTCATTATTTCCTGGGATTGGAAATTTGGCAGTGGAAGGGTGGATTGTTTGTGTCTCAAGGCAAGTATTCCTGGGAGATACTGGAGAAGTTCAACATGCAAGGCTGCAAGCCTATCGACACTCCTCTTCCTGGTTGTTGGAGGAAAGAGGATGCTACATCGGTAGAGTTAGTGGATGCCACTGTTTATCGATAATTGGTTGGTTCGCTCATGTATTTCGTCAATACACGAACGGACATATGCTATGTTGTTAACCAGATTTCACAAGCTATGGTTAAGCCTACCAAGCTCTTTTGGAAGGTAGGAAAGCATTTCCTGAGGTATCTCAGGGGCACATCTGGATATGGATTGTGGTACAAACAGTCAGATGAGTTGAAGCTGCATGGCTTCACAGATGCAGATTGGGCAGGGAGCCCAACATATAGAAAGAGCACATCTGGAGGGATATTCAGTATCGGGTCTACAATAGTTTCTTGGTACAGCAGGAAACAAAGATCCATGGCACTCAGTTCAGCGGAGGCCAAGCACATGGAAGCAAGTTTGGCTGCATGCGAGGCTATATGGATGAGGAAGATCCTAGTCAGGTTGTTCGGTTCAAACTTAGATCCTACTATGATATATT
This sequence comes from Pinus albicaulis, assembly GCA_034641835.2. Classification (NCBI taxonomy): domain Eukaryota; kingdom Viridiplantae; phylum Streptophyta; class Pinopsida; order Pinales; family Pinaceae; genus Pinus; species Pinus albicaulis. The sequence goes on from CM076577.1 coordinate 1,415,222,059, forward strand.
TTGATAATCAAAATTTCATTAAACTCTCGGTTAATCTAGTATTTCATGATAGATCTAAACATATTGACATCCAGTACCATCATATCAGATATTTTTTGCAGCGGAATATCATGTTGCTTTCTTACATTCCTACAGAGGATCAGGATGTAGATATTCTGATGAAGGCGCTCACCAGGAGAAAATTCGAATACCATAGAGATAGGATCGGGGTAGTATATAATCCCTATCTTGTTGAGATGGAGTGTTGAGATTCAACAAGATGATGAGCTTAGTGAAAAGAGTCGCCTTCACTAAGTGGGCCCGCAGGCTATTTTTGGTGCAAAGTCTATTTTTAGACTATGTCTATTTCTAGACATGTCGATCATATTCTATGAGTTTCAGGTTGCTATTTGTGGATGGTTGGTCAATTTGGAAAAATATATGAACTTTTATTTTTAGACATATTGGGCGGAATCTATTTTTATATTGCCAATCTAAAAATAGATATGTCGAATATTATTAGCTCTTAATAATATTTGGACTCTAAACATTATCTTATTCTCTTGGAGCACTTCAGTTAAGTGCACAGATGCGGCACAGTAGCTGAAAAAAGGAATTAAGCTATTCCTGAGGGTTTACTGGAGCTAATGCATGAGGACTTCAGTTAAAACTCATGTGACAAAGTTTGGTGGAGTTATAGAAGTAGTTGATGGAGTTGTGTTCATTTTAACTCAATTAGACTCAGTTGAGCTAGTTGTATCTAGTCTAACTGATTGATACACTAGTGAGAGTGGTGTGAATTAATTAGTTAATTAATTCACTAAATAATAACTCATTAATCAATTGAATAATACATTAGTTAACTACAGTGCATGGCAGTTTCAGTGGAGACCAGTGGAGAGATAGGTGAAAGGGCAAGATAGACTATCAGTTGTGACTATAGTGATAGATTGATTGCATCCAACACTCAGTGGAGATGCCAATGAGGATTTCACAATGCAATCTTGGTGGATTATAGTTCATTCAGAGCTATTCTTTAGCAAGGATTTCACAGTAGAGGTGGGCTAGTAGGTGGCAAAGATCGGTGCATGGATTTGCAAGATCGGGCTTGATTAGTGTGTAGCGATTGTATTGTACTAAGAGCATGATATGATAATCTTTGTATGAGGATTGTTACATGATCTCTATGACATATATTATATATAGATGGTTGGGGTTTTTAGCTTCAGGCTTTCCTATTAAACAACTATGTTAATGTGTGCGAATTTTTATGGTTTCATTTGTGCATTTCAATTGATTTAATTTCCGCATGTGATGATCAATGGTGGAATATATTTTGTATTGTGCATGAAGTTAAAATAGTGTGTGATCAGGAGAATCTTGGATATATAACACATAAGTTATATAATTTCTACATGATATCCGCCCAATTGTTCCCTACAGGTTTTCACAATTGGTATTTTATTATACCTCTATATCTTTCTTTTTTCCTTTTGAAAAATAACATTAGGAATGAATAATTTTGTGGGTATTTATCCATTACGGAAAATTTCCAAGTCATTATCAGGCTATCTTTCATTGATCCTTCTTTAAAATGTTTCTTTTGATAGGGTCTTCTAATACCACCAAATCCTATGCCCATTTTCCACTAGTGCAGTTCTTTTATCATAAATAGTATGTAGCTTAATGGAACCATTTTCATATATAGTATCAATCTCATATGTCCCAAGTACATGAATACATTTTCATTTAAAGTCCTAGAATCTTGTGTTGAATGAGTCCAAACTTCAACTTTAAATTTTATTTTCTTTATGAACTTGACATGCCACCGAGCTCTCATTGGTGAACATTGTTGTCTAATGTAAAACAACTTAATGAAGTTCATGTGGCCCATTGATTTGGATATAAATTATTTGTTTCTATCCCTTAGATAGACTCATTCCAAGTTACACTACTTTCATCAAGGTTCATATTTCTTCCTTTATTGGTAGAATAAATTTATTTCCAAGTACTAGCTTTCCACGTAATTATCAAGCTATATTCCCCGATGTTTCTTGAAAAATATTCTTTTGATAAGGTCTTCTGATACAACCAAATCCTATTCCCATTTTCCACTAGGATTTCTTTCCTCATCAATAATATGAAGCTTAATGGACTCATTTTCATATAGAGTATCAATCTCATATGGCCCCAGTCAATTCCTACAGAAGTTTCCTCTAAATTCCTAAAATCTTGAGTTGAACAATAAGGCCCAATATCCAACTTTAAATTTTTTCTTCTTTATGATATAATCATGCCACCAAGCTCTCTATAGCTAAATTTTTTTTTTTAATGTAAATCAACTTAATGAAGTTCATGTGGCTCATTCATTTGGATAATTTTTTGTTTTTGTGCCCCAGATATACTCACTCCAAGCTGCACTACTATCTTTAGGGTGTGTATTCTTCCTTTATTTGTATAATAACTCTCTTTCCAGATACTATCTCATGTGGAGTGTAGTCACTGGTATTTCACCATGTCATTCAATAGGCCAATAATGCTTCAAGTATTCTATCAACCCAATTTTTGAGGTGTAGTTGAATAATATTTGTTATGATGGTCTCAATGATTGTGTATCCCTTCCACCTACTTATTTCCCCATGGATGGTATGGAGTCATCACCTTATGCTTGATATTATATATTTCCATGATATCCTCAATAATCCTTGAAGTGAATTGTGTTCCTCCATTGGTGACAATCTCACATGATCTTCCTAATTTGAAAAAAAATTCCCTTAGAGGAAGTATACTACTACATTTTTCTATTACAGTTGGGAGTGTCTTTGCTTCAATCCAATTTTTAACAGAATTTGTGCATACTATGATAAAGGAGTTTCATCTATATGGATGGTTTATAGAGGCAATGAAATCGAGAGACAAATTCTCAAAGGTTTCTATCACTAGATGTGTTTATTATGGAATTTATTTTAACTAGACTAGCCTGCCCATATGATGGAAACTATCACATGTTTTCACATAATGATGCAACAGAGGTATAATAAAGTTGTATGCACTATCCTTTCTCTGTTTTTTAACACCAAAACAAATATCAACTGAACCCCAACAAAATAAAAAAAACAAAACTATAGTCGAGTTACAAGAGGAAAATCCATCAATTGAAAATTAGATGGAGGACCTTCCTAAGTTGCAGGCATGCGAAAAGTTCTCTGGCAATCTACAAAAAAACAAAATACCAAACACCCAAGAATAGATTGCATTCATTTGAAAGTCATTTTGGAAATCTTCAACAAACACAATACCAATACTCAAGTGTGGTGCTTTGTGGCACAGGAAAAGCTCTAGACTCCTATCCATGTCGCCAGACTTCCATACACATATGTGTGTTTTTTCCAGATCTCCTATGGATTTGTTTTCTTATTTATTTTTAATTAGACATTCATAGAGCCCGATCTAGATGTTTCCTGACTAAAATAGCAAAATTTCCACCGGATTCATTCTCCCAAGTATGTGGTTTATCAAAGTAATGATCGAATTGAGTTGTATCGAATGAATCGAACTAGAATCGGATATTTGCACGTTAATTAGCTAAGGTATCTAATATACGAGGAGAAATTGAACTATTTATCATCAATTGGTTGTCTTCATGTTAAATAAAACACCACACTATCATCATCATTAAAACTGAAATGTTGATGCATAGAAAATAGTGTATCTCTATTACATCATTGATCGATTCATTACATTAATGCAATCTCTATTTTTTTAACACATTCCTCATCTCTCTCGATTACAATCCAATAAATAAAAAACCAATCCTTTCTCCCTAATTACAATCAGAAAAAAATCCTTAAGTAATTCTCTCCTTCCACAAATGAAGGAGTTTTCTATTTTTTTGAAATATAATCCTAATATAACTTAATGACTCAGCTACTAGGTTGGATATCCTCATAGGAAGGATCATATTGCCGTTTATTTCTATTTTCCTGATATTTTAAACAACAAACTAACTACTACATAATTAATAACTAATAAGAACTGAATAATCAATTTTTTTTCTGCACTCCTTGTTAACCACAACATGTGATCACACTATCAAATTGTTCTCTAAGTCTATATTTTCCTGCATCAGACTTCCGGGGAGGAAAAAGACTGTTCCATCATGTCTTTTGGATCCACTTGATATCTGTGTAACTTTGTAGCTGTCATCCAACTGACATCTTCATCTGGCTGCCCCTTCCATTTAACTAAGTACTGATAATATGTTTCGCTCCATGTCTTCTTTGATACTCTTTTATCTAGAATAGCTTCCACTTCCTTCGTTGTTTTCTTTGGCATTTTCTCCTCCCAGTTTGGGGTATCAACCTTTTTTCTGTCAATTCATCTTGTAACTTTGCCTATGGGTCCTAGTATGGGTATAAATATGAAATATTGAATATTGGTGATATACTAATCCCTTCTGGTAACTCAACCTCATAGGCATTGGTTGAAATATTTCTTATAATCCTACACGGTCCTATATTTTTCATCTTTAATTTGTTATAAGTCCAAACAGGAAACCTTTCCTTTCTCAGGTAAACCATGACTAGATCGCTGAATTGAAATTATTTTTCTTTCCGCTTCATTTCAGCTCTCTGTTTGTATTTTCTGCTGCTTTCCTGTAATATCGCTTTGACATCTTCTTGTATTTTTTGCATCTGCTCTGCAAACTCTTCAGCCTTTGCACTCCTTGTCTCTTGTTTTCCCAAATTTATGAGATCATACACACCTCTTGGATTCATCCCCAAAAAAATCTGGAATGGACTCGTCCCAGTACTCTGATTAGAAGTATCGTTATAAGAAACTCATCTTGAGCAAGTGCTAAATCCCACTACTTAGGATTTTTAAAAACTAAGCTCCTCAATATGTTTCCCAAGCTTCTATTTACTTCAGTTTGTCCATTCGTTTGAGGATGATAAGTTGAACTAAAACTAACGTTTGCACCTAGTTTCTTCCATACACTTCTCTAGAAATTCCCAACAAACTTTGTATCCATGTCAGACACAATACTTATAGGGAATCCATGTAACCTTACAATTTCTGGAAAAAACAGATTAGAAATATCAGTTTCATCACTAGTTTTCTTGCATGCAATGAAATGAGCCATTTTAGAAAATATATCTACCACAACATAAATAGAGCCATTTCCTCTTTGAGTTTTGGGAAAACCAAAAACAAAATCCATACTAACTGCATCCCATGGTCGGTCTCATATTGGCAATGGCTGGTACAATCCGGTATTTTGGCTTCTCCCTTTAGCATGTTGGAAAATCCTTCATTTCTCAACATATCTCTTAACATCTGTTTACATATTTAGCTAGTAGTAAAATGAATTTACCTGAGAAAATGTCTTGGCTTGTCCAAGGTGTCCAAATAACCCTCCACTATGTTTTTCCTTAATTATGTTTTCCCTCATAGAACATTGTGAATACATAGTTTTTTATTTTTAAATGGAAAACCTCCTTGGATATAATATAATCCAACCAGTGGCTTCTATTATGAGTTTTTGGATTTTGCACAGATGCATATATATATTTAAATTCTACATCTTCTCTATACATGTCAACCATTTCTTCAAATCCTATAACACAAATTTTTAACTCCTTCACAATTAAATTCACTCTGCTCAAAGCATCATCAACGTTTTTCAACTTAACTCTTGTATGCTTAGTCACAAAAGTAAAAATCTGCAAAAGCTCTACCCACTTGGCATGCTTCTGGTTCAATTTTGGCTGGTTATTTATGAACTTTAATGCATGATTATCAGAATATAATACAAACTCTTTTGGTAACAAATAATGTCTCCATTTTTTTAAAGCTTTCACAATAGCATAAAAATATTTATTATAAGATGAGTATTTATTTTTAGCTTCATTCAGTTTCTCACTGAAATATTCTATTGTCCTTTGTTCTTGACTTAAAATTGCTCCAATTGCAACTCCGCTAACATCAGTTTCAACTTGAAAAACTTTTTCAAAATATGGCAAAGCCAAAACTAGTTTTTCTGTAATTTTCTTCTTCAACAACTTAATGTTTCGGTCTGTTGCTTCTTTCCACTTAAATGGATGATTTGTTTCCTTTATTGTTTCAATAATTGATGCACAAATATAGCTAAAATTTTTGATAATTTTCCTATAGAAACTTGCAAGACCGTGAAAGCTTCTTACCTCAAATATGTTTCTTGGAGTTAGCCAATTCAAGATTTCTTGGAATTTTTCTGGATTCATTTTCAAGCCTTCTTTAGAAACTACGAATCCAAAATAAATTAGCTCTTCCTTCATAAAACTCCATTTCTTCAAATTCATTAGCAGCTTCTCTTTCTACAAATTTTTTACAACCAAATTAAGGTGCTTCAGATGTTCTTCTTTACTTCGAGTGAAAATTAGAATATCATCAAGATAAACAATTACAAAATTGCCTGCATACACCTTCAAGACTTCATTCATTAATCTCATGAATGTGTTGGGTGCATCAGAGAGTCCAAAAGGCATCGCTAACCATTCGTAAAATCCACTGTTTGTTTTGAAGGCACTCTTCCACTCATCCCCTTCTCTAATCCTTGTCTGATGATAACCGCTTTTCAAATATATTTTAGTAAAATATTTTGACCCATTCAAGAAATCCATTAAATAATCCATGGATGGTAAAGGAAAACGATACCTAATGGTGATTTTTTTATGGCTCTAGAATATGTACACATGCGCCATTCACCACCTTTCTTTGGACTGTGTACTATTGGTAAAACACATGGAATAAGGCTCTCTCTTATCAACCCCTTATCCGTCAATTCTTGCACTTGTCTCCCAACTTCTGCATTCTCCTGAGGAGTTAACCTGTATGCTACTTTATTCGGAAAACTTGCTCGAGGTATTAGATCAATGTGATGACTAATACCTCTAATTGGTGGTAATGCATTTGGCAACTCGTCCACAATAATACCAGCAAAATCATTCAACATATTTATTAGTTCTTCATATAAATCATCTAAATTTGTGGAAGTCAGAATTACCTTGGGTTTTACTACAATAACAAAATGCATCTCCTCATTATCCTTGACTTCTTGCAACAGTTATTTCCCACTCATCAGCATAACACTATTTCCAGGCGCTTCTTTATCTGCTTCATCCTTCAACGGCAACAATGTGTGTTTATTTCCATCCTTCTCTAGAGTGTAAGTATTCCTTTGCCCATCATGCATATATTTCTGATAAAACTGCCAAGCTCTTCCCAACAATATGTGGCATACATCCATTGAAATTACATCACATTATATAAAATCCTTGTGAGTACCAATCTATATCTCTACCTTGCATTGTTCGGTCACAATAAGTTGATGTCCTTTTTGTAGCCATGATACCTTATAAGGAGTAGGGTGTACTGTCTTCACCAATCCCAACTTGTCGACCATCTCTATAGAAACAAGTTTATCAATGCATCCACTATCAATTACCACTTTACAGCATTTTCCTTTGAACTTGCATATAGTCCTGAATAGATTCTTCCTCTGAGTTGGATATCCTGTCTCTTTTTTTGCTTTAAGCAATACCCTTTTCAATAACAAGGATTCTCCTACTTCGAGTGGTTTTTCTTTACTTACAATCTCAGGATTTTCTTCCTTTGACTCAGCCACAGTCACATTCTGCTAATTTACTACTTTATTATGAGGAAAGTCCCATGATCCCTGTCCACATTCTCTGCATGTGTAACAATGAATTTCTCTTCCTTGGCCTCAACCTCTCGATGAAAATATTCCTCTACCAAAGTCTCCTCTTTGTAGAAGTCTACTACTCGAACCTCCTTCTTCATTCTAAGAGTGCCGAAATATTGATTTGGAAGTTCCTCTTCCTCTTGCCGGAATTTTTCCTTTATGCCTCTGACTTTGCTTCCTCAAAAAATTTTCTTCTACCTTCAAAGTTGCCTGATAATTGTCTTCAGACTCAGTAAAATAATTTCATCTTGTATTTCATATCTCAAGCCATTGATATATCTAGCTACCTTTTCTACATCATCCTAGGCATGTCCTGTTCTAATGATCAGCTTGTAAAACTCCTGTGTGCACTCCTTGACAGTCATTCCTTTCTGCCTCAATTTTTGTAATTGTATGAAAAGATTTAACTGATAATATTTTGGCATGAATTTACCTTTCAATTTACTCACCATTTTATCCCACTGCTTGATCTTTGGCTTTCCCTTTCTCTCTCTAGATAATTGTACCTCATCCCACCACATGGTTGCATGGCCCTTCAATCTGGTAGCTGCAAACTTCACCTTCTTTTTAACATCAACCTCCTCATAGTCGAAATAATTGTCTAATGAATTGATCCAGTGCATCAGATCTTCCACATTAAGGTTCCCATCATACAAAGGTATTTCCACCTTTTGTCTTCCACCAACCTTTGCCAATATCTTGAAAAATTTAGCTGCCTCACTTTCTTTCTCTTCTTCTTCCTCAGAATATTCCTCTGAAGTAGTGACATCTCCTTCATTAGGTGATCTCCTCTAGGTAGTTTCCACTGTCTCCATCCTTGTACAAAGGTGTCGAATCTCTTCTAGAAAAATTGCATTGGCTAGGGGTCTTCCCCGACCTATGCAAGCTCCTCTCCTAGGTGGCATGTTTACTGTGGCAGAACTTAATCCCTATTGGTCTGATACCAAATGATGTAGCATAGGTATACTAAATATTGTATGCACTATTATTTTTCTATTTTTAACACTAAAACAAAGATCAACCGAGCCCCAAAACAATAAAAAAATAAAACTATAGCTGGATTAAAATAGGACAATCCATCAATTGAAAGTTAGATGGAGGACTTTCCTAAGTTGCAGTCATGTGAAAATCATTCTGGAAATCTACAACAAAACACAATACCAAATACCCAAGTGAAGACTGCATTCATGTGAAAGTCATTTTAGAAATATTTAGCAACCACAATACCAATACTCAAGCACAGATCTTTGTGGCACAAGAAAAGTGTTGGAAATACTGAGAGGGGGGTTGAATCAGTATTCCTTTTAATTAGAGAATTAGTTAATATTCAATTATTATCAGTGTTTGTACAATGATAGTAGTCAAAAAAAGGAACACAAATGCACACAGTTTTTAAGGTGGAAACCCCCTCCGGGACAAAAACCACCTGAATTATTTTTTGATAATTCTTTAATATTTAGCTCCAATTGAAAATAAACTCCAACTTCCTAGAATCTAGAAAAGAATTCTTCTCCATCTCCCACTGGATGGATGCTCCAACGCCTGAGATTATTCATTAGTCAACTGAACGTATACCCCAACACCCAATGAGCTACAACTCACCCTAGTGCCACACTACCACCCTAAAATTTTCATAGGCTTGAACATGTTGGTCACTTCATGCACCAGCCTAGCACCACCCTACCACCCTATAGAAGAATAAAACAATAATTGACTCTCATACCAGGGAAAATGGCCCACTTTAAAATGATATATAATGATGTATAATAAGAAGACACACTAGAACATAACCCCAACTATGACACAACCACCTAATGAAGATCCTAGACCTCCCGACACTGCCTCTTCAACTCTTGGCAAGTAGACACTTGTGCATTTTTTACAATGATGCCTGTACAATGACTTAGTACAATGATACCTTTACAGTGACTGTATGCAGTGCTTCCCAGTTGAAGTCTTCATATGATGAACTTCTTGTTGGTATTCTGCACCTTAATTTTTTCTCTTGTCATGCTACCCTCTGTTGCACCTTCATTTTCTTTGCTACCCTAGAAATCTTGGTCCTTTGCATCCCTTGAAAACACATGATCTAGATTTTTCTTGCCTTCTATGATCTCGATATTGAATCTTGTGTATCTTTGTTATTTCAGATCCCCAATATGTGATTTTTGGTTCTGTTGTATTCCTCCAAGTCTTCTTTCCAATGCCATAGGTATGACCAAATTTGGATTCTTCAAGAGAGATTTATGCCCAATCTCTCACAATGACCTAATTATGGACTAGTTCAGTAGAGCGAACTTGTACAGCGTGCCATGTGTCACTTTTCTTCATTCGACTCTGAAATTGATACAGAAAAAACTAAATTCCATGCACTATTTTCCACTTCTTATAGAATTCTAATCCGATACTTGGAGAGATAGTTATGACGATTTTCCCAAGGTCACTTCTTTGAGATGAAGTTCAGGAGCCTTCCAAAACACTGAATTCCACGAATCATATCTCCGAAAATATTACGCACCTTGATCTGATATTTTTACAGGATCTTCCTTAGGATTTCGACTTCATCTCATAAAAATTTCATCTTCTAAAATTTCATAGAATAAACATTAGAGCGAAAATTCCACGATGACCTATTTCAGGTAGCAAAATCCATACATAAGGAGGATATGAGGATCACAATTTATATAAATGCTTAGGTTGAGAGGGGATTCAACAAGTGAACGTGGAAGGGAATTTAGGAGCTTAAAATTTATTAATTATTGAATTTTAAATGACCCATGCCACAACCCCATGGGGTTTTAGACCACTAGGGTTACAAACTTCAAACATGAATATCTCTCAAACCGTGAAAAATTATGTGGCATGCCATATATCAACGAAGACATCTCGACAAGTAGAAACCATCAAAATCATTCTTGATGTAGAATATAGTAATTTTGTAGGTCAAAAATACCATGCAAGATCGGGGTAGCCCATAGTGCTACTTGGGTTGACATAAAAGACAACCACATATCAACAATCTCCCCCTTTGGCATTGATGGCAACACAAGTACTCCCCCTGCAACCATGACACCTCTTCCTACAACATTCTCTCCCCTTTGACACCAATGGCAAAGTGTAACTCCACCTGACACACAACCATCCTATGGACATGTACACACTTCCACTCCTCCTTTATATTCTAAATAAGGGAAATCTAATGAGAACTTGGGAGAATCCCAAGATTCTAGCGAAGATATTCCAATGCTTCACGAGTACTCTTATGATCATCAACGCTTCCTTCCCACTCTGCATCTATAAAGTATTGAATAATGAGATTGTTACCCTTGGGATACCACAAGTCATATTTTGTTGTTCCCTTTAGATATCGAAGAATTATTTTGACGACAATAATATGTGATTCTTTTGGTGTTGCTTGGAATCTTGCTACTTGTCCAACTGCTTGCATAACATCTGGCCAGGAGGCTGTCACATATAGAAGAATACCAATCATAGATCTGTACAACCTTTGATCCACATCCTTAGATGAGTCGTCTATGCTAAATTTACAACCTATTACCATTGGAGTAAGGAAGGGTTTGCAATATTCTATTTTGAATTTCTTGAGCATTTCCTTAATGTACTTGGCTTGACATATAAATATTTATTTCTCTTGCTGAGATATTTGAAGCCCTAAGAAGTATGTCAGTTCACCAAGTAAATACATCTCGAACTCACTTTTCATCTTTGTAGCAAAGTTCTTACATAGTCGATCATCCTCTTTAGCTATTAGACGTGATTTAGTTGCTTCATCTAGAACATATATGTTTTTTGGAGCTCGACTTGTTGTAGCCACAGTTTAACCATACCTACCTTTCCTGATTTCACATTTTGTGGATTTGAATAGTATTGTGTGTCCTTGATCACACATTTGTCCAACACTGAGCAGATTGTGATTCATGTTTTCAACCAATATAACATTATTGGCTAGAGCATCTTTTCTTCCGAAAGTGACGGTACCTGATCCTATAACATTTGAAGATCCATCATTTCCAAAGGACAAAGTTCTATCCTTCTTCTCTTTCAGAGATAAAAATTTATTTCTATCTCCAGTCATATTCATTACGCAACAACTATCAACATAACACACATATTTTTTGTTTTGAGCCTTGAGAGCGAGAGCACAATTATCATTCTTCTTCTTCTTCCATGTTTGTTCATTCTGTGGCTTTGAAGATTCTTGTGGAGGATTTTCAAGTCTGCAGTCTCTGGCTATGTGTCCAAAGTTCTGACATTTGTAACATTCCATATTATTTCTTAAATTTTCAAATATTTTGATGTTTTTTTGAGCCCTAGGAGGTTCATATTTGACAAATCTCTTGGAATTGTATTAGTTCCTAGGGTATGTGCGACATTCTACAACTTTATAACCAAATTTTCCACATGAATAACAATAGCCATGAAAAATATGTTGGTACCTGCATGGAAATATTCTTCAAGGAATCGTATTCCAAGGATGTTCTTTTGAATCTTATCCAATGAAGTCTACATGCATATTAGATCTCATAGGTTCATTGTATTTTGTTGTAGAATCTCCTGCTTCTTCTTCTTTGTAACTGAGGCTAGTTCTGTCATTGTAAGATTGTTGATTGTTGATGATTTCTTCCAATTCCCTTGAGCTTTTGGCATATTTTTGGACAGTTTTTCCCTTCTTTACTTCCTTACGCAGTGAGACTACTTCCACTTCTAATGCTTCCCTTTCTTGGTTGCTTTCTTCCAACCTCTTTTGATGTGACTCTTCAATAAATTTGTGTTCTTCAACTTCAATTTTGGGACTTTGAACTTGTTCTTCAAGTGTATTGGAACATATCTTCTCAGCCTTGAGCTCTTTTATAAGCTTGATTTCCTCCTTAGAAAATTCTTCTATGGTCATCCCTTCTTCTTCGTTGTTTGATACCTCTTGTTTAATGTTCTTTTCCATAAACAATACTCTCTCATTGGCTTCTTCTTCACTGTCATTGTCTTCATCGGATGATGAGCTATCTTATTTAGAGAGAAAGTTCCTTTTGGATCCTTTATTTTTTTCTTTCTTGTTGAATTTCTTAAAGCATTTCTTTCCTTTTGAGTTTCCATCACTTTTGTTTGAACATTTTTCTACGAAATTCCCAACCTCACCACAGACGAAACATATCATTGGAAGTTTACCTTTGAATTTTCCCTTACCAATTTTTAGTTTTCTCGTAAACTAAGCATATTCTTCATCTGAAAGACCTTCTTCATCATATCCTTTTTCTTCACACTTGCAGGTGGATGTCTTTTCAATTGAAGGTTGTTTGTCCTTATTGGTTTTCTTAGATGCAACAAAAATAAGTTTCTAGATGCAAAGTACCCTCTTCTTCATCTAGTCTCATTTCATATGCTATGAGAACTCCATGTAATTCCTCTTTGCTGAGTGTTAGGTCCCTGTAATTTTTCAGATTAGCGAGACCAAATGTACAAGGGTAGCATAAAACCAATATTTGGAGTCCTAAGACCTATCCTTCTTGGACTCAGAGAGGGATCTCTCTATAATTTGTATAAAATATGTGAACTTGATTGATTTTAGGGTTTTGATTTTAGGCTAGTTATGATGATTAGGGTTTGTTTGTTTGTTTTTTGTGGTTTGGTTTCTTGTCAAGCAGAACAAGTAGATTAATAGAGGTTTAGACCATTGGGATATGGAGTCTACAAAAGGTCTTGAAAGGTACAACAATAGGTCAAGGGTGTCTTAGAGAGCAAGTATAACAAAGCCAAATGGATCTTTAAAGCTTATGTGAGTGAAGTGAACAATAAATTGTGATATTAGTAGGTTTAAAGGGAAGTTAAGAGTCCTTTAACATGTACTATAATAAGAAAAGTCCTTTAAGAACACTATGCATAAATAAATAACCAAAGATAGGGCATACCATAATATTCTTTGACCAAAACCTAGCAAGTAAACATTAAGACAACAATCCAGCAAACCTTAAAGAGAAATAACTTGTAATTTCTCTAGTGATTTCACCTTCAAGCAAAGAAAGCATTCAAGATAACATATAGTAATGATCAAAGATAATGGTGTTGAGAATTTGGAGGGGTTACTATTAATACAAATTCTCTTCTTGATAATTACTTGTGAGCTTGCTTGTGTAGCATATGTATTCTCTTAGTTAATATTTCATCAAGTCAATTATTAGAATGCATAGGACACAAATATTTACGCAAAAGTAACACTTTAATTGTAGGAAGGTAAATCACAGATTTATCTTCCTTATATTACACTTAAAAATTCATCATAACCCTTACGATATCTACACTGCATCCTTGTAAATATATGCACTATATTCTTATACACCTGTCAGCAAACTAGCTTCATCAATCCGTAAATTTTTCCCTTACTTTACCTATCGACAATCTATCCCTTGTTGTACCTATCTACAGTTTATGTCTTCTTGTCCTTTCCATAATATGTATCCTTCAATCTGCACTAAACTTTGTCCTTAGATCTGCACTTTTAAACACTATACAACCTCAGATAGAACCAAAATTTTTACTTTGAGCGTGTCCACTATTCTATTAGCATCTTCAATCCGCATTTATTGTGTCCTTATATTTTCATTTTAATACCCTCTGAACTACGCAGTTTTTTTTATTGGAACAATTTGCAATTGCTTGGTTACAAATGAGTTGTACATTATGATATATATACGACATGGTTCCTTCCTTTTAAGCCGACCATACAGCAAGATTGTAGGCCAACATTCCCAATGTATATAGGCTGACTTCATCATTAATATTAAATGTTGAATAAGGGTTGGCTTGAGAGCTTTTCATGAGCCATTATTTCACAAGGTTCACAACAAGGTCTTAAATATGCATGACTCTAATTCATCGTTTGAGAGAGGTTTTCTTTACATTTTATATATCTTGACTTCCATCGATGTTTGAGAGCTTGTTTGCTTGACTTCCATTTTTCTACAAGGTCTAGGAGCATGTATTTCTAGACCCTTCCTATACTATACTTATTACATAGTTAATATGAAGACTAACCTAGTTACACTTTTCAACACTCCCTCTTAACTAGGGAGGCATTCATACAGGTGCATGGTCACTTTCAAATTGAAGAATCTCATAAGAAGAATCGAATTGATAATCTCATCTGTATAGCATCATATTAACCAGCATTGTCCTAGTGCAATGCCTTGACTAACAGTCCCATCCCTTAACAAGACAATGGGCTACAATGTTGGCGATACACATGAGTTATATACACCTTCGCCATTATCTCTCCAAGGTACATACTCCACCTGGGTGTTCCCAAGTTATGACCTTCCTAGACTATTCTTCTCTTGGGTAGCTAACCCTCAAATAATATCAGTCCCTGACTACTCTTATCTTGAATTCCCTAACACATTCTCAAAGAGTATCAAATTCTAGATGATTACCCAATCCTCCATTCTATCTTCTCAGTCTATCTCTCCCTCTCAACCAGGGAGGACCTATTCCACAAGGGAGGAATGCACCTAAGCTCAATGTTGGGAATTACCAAGTTTCTTCCAAGTAATAAACTTATCATCAGGCTCCCTCTTAACCAGGGACCTCTAGTAAGAATGGTGAGACACCGAGTTTCTCTTGAAGAACTCCCGTCCTCGATGTCATGGATTTTGATATTGAGGAATCTCCAACTTTTAGCATCATAGGGCACAGATCATCCTTCACTTTCATCCTAATTCATGTCATCTATCGGAAGGTGATTCATCATGCTTCCTTATCTGGTCCACTATTATGCCATGTTTCTTTCCTTTGAATCATCTCCAAGGATCATGCATCCTTTCTTATGATTAGCAGCCCTGCACAAGTTCATTCAGATAAACATATACATATGAAATTTTAGCACAAAATTTACCTTAGTGATGACCTTTCACCATGACATCTTCCTATGGGTATCGACATCCTTCATATAGATTGACACGTCTCCTAATGATATGTTTTATCAAGGGTCTTTTTACCAGACTTTTGTAAAATTATACATATCCTCCCAGGAGATCTCTTATTCACATCTTCTTGGCTTTCGGATGATAACTGCCTCTTGACATGGTTGCATTTCATGATCTTATTCCTCTCTGCACATTCTTGTGGACTTACACCCTTTATAGTTTCTTGTTCATGTAAAACCACCTCATATTCCATGAGGACATATTATGTTTATTTAATCTTTTCGTGCACTAAGAGATACTCCTCCACAGATCATAATTCAAAATACAAAAATTAATTACCTACAACCATATGACATGACTTCACAACATCATATAAATATATACATACCTCATACCCTTTTTCCCTTGAGTCATCCTGTAGAAATTTCTTAATAATGAAGAGCTTCATTCTTTTGGCCAGCTTCATCTATGCCACATCCCAGAAATATGTTTCCATGATGACCCTCTCTCTTCATAACTGCTTTCCATTAGTAATTTTATTTAGAGGTTTTCCCCCAGAGCTGATTTACCGAGAGTTCCTGCCATGCTTTGATCAAGATGCTACATTTCTTCCTATCATATAACCAATAGAAAACAATTCCTTATTCATAAGTTTGTGATTTTCCTTGAACTTATTTTCTTCAGCTTCCTCCATTATTTTCAACGATATGAGCTTCCTTTCTTTCTCCTATTGAGATTGCCCCTTTAGGACCACCTTTCTTGTAATTTCCATAAGTCTTCCACATTTCCTCAGTAAATGTTTGAGTCTTTTATCCTTCAACATTTTTTCCCTTGATCTAGCATAGAGACCACAAGTTGAATGAGGTAATTTTCTTGTCTATTTGTTACGTTGTCCATCTTACCATATTTTACCAGTCTCATAGTTGAGATCTTATGAAGATATCCCTTCATTCTTTAATACCTCAATTTTGTGTAAATCGGGTCTAAGTGACATAACCTTATTTATTGCATAGAATAGTTCTTTCAGCTTATATTATATTCTCTTGATGACTCCAATCCTTCATAGGATTTTCATGACTTTACTTTCTTCGAGGACTATGAATATCCTCCTCATGCAAGGATTCTTTGTAACCCAACAATATTATAGATCTCCCTGCAAAAAAAAAGTCATTTAACCAAATTTGATTATAGAATTAAATATACTTACTTGATAAGTGAAGATAAAGTTTTCAGCTTGATTTCTTCGATGGTGCTAGCTTGCTTTCAACATACTCTTAAGGAACTTTTCAAAGAAACTGTTGGAGATAAACTGGAGGACAGGGCTAACCATAAACTTATCTAGCTCAAATATTAATTAGCAGACTTTTCAAGAACATTCAAAGACAATGTCTCAAGTTGTACTTAGGATACATGGACTTACCAACACTTTGCTGGTTATACTCTATTGAATTACCTTTAAAACACATTTAGAGGAAAACATAAAGGACAAATATTTATCAGTGAGACTTAGGGTACTTAAAAAATAAATCCTAATCTATTTTTTTTGTTCTTTATCAGAGAAAAGTGGAAAGAATTAAAACATAAAGAAAATAACAATTACAATGAGAAAAACATCACCATTGACATAGACCAGGATCCCATAAATCAACTATTTGTATTTGATGTTCAAACCAGTTACAATATTCAAAGTCAAATGGGTCTCTACAGCTTCAAACTTCTCATCTCATCTTATGTATATTCAATTACAAAATAGAGCTACAACATGCTTCAACAGTTATTTACATTCAACAGGTATCCAAAGACCAACTTGTATACTGTCTTCTAGAGAAGTATTTATATAAGAATGAGGAGGTGGAGTGAAAGAAGGCATATCTACTTAATTAATGCAGAGTAAGTGCTTCTCGGCCTTTGAAGGGCCAAATGAAGAATTTTTCCAATCTTTTAACTCTGCTAATTGATTATCACATTAAATCTCATCACCTTCAGTCACTTTTGTTGACTTTGGGGGATTTTGGTAGGT
This sequence comes from Pinus albicaulis, assembly GCA_034641835.2. NCBI lineage: Eukaryota > Viridiplantae > Streptophyta > Pinopsida > Pinales > Pinaceae > Pinus > Pinus albicaulis. Next base: position 1,415,239,736 of record CM076577.1, read on the forward strand.
TCGTAGTTAATTTTGAGTTAGTATTTGAAAAACTATCCTTCACTCTGTCATTAATATACACTCTTTAGGTGACATTAGCCTACAAGTGGCAGTTTTAGGGAGTTATAGCCTTCGATGATGTGGCATTCGAAGGCTTCCTTTATTGATTTGTCTGTCCTGGTGGCTTTAAACATCATCTAGGCCCTAATTCTTGCTTTAAGGCCTTTAAAATCACTTCAGAATATTGAAACCTTATATGCTAACTGTGTTCACCGATTTGGCTTTGTCATCTGCCCTTCAACTATGATTTTAACACCAAAACAGTAGGATTAAGCTTTTAATCTTTCCAACTTGTGCGTTAACCCTTTCAACTTTTACTGTTCACTGGCTTTGCTTTATTTGATCTACCTGAACTGTTTATCTTTTAAACCTATTTTACCTTAAGACCATAGGATTTGAATCTTTCAGCCTTCAATATTTTGCGCTGGAACTTCTTCAATCTTTTAATCTTTAGCCTTTACTGTCCTTTCCTTTATCATTGTGGAAAAGGGGTTTTCGCTTCAAAAACCATGATAAAAACCTGCGATGGAGGGGTTTGATTGCTTAGGAGGCTGACGGAGCGGAGGGGCAGTGCAGAGGGGGAATATGCAGGTGGAAGAGGTTTCATAAAGGAAATAGGTGAAAATCAGGTTTAAAATGGTATTTTGCACGAATTCGAGCAAAGCAGGTTTGGAAATACTGCGAATGGTTTCCGCGTTCAATACAAGTGGTAAGTGGTTTTCGACGAATCAAATGTGACCCAATTGTATCGCGCCATGTGGCCCTTTGAAATACCGTCGGTATCGCATGATTTTTGTTTTTTAAACTCTGGACAGCAAAATCGCGCGATATGCGATGTCAACCATCAGATGAGGAGGAATAGATCTGACGGTGCGGACCGAGGCACGATAGAAAGTTGCACGGTGGGCGCTGTAGTGGGAGACAAATGTCATGGCATGATTTGAAGAGATGATCGGGTAATGGAATGTAGATCCGGAGGGAAGTTGAGTGATGGGATGAGTGAGGACCATCGGATTTTGATAATTTGACAGTGGAGATTCGTTGTAAGGGTGAATGGATGGCAGGATTTGGGGGATGGACGGGTCAAATGTGGGTCGTCGGATCCTGTGGATCTACGGTGTAGATCATACCAGGTATCATTGTCGGGGCGGGTAAAATATAAAGGAAAGGCAGGTTTAAAAATAAAAACGCCGATGCGATGGGGGCTTTGGCGCAGGTGATGGGGTATGGTCACGGTTAGGAATGAGTGACTAGGGGCTAAGGAGAAGCGAGCTTATCACATCGGGGGAACTTTTGCAAAGGAAATGCAGGTATTTCAGGAAAAAGCCGTTGTGATAGGGTTAGAGGTGTTTTTAAAAGCACTTGGTCATAGAACTGGGCCTTATGACGGAAAGGGCAAAGAAACTTAAGCCCTAAGGGGGCTTAACGCCTTAAAAAAGGATGGAAGAAGCTTTTTAAGGGTCTTTTATGCACTTTTTTTGTGGGTTTCTTATGGCTTTTTGAAGTCCCGATATCTATAAGCGAAGGTTATTAAATCACAAAAAAAGGTTTTATAGCTATAAGAGGGGATTTTTATGAAGTGAAAAGGAAATTTTGAAGGTTTTTTAGGATGATGAAAGGAAAATGAAAGAGAGAAAAGGAGCTTTTTCCAGAGGAAAATGGAGGATGAAAAAGGGCCACAATGAGTGAATAAAATGATGAAAATGGGGCTGTTTAGGAAACAGATTTCTTTGTGAATAGTAGTATTTTGAAGGGAACAACACATAAGGAACAATATTGTTTTAAGGAACAATAGTTTAGGGATCAACAACTGTTAAGGAAAAACATTGTTAGGGAACAACAGACTTCAAGAATGAGTAATTTTCCATGAAAATGATCTCTTGAAGGCTAAAGGCCTGTTTTAGCCATCATTTTCTCATGAAAAAATTTATTGATGGCTAACAAAACCCCTAAATAATATTTCTCTCTTGTGGAGCAATGCACTATTTACATATGGTGATAAAATACAAATACTCAATAGAGTAATCAATAAGCACATAAATGTATTTCTTACCATGCATAATCTATGAGCTGAAAGTGAGGTCCATGAGTGAGCCCTCCCATGAGAATTCTCTCATAAAAATATGCAAGAGGAGAGGGTGCATACTCCCTTTGGAACACTCCATCAACAGAAACATGCTCTCAAGCGACAGCGCTGTAGGCCTTAGTAACAAGGCTCTTTTCACTCCATGACTTCTTCCTTTGACATTCCATATGCCAAAGCCATCCGCCATCATGCTGCTATGTGAGAAGATCTTCTTCCGACATGGAAGCCTCTCATAATCCTCCAATGTTGAAGGGTAGCCTCCTTGCACCATGAATGTGCCTTCCTTCTCTCCAGAAATATCATGGAAAGTATAGGAAAATTTTTGCCCAAACTCTCCCAAGTGCAACCATAGCAACAACAACTTTTTCTGCTTCCTCATCTCTCCCTCATACAAGCCATGAAGTGAGAGCATGATGGTTAACTTTTATGATGCCCCATACCAACAAGTCTTCTACTTCTCTATCATATGGGTGCCATGCCATCCAATTGGTTTCTCTCTCCATACAAAGCTTCCCTTGAGTAAAAACACATCAGCAATACATGGAAGTAAGATACAATAAAAAAAAGTTGCCAAATGACAACCGGAGAGTGAATCATGGTCCCTCTCATGGAACCAGTGTAGTGCATCCTTGGCCTGCATCAAAATAATAAATAACAAGTGCTTTTCCAGCCACTATTTTTGTTTCCATAGTCATCTCATAAGATGAAAACATGAAGTTACAATATGGTGTCATCGGTGCACACCAAGAGACAAATGGCTTCCCCCACAACTCATCAAAAAGATAGCCAAGATCAATGCTACAAGTAGCTGCAAGTACATCATCATACAATATGCAAGAAGAAGAAACTCCTCTTGATACATCATGCTACTCAAATAAGGAAAGGAAGTACAATACAAAATCTGAAATAACACCTCCTCCATCATTTACTTGAGGTCTTGAGCTGAAATGGCTCCACTGGAAATTCTCCTTCACTCCCAATGAGTAGGAAGGTGGCTGTGACATCCTCTCTATCACCATCCGGGCTATGCATCTCTCCATATGCTGAGATATATCCTGTTAGATTCCCTCCCAAGTGAACTCCTCCATCAAATGGAAATATGCATAAAAGTGCATAGAAGAGAAGTCCTCATGTGCTGCATGTATCAGCTTCTCCTTGAGACTAGAAGATCTAGTCAAGAATATCCTACCATAGGAATAGATGACCACATCATCCACCGTGTATCTGTCATCTCCATTTGGGTCATCAAGTATCATGCATGCACCAAGATCCTTGGAGTACTCTACCAAAATATGACATCTCCAATAAGGATCAATCCTCCTAAGAGACAATGCTGGTGATCTGGCATGTGAGGCTCTCCTCATGCTGATGCCTGCCACTTTGACATCCCCCATGCCAAAGTCTTCCTCTAGAATCTTCACCTCTCCAAAATCTAAGAGTGGTGAATCCAAAGACAATATGTCTTCATCAACTCTAGATCAGGTGGCCTCCCAGGTGGAATGCCTCCATATAGTGAGACATAAATGTCAAGAGTAGACTGCTCATATGGTTGCGCAACCTTGCCTCTACCCTCACTGCAAAAATCAATATACCTCTTCCTTGCATTGGCTATCTGAAATAGAGAAGGGTTTGTGCCTCTCCTGAAGTGAGGCTGCTCTTCCTCCCTACCTCCTCCTTCCAGCTGCAATGTTGCACAATCATGTTGCTCATTGACTGTGCTTGGACGTCCATGTATGAGATCCTGGGGGGCTTCTTGTAAGGATGCAAGAATCCCTCCTGTGGGAGCATGTGCTCCCCCTCCCTCTGCATGAGGCACTAGATGTGCTCTATATGTGACAGCTTTGTTGCCCTCATCTTCCTCAATGTGTGTGGGAAACATCTCAATAGTTCGATCCTCTTGTGGAAAAGATATCCCCATGCCCTCTTGTCCAAGAATATGAAGTAGAGGTCTTGCTTCCGGCAATGTGTAATGCAAGATATCATCTCCTCCCATGGTTTTCTGAAATGGATTTATCACATGCAAGGGCTTTTTTCTCTCAATTTTTCCTTGCTCATGTGTCTTAGGAAGTTTTTCACCAAACCTCTCCATCAATGTTTTTATGAATCTTGCATAAGAGAAAGTATTGGCATTATTTAAGGAATAATATTTAAAAATCCACCATGAATGAGCCTTACCTCTGAAATGCAGTGCTGCAAATCTAATGGCTTCGTGTCCGGAAATATGGTGCAGCTGCAAATAGGAGTCTAGCTCCTTCACCCAAGCTCCAGTTGAACATGTAGGTGATCCAGCGAAAGTAAATAGAAGAAATCTACCTGCATCCTACTGTTGGTTCTTCTCCACCTGGATCTCACAAGAATCTTGGAAATTAGTATGATCTCTAAACCTCTCAGTTTGAGATTCATACTCTTGCAAAAAATCACTAAGAGTTCTCCTCTTAGGAATTTTTCCTCCTCCCATCCATCTCAAGATAGCTCCGGGCACTTGACTGCGTTGTGCATCATGGAGTGCAGCTGCATGCTCACACTCACCATGTGAAAATCTAGATTCAGATCTATATTCAACCTCCTTTGGATATCCCATCTCCAATCTCATCTTCTTCAGCTCTCCTTGAAAGCTCTTCATAGATTTTGGAAGAAGCTTTGTAAGCTTGTCTTCCTTTTTTCCTACAAATACTGAAGCTTTCTAGATTTTTTCCATCTCTCCTTCTTCTGATAGCTATATCTCATAGTCTGGGCTAGATATCATGCTCTGATACCACTGTAATATTCCAAATTAGGAACATCTCATGAATCATGCAATAAAAAATGCATTTCTAGAAACATATGAAATAAAAAATTGAAATGGACTCTTGGATTCCATATATCAGTCAATATTAAACATAAATCCAATATTATAGCTAAAAAAAATCAAACTAGGTGGGTTAAACAGATCTCCCACACCTAGGACTGCCAAAAAGTGCTAAAACCCCAAGACTCCAAAATACCGAAGTTGCTGAATAAGGGACTGCGCAGCCTAAGAGAGGGTTTATACTTAGAAAATAGGAGAAAAAAATATCTACTCATATATTAATCAAATATACATTAATAACTGATAACTACTCTCCTTATAAAAAATACAAGATAACCCAGCAAGGGTTTCTTGTCAAACACTCTGCATACAAAATGTGATATTCAGAAAATTACTGAATCATCACTGCAAAACTAAAGAAAATGAGTGTATAAGGCTGAAATATGTCTGATATTATGTATATCCCTCAAGGGCTTACTCCCATGAAAGGATGAACCTCTCAATCACAAGGAAACTCAGTAACGGAGCCACCAAACCATGCAATGAACACTGCCTCCAAAATAATGCATTCCCTAGCAGGAACAATGTTAGGAATGTATGGGAAATGTGTGGTATGATACCACAGATATGAAATAAGCTCAGGAGCTCTCCAAACAGGCCTCTAAAGTGAAGGAAACCTTCTCCCAATGAGAAACTAGCTCAGAAACTAGGATTCCAATCCCTTCCACTGCTGCACCCAGAAACACTACACAATATCTAGCAAGAAATGCGCAGACAAGAATAATGAACTAAGACATCCTCCATAATGCTGCCATCCTCTTCCTTATATAATACATGATTTTTCTTTCCCTTGGCACCACTCAATTAGTTCATATCTATCCCAATATACATCTCCCTCCAAAATTGCATTATTCCTCCTTGGATTCCTCCTCCACTAAAACTGCGATGTTGACTTTCTCAAAACAGCTTGATTTTAACCCTGTTCACACATGGAGGTGTTTTATTAGGCTTTAAAGAGTGTCCCCTTTCACAATTGGAGTATTTTATTCCTACTTAGGATACTTATGGGATTTTCTTCCCATTTATTCACCGGCTAGAGTTGTTGTTAACTCTAATGTTCCATTTAGCTTAGAGGCTAAAATTTTGGAACATTACATGATATGCTCCCATACTTATCCCTATTGGCCTTGTTGGATCCAAACTCCATCATTTCAAGGTTATGCAAAAGAATAAGGGAAGAAGTAATATGGGTAGACAAATATGTCAAACCATATTCTCCTAACAATAACCATCGGAGTAAGGCCCTTTGCTGCCATCCTCCATCTCCTCCATGCAAGATGGATAAGCCAAACTCCCCCAAAAGCAACCAAAAGAAAAAGAGTTCTTGATGTTTTCTCTCCCCCTCATGTGCATCATGAAGCATAATCACACTAATGTACATATGATATGTCAGATCAGCCCAATACAAATAAACATCATCAATTCACATCATGAGATTATTATTCTAAATTTTAAACAATACAAAACACATAGACATAGGAGATGTCATGTGGTGGCCAAACTTTCTCAAGTGAAACCAAAATGAACATGCCTTATTTTTATGCATACTATCATTGAAACACAAGGCATGAATAATAAAATCATGAACTATTGGGTGGTATCCATACTCACCCAAGAGCAGCCAGCGCAGCCATGCCTCTTCCCTCATCTCATATGTGTTTTTCAAGGCATGGATCAGAAAAATAGGTGCCTTTGGAGAGAGACAAAAATATCCCAATGGAAACCAATGTAACCAAGCATGCTAGCCCATACAAATCTACAAGTGGTTTTGCAACCCCTTGCTTATCATCTTCACCCATTCACTCCCATGTGGATGATGAATGAGGTACTGCATAATCATGGCATCCTCCCTTTGTAGAATGCCATCCTTCCCAAACATTTAAAGAAATTTGCATTTCCTAAAATGTTGAAATGCATCTCTAATGATATCTCTCAATAATATTCTCTCTCCACCAAAGGCCCTCGAAAACCAAAGAAGTTTTGGATTTTCTGCAAGTATAAGTTTCTCTTTGAGCGGGGAAAGGCTCATTGAGAAAGGGTCATCTAGAAGGGAGAAAAGGTTTCTCATTTCAAGATGTCTACCATTTTTCATCTTTGCTTCCATTTCCTTATGAGTGGAGCTACCTCTAGAATTCTCCAAGAATGATGAAGCCCTTTCTTTGTCACAACTACTAAGTGACAGCACTGTAGATCTGCAGGGTGATACATGCACTGTCTCAAAGCAAGTTACCACACTGATCTCACCATCAGTCATTGTACATAGAATAATGGTAATCCCATTTTCTGAAACTCTACATCTCAACTCAAAGGGTTGAATTTAGCTTAAAAATGATGAATATGGATATATTTCAGTCTCCTCCTTAATTAGATCAAGGGTCCTCTATGCTGTGAAATGTCTTTGCTTCAAATAAGAATTTTTTTCTAACCCTTGGTGATGCATGGATCTTGAAACAATATGTGCTAAAATTTTATGCATATCTTGGATCAACTGATATGTGGGAACCTCTTGACAGAACACAAGAGTTCCTCCAACCGGGACAATAGTGTCTCCATCTTCTGGTAAGAGTGATGGCCTCTTTTCTTCAAGTGTACCAGTGCTAGTATCTTCCTCCTCTTCCTCATGCACCTCCTGATCCATGCATGGGACTCCATATGTCAAGAGATCAAGACTATCTTGCAAAGATGCAAGTTTCTCCCCTCTAGATACAAGTACTTCTGTAGTAGGTGGTGAAAGTAGTGACCTATTGTCGAGAGTGACAAGATTGAAATTCTCTTTGGTTTTATTGGGAGATGCTCCTTTGTAGCACAACCTTGTCTTCTCCATATCAAACTTCTTTCTCAACTTGTGAAAGAAATATGAATACTTGGTCACCTTTGCATGGTCTAGGTGCCCAAACCACCAAGCTTCTACTTCATCTAAGAGATGAAGTGCTGCAATTTGAACAACCTCCTCTTTAGCCACAGGATGTAGCTTGAAACATGAATCTAACTCCCTCCTCCAAGCCTTGACATTGCTTGAGGAAGATCCATCAAATGTAGGAAAATAGAATCTATTATGCCTCTTCCTTCTATTACTGCTATAGGATCCTCTTTCTTCTCTTATTTGGAAGAATTGTTGGAGAGTTATATCCTCCTTGAAATCTCTAGACAGTGCTTTGTACTCTTCAAGATATAGACTGAGAGTCTCATGAGTCTCAGGTTCATGCCTTTCTTTACTTCTATACCTCTCACCTTCTTCAAAGAAAGTAGGCATAGTGTATCTATGAGGAGATCTATGATTCTCTGGTCTTATTTGCTGTTGATAGGAAGCGCTTTCCTCATCAGATCTTTTTCTTGGATCTTCTCTTTGTTTCTCCTCCTTCATTTTATTGACCTCCTTCGAGAGATCTTGCATGGATCTGAAGAAAAGAGTGATAGATCTCACATCCTCCATGATAGATCTCATCTATATTTTCTTCTTTCAATGTAAAAAGATGAAGTTTCCACAAGCTGAGCCAAAGATCATGCTCGGATACCACTGTAATATCCCAAAAGGGAGAATGCAACAATAATTCACACAATATAAGAACTTGCAGCAAGATAAAAAATAAATCTAAGTACAAATCAGAATATGCAGAAAGAGCTGAGCCATTTTATTATATTGGAGATGATTCAGTTACACAAGTACAAGAGATAGGTATATCTAGCCAAAAAAATGAGCTAGGATCACCCTGAAAACATGTGAGAAGCAGGTACAACGTAACTGTTGAGACTCTGCAGCAAATACTACGTTGTCTCTTCAGCAATACATAAACATGGAGTTGCAGGCTGAAAAGAGAAATGAATATCTACTCAAAACTAGAGCTCTGATGATGCCAAGATTCAAGATCCGGCCAATGTGATGGATTCACAAGATAACCCAGAAAGGATTTTCCAGATCTAAAAATTTGGAAAAATCACCTCCCCACGGTTTGATCCTTGATTTGATGAGAAATACAGATCTAAAGCTAGATCTGAAGAATAGAAGGCTGAAATGTGTTCTCAGATCATATCTATGCCTAAAGGGCTGATCCCTTCCTCAGATCTAGGAGCTAGAAGCCCTAGATCTAGCTTCTCAATCCTCCAAAGATGATTGCAGCTGCTGCAACACAAATGCCTCTGAAAACTGCGTTGTGAGGGAAAGAGAGGCATTATTCCTATTGAAATATTCTACAATAAACTCTAGGCTTATGGTAAGACTAATGGAAATGTAGAGGAATGATCCTCCAATGGATTGCTAGCTGAAATACTAGCAACTTCCTTCCTCCTTTCAGATCTGCAATATGGACAGCGTTATTCTTGAGGAGAATACTGCTGCTAGGAGTTCAATAACTTTTGGCCTGATTCTATATCTACAGCGTGACTCTAGGAGTGCTGATATATAAGCCCAAGTGATGGGAATAATCCCTCACCTTGTTCTCTAGCTGAAGTACTAAAGACAACTTCCAACTTCCAAACTGATCTTCAAAAAACTGCAGTTTTTTGAATATGAATATTTTGCAGAAAGTAGAAAAAGGAAATGGCACTTAAATCCTGATGCATAATTAATTACAAGCCTCTTCCTTAGATATCACTCAAATAAATAGGATGGATTCCCTCCCGGGAACACCCTGTGCTAAACAGCACCTGCAATCTTTGCTAAGCAGCCCAACAATGCAATGGAATGTCACTTGACAATTCCAGATCTAAAATATCATACATCAAAATAACCCAAGATGCCTCTCACCTTTGCCTTCATCTCCTTTATAATGTTTGAGCCCCCTCAAGCCTTGGCCCTAATCTCAACTGTGCAGTCTCATGTGGACAATATCCTCCAAGTGGGACTGCATTGTTATACCAAATCAACCAAATAGTCTAGGTGCAATGTACACCTTCTCCACCATGTGTGCTTAATTTTCACATGATCCTCCATCACTTGATCATTAATGCTCAATGATTCTTTGTTTGACATCTTCAAGATCTTAGTTGACTGAATCAACCCTCCATCATCTTTCTCATTAAATGAGACATGATCTCCAATCTCATTCACATTAGTAGTTGCTCAACTACCTCTTTTTGCAGATCTAGGTTAAATTAAGCTACATTCACACACACAAAGTGGATATTTATTCTTACTGAGGATTGTGGGTCCCTCCACCCTTTTATTTGCTTATTTCATTAAGAAAATAAAGGACTCTAATATTCCAAATATGATGTGGAAATTTGGGAATATTACACTCACTCATGTTTTTTCACTTTTTTTTCTTGCAGGTGACTGAAAACACTTGAGGTGGTTTTCTCCCTTTGCTCCTTGAGGCATAAAAGTTCTTTTTGAAATTTTTTTGATGATTTCACAGTGACATCTTCAAAATCCTATGTGATTTACACTATGAAATTTAGGCTTTCCACCTTGGCCGGCAGTTTTTCGGAGTCGTGAATTTTGTCTTTGCTTTTGATCATAGAGACTTTGATATGTTTATTTTGACACAGCAGTAGCCTTAAAAACCTCCTTTACTTCCACCATGGATTTTAGACCATGTCCTTACCTTCTTTGACACTTTTAATTATAGGTGACTGAAAACATTGCCTTGGCTTTCTCTTACTCTTTGAAACATCATAATTTCACTTTTTACAACATTAGGATGCTTACACAGTAGTTGTATTTCAAAAAAAATCTTTTGCTCCTACCATGGAGCTCAAATCATCTTTTGTTTGGCAGGTGATTGAAAACCTTGAATTTACCTTTTTTACTAATATTCTCTACACCTTTTCTCTTTAAGGAATGACACATTCACCTTGGAAAATTTTGGGATGATTTCACACAAAAACACCTTCAAAATCCTTCTTTTGATGTCATCATGAGGTTCAACATCATCATTTCACCTTCTCAGGTCACTTTTCCAAAACCATAGGCATCTGGAGTGCTTTAAGACAATCATCAGTGTTGTATTCTAAGTTCTCTATAGCCCTTTCAAGTTCAATCATTTATGTCCAGTTCACCTCACCTTTTTCCCTATTTCAACAATCTTTTTTAACAGACTTTCTTCATGTTTGTTTTTTGGTGTACCTCCTCCATGGTCATTGCTACATTTGATCACTGCTTGGTACACTGCTAGACCATCAAGCTCAAAAAACTCTAATTCTCTACAAGAACAAGTGTTTCCTGTCTTCCTTGCTACAATATGTCTTCATTCAGGAGCAGATCTCCTACCTCATCAAATTTCTACTGATAGAACCTTTAACACTCCTGCAGAAGTTTCCAAGTTTACATTTACCTCTTACAGACCTCGAATTTGATAAGGTAGTCTTCTTTGGAAACTTTTAGATATTTTCTTGAATAACCATGTCTCAACATTTCAGTACCTCTGAACCAGATTCTAAAAAATAAAAATAGTGTATGAAACACCAATGATGACCTTGGAATATATGAAACCCTAATTGACCTAGTGGGAGGATTCTTTAAGCTGGTCTTTGACTGAAAATTGGCTTGGAGTCTTCAAGTAAAAAATAGAGTATTTGTCAAAGTGTTGTATTGAAGATCCAAAATCCAATGTACTTGACTTATCTAAAGAGCCTACAGAGATATTTTTGATACCATCAATGCTTGAGGAATCTGGGGAAAATGGGAAAAATTTAGGCTATAGGAAAACCCTAGAAGGAAAGTGAAGTTATGGACAAGTGAAAAAATAGGCCAATGAGGTTATAGGTAGAGAAGGAGACTGAAAATGATAGGTATAAGCTTAGGAAGAGTTTGTAGGAGTGACAGGGTGACCATGGAATAGGAAGCTAATAGAATAGTGAAAATGTTTCTATAAGGATAATGAAGGTAGTGAGATTTCTGAAACTCACAATATTTCAAGTAATCTTGTTTTCAGAAATCTAAGACCAATCTCTAGTCATCTACAAATAGTGAAAATATTGATGAATAACACTAATTTTGTCCAGATTTTCACTGTACTCGAATACTGATACCTTTGGGTTGAATCTCCCTGGTAACATTCTAAGATCTTTCATATAATAGTCTTCTTGTCAACTGGCTCTCCCAATCCTTCCAGAGTGTTGGTTATTTCGTCAACATATTGGAAGTATGTTGCAATGTTGCCATGTTATTCATTCTGAGTTGCGAAATTTTTTCTCTATAGCTTTGAAGCTTTGCTTCTTTGACATTTAAGTCACCTACATATATATCCTCAAGCTTGTCCCATACATTTTTGGCAATTTTACAACCCAAACCTTATGATAAGTAGATTCAATAATTCCACTCATAATAATATTCTTTTCTTTCGCATCATTTACCAAATTCTTCTTACCTTGTTCATCCGCGGGTGATGTAAATCCATTTTGAACAGTGTCCCATACTTTGAAAACCTTTTTCCAAGAGATAGACCTCCATTCTTCCTTTCTAGAGTGCATAATTATTTTCATTGAATAGAGGTACACCATTCTTGGTATGCTCAATGACCTCCTTCTAGCTGTTAAAATTATATTGAAGGAACCAAGCTCTGATACCAATTATTGGAAATATTGAGAGGGGGGGTGAATTAGTATTCCTTTCAATTAGAGCATTTGTTAATCTTCAATTATTATCAGTGTTTGTACAATGATAGCAGTAAACAAAAGGAACAAAAATGCACACAGTTTTAAGGTGGAAACCGTCTCCGGGACAAAAACCACCTGAATGATTTTCTAATAATTCTTTAATATTAAACTCCAATTGAAAATAAGGCTCCAACTTCCTAGATTCTAGAAAAGCATCCCTCTCCAGCTCCCACTGGATGGATGCTCCAACGCCTGATATTCTTCAGTAGTCAACTAAATGAATGCCCCAACACCCAAGGAGATAAAAATCACCCTAGCACCACCCTACCACCCTAAAGTTTTCACAGGCTTGAACCTGTTGGTGACTTCATGCACCAAGCTAGCACCACCCTACCACCCTATAGAAGAATAAAATAAGAATGGAATTTTGTACCAGGGAAAATGGTCCACTTTACAATGATATAGAATGTTGTAGAATAAGAAGACACACTAGACCATAACCCCAACTATGAAACAACCACCTAATGAAGATCCTAGACTTCCCGACACCGCCTCTTCAACTCTTTGCAGATAGACACTTGCATAACTTTTACAATGATGCATTTACAATGACTTAGTACAATGATACCTTTACAATGACTGTATGCAGTGCTTCCCACTTGAAGTCTTCATGTGATGATCTTATTGTTATTGTTATACACCTTGAATTTTTGTATTGCCAAGATACCCTCTGCTGCACCTTGCTCCGCTTTTCTGCCCTAGAAATTTTGGTCCTTTGCAGCCCTTGACAACACATGATCTATATTTTTCTTGCCTTCTAGGATCTCAATATTGAATCTAGTGTATCTCTATTATTTCAAATCCCCAATATGCAATTTTTAGTTTTGTAGTATTCCTCTAAGTCTTCTTTCCAATGCCATAGGTCTGACCCAATTTTGATTCTTCAAGAGAGAGTTATGCCCAATCTCTCACAATGACCTAATTATGGACTAGTTCAGTAGAGTGAACTTGTATGGCGTGCCACATGTCATTGTTTCTTCATTCGGCTCTGAAACTGATCAATGAAAACTACAGTCGATGCACTATCTGCCACTTTTTATAGAATTACAATCTGATGTTCAGAGAGAGTCTTATGAAGATTTACCCAAGGTCACTTCTTTGAGATGAAATTCAGGAGCTTGCAAAAACACTGAATTCCACAAATCATATCTCCAAAAATATTGTGCACCTTGATATAAAATTTTTACAAGAGCTTCCTCAATATTTTGGCTTCACCTCATAGAAATTTTAGCTTTTGAAACTTTGTAGAAAAAAAGTTCGAGCAAAAATTCTACCATGACCTATTTCAGGTAGCGAAATCCCTACATAAGGAGGATATGAGGATCAAAAGTTATACAAATTCTTAGGTTGAGAGGGGCTTCAACAAGTGAACGTGTGAGGGAATTTAGGAGCTTAAAAATTATTAATTATTGTTTTCAATGACCCATGCCATAACCCCATAGGGTTTTATCCCACTAACTGGGGTTACAAACTTCAAACACGAATATCTCTCAAACCGTGAAGAATTACGTGGCGTGCCATATATCAACGGAAACATCTTGTCAATTAGAAACCATGAAAATCATTCTTTTCCCATAATATAGTAATTTAGTAGGTCAAAATTACCATGAAATATCAGGGTAACCCCTGCTGCTGCTTGGGTTGACATCAATGACAACCACTGATCAACATGAAGCTCGAGACTCCTATCCACAGCGCCAGACTCCTATACACAGATGTGCATATTTGTCGAATCTCCTCTGGATTTTTTTCTTATTTTTTTTACTTAGATAGTCGTAGAGCCCGATCTAGATGTTTCCTGACTAAAATCATGAAATTTCCACCAGATTCATGCTCCCAAATATGCGGTTGATCAAAGTAATGATTGAATTGAGTTCTATCGAATCAATCAGACCAGAATTGGATTTGTGCACGCTAATTAGCTAAGGTATATGATATACGAGGAGAAATTGAACTATCTATCATGAATTGGTTGTCTTCATGTTAAATAAAATAACACACTGTCATCATCATTAAATTAGAAACGTTGATGCATAGAAAATAGAGTATCTTTATTACGTCATTAATCAATTTATTACATTAATACACTCTGTTTTTTTAACACACTCCTCATCTCTCTCAATTACAGTCCAATAAATAAAATATCAGTCCTTTCTCCCTAATTACAATCAGAAAACAAATCCTTAAGTAATTTTCTCCTTCCACAAATGAAGGAGTTTTCTATTTTTTTGAAATAGAATCCTAATATAACTTAATGACTCAGCGACTAGGCTGGATCTCCTCACAGGGAGGATCATCTTGCCGTTTATTTCTATTTTCCTTGGATTTTTAACAATAAACTAACTAATACATAATTAATAATTAATAAGAAATGAATAATCAATTTTTTTTCTCCACTCCTTGTTAACCACAACATCTGATCACACTATCACATTGCTAGCTAAGTCTAGATGCTCCTGCATCACATACTATTTGGAATATTGGAAAATGGAGGGCCAACGATACCGTTAATGGAGTAATTTATAAGCAATCCTCTTAACATCAAAGTAGCCTTCATAAGGCCTATCATGACAAAAATTTAATACATTATGGTTCTCATCCTCTCATAGACACCATTAAATAACTAAATCTGGCCTTGATCACTGAAAAATTCCATGTTTTCTTGATAATATTTTCTCATTTATTTGGATGTATATGATGAATTATTTTTACATTTAAGTTGAAGTATTTAAGTTTACATTATAATGAGGATTCTTTGGCTTTACTCTTAATCACGTTTCAGGTTTAGTTTTAATGAGGGTTTGGTTATGTTCGTAAGGAATTTTAAATATATAAACAACAAATTGTGTTACTCATGAATAGATTAAAAATGAATTGGATGGTTTTTTTTATCCAACATGAGGGTTATCTCTACTTAAACACAAAACATAGTAATGAAAATTTAATAGTAATAATATATTTTTAACTTAATAAATTATATTGAACCAATTTGATGTCTATATTGATTAACACTTCACTATAATATTAATAATTAGTAAAATAGTTTGTTTTCCCTTCCACCTACTATATTTAAAGTAAATTATTAATATATATAAATTAAAAATTAAAAATAAAAATAATAAGAACAAAATTTTAACTTCATAAATTATATGTAGCTAAAAATTTTGTAAATTAAATTCTATTACTTCAAAAAAACTGGATTCCATCAATAAACCATAAACAACTAGGTTATAATATTTCACTTATTGTTATCAAATACCAAGGAAATACAGGGGTTTTTCTTTTTTTTCCCTTTCTCCTACGTACATCAATTCATCCTTTAGTGTTATCTGTAGCAAATGAAGAGCTACTCATTTCCTCATTCTTATGATACAACTCCATAGCTAGTATTAGTATGAATCTTAATTCCAAGCATACAAAAATATACCACTTTAGCTGTGCAGAACAAAGACCCCTAACAACATAAATGACTACTAATATCCTCAGATCTGCAATTAGGTGATCAAGATATATGCTGCAAAAATGTAGATCTATGCATTAGAAGACATTAAACAGTAGAAAAAACAAGATTTACTCCATGCATCCAATAGACAAGACAAGAATATATGAAATGAATTTTGTATTAATGACACCTCGGAGGAAAACAAAAGAGGGTGTTCCCTGTTCTCCTCAATGGGATGGGTTCTTGTAAGTCCCCAGCACTTCAAATCTAGAATTCCTCTCTTGTGATGGTGTAGAAAACCCAAACACAAATAGTAGCAAAATATGACTATGATGGTGGATCAATAGTCAGACCAAAAGTATAGATCCAAAGCGATCTTTAGGCAACAAAAGGTGGTAATTGAATGGGAAAACCCTTCTATTTATAACAAAATATTGAGTTAGTTTAGATATCTGTGCATAATTAAAATATTATTAACCAAATCAAGATCTAAATTTTATGGAATATTTTATTATATTTGTTGGAGGAAAAAGGAATTTGACTTGGGTCAAATCCCTTTATTTGTAAATGATAAATAAATAAATGATTTATTTATCATTTTAAGGATGCGGTTGAGTAATAATCAAATAAATAATGATTTATTTAATTATTTAAGGGTGAATAAGTCATATTTAACAAAGAATATTATTTAAATAAGATTTAAATAATCATTCTTAGAAAATAATAAGATAAATAATGATTTATCTAATTAATTTCCTTGTTTTGGGTTAAATATAACCAAGAATATTAATTAAATTGTTGTTTAACTAATTATTCCTTGAGAAAAATCAAACAAATGTATATTTATTTAATATTTCCTCATGGGGTTTCCTGTTTAGACTATAAACAACTTAATAAAGGTGGTTTACTAAGTTATTTTCATAGTGAAAGCAATTTTACTTAGGGTAAAATTGGTCTTACATGGTGTACTTGGGTCCATCTAATAACAATAGGTTAGATGACCAAAAAATGGTGTAACAGATTTCCCCCTAGCGTGCGAGCATTAGGAGCTAATCGTATGACTGAAGTACGTTGTAAGAACTCAATCACTAGACATTGAAGGGGAAGTCAAAGAGAGAGAAGTATAAGGTAGACCAAAGTGCTGAAAGAAATAGACCTGAGGAGGCAAGACTTACAGGTGTGACAAGCCTCTTTGATGGATGAGTATCTGTGCTATAGGCGGCGGGGGAGGCATACCTATGCCCACCGAGGCAAAGTACAAACAAGAAGACATTTGGAAAACCACGGGACTAGCCAATATAGTACATGTTGGCATAAACATGAGCTAGATAAACAACATGATAATGAATCCCACATACATATTGTGCCTGGGATAACATCCAGGACCTGTACAATGACATCTGAGTACATGAGATATAAATGCCCCTAAAAACAGGAAAGGGCTCTGAAAATCTAACTAATACATGCAATCAAAAAGACGCTGCAAGCAGCTGAGGCCAACATCATAAAATGTATGGAGCTGCATTGAAGGCTGTAATGAAGAGGTCATCTGAGTGTGTGGGGGGCTACCTATAGAGCTACCCCCTCATGAGGGCTGAGACATCTCGTGCACACCCAGGAATCACCAATGTTAGTTGTTGCGTCACTGAACCATCGAGTATACGGATCTCGATCATGCTGAAAGGGGATGGAGCTAAGAAAAAATCAAGTCAAATGGTAATGAGGAGTCCCTTTACCTAATCCGAGGCACTGAAAAAGAGTGGAAGATGGAACCAAGGTACACTGCCCTCTAGACTTGTCTTCTAGAATGAATGAGTTGATGTTGATAGAAGGAGGTATGCCATAGGTGAGGCAATAAAGGATCCTCAACTAAGGCATGGGAGAAAATAGTAGAGTGACTGACACACTGACACCAATGATGATTATGAAATTGGGGGTACTGAGTAGTGACAAACGACTTCCCTTGTTAGAGCATAAATGGCATGGATGACCTAGCAGCGACTGACACAATATCATGAGGGATAGGGGACAGTGGGACTGAAGGCCATAGTGTGTGACACGAGAGAGGGACCAAGCAACGAAGGATGGAGGACTATAGTGGGATGCAAAGGGACTCGGGATAGACTCCATGAATTCAATGATGACTCAACTCGGATGCTCTAAACAAGGGTGACGCGATGGTGCTGCCACACAGAAAAGGTCTAATGGGGACCATACAAACATGAGTACAAGATGGTAACTCATCATGAAAGTCGACACGAGCATGGATCAGTATGGAGGCAAAGTGGTGCCCCCAGTACGAGTGTTGTAAGTGAAGAAATTCAATTTTGAGGAGGGGTGAAGTGACACTTCATGGAAAAAATGTGTTCTGGTGGAGTATCAAGTCACTAAAAACTAATAGATACCCATTTGAGGGCTTGGTGATATATTTCGAATGGTATAGATGGTTCGTCAAACTAAGCTACGGTTTGGCCGTAGCAGACGAAAGAAAAATTAGGGGTTTTCTTTTAATACGACATTTTCCTTCCAGATTCACACATTTCTAGGTGGAGATGTGGTGAATGTAGTGAGGAGAGAAGGCCCTAAATCTTGCGGTGATCGTAGCAGAAAAACCAACCATTGGAATTTGAGATCCATCAGTTGTAGGTAAGATGCCTAATCCTACTCTTTCATTTCAGTGGGTTGAAAGTTCAGTTTAGGTACCTAGAGCTCATGAACAGGCCAGGTCACACTTTTTGGGGTTTGTTCTGCATTCTGGGTAGCAGGTACTGAGCAGAAAACTATGACCTGTCCCAAGAAATGACCTGAAAAGTGCGAACTTTCATAGAAAGGGGGTTTCAGTGCTGTTTTTGGTGGAGATCTGGGATTTTTATGGTTAAGGGGCATAGGTGCCCCCAAGCATGTTGTGGTCATGCCAAAATGATGTGGTGCGCCATTTGTTTTCGTTATTGTTATGCAGTTTGAGAAAGGGAATGGAGTATTTCCAATCTCTTTTGGTACTACATATGAGAATGAAATGGACTTTAAGTTTCCATGTTGGCATACATGGTGTCACTATCCCAAAGAGAGGATTTAGAGATAATGAATTGGTGCTCTCCCAAAAAACTCATAGGTTGGTCAACAACAATGTCGAAAGGACTGGGTTGTTTATGCAATGTGAAGGAATGATGAGGGGTATCATCCCTAGCCTGATCTGAAGTGATATGGGAATCTAGAGGTTCTTATAAATGTGGAAGAATAATGGTACTAGAGTCAACACGACCACATACACTAGGAGAGTTGTGGAGAATTTATTCTCCTGGTCTCTCAAATATGGGTGCCCCCTTACCCAAACATTGGGTGTCATTGTAATGGCCACAAGGTGTATGTGGTTCGAATGCATGGGTTCGATGTAAGGGGGGATAGATAAAGTCAGGGGTGGTGACTACTTCCATAATTTCCTCATCGTAATAGAAGATGGGGTGACCAGTGGAAGAAATACCACCTGACGCAGTGAAGCTACCTAACTAAACATCATGAGACGAGGGGTTCACATGTGCATCGTCACAAGTGGTTACAGAAGAGTAAGAAGATAAAGGATCTACCAATGTTGAGCCCAAGGTGATTACTGAAGGGATTTTAGGAAAAACATCAAGGGGAGTCTCCAAGGGGGCTTCCACCAAGGGTCTCATGGATGATGATAGGAAGCAAATGGTGGATGAAGGCTCCGTATTCTCGACATTAGGAGGGGAAATGTCAATGGGATCATTCTTGTCCTCTGGTTTTGCCGAAGAAAAACACGTAAATAAGGGAGCGGTGGTTTGGCAAACTTCTTCCAAAGAGGAGCGGTACTCTTCAAGGTAGCGACAGAGGTGGGTATAATGGCCATGAAGATCACACAAAGCACAGGGGTGGTTAGTGTGAATATTCTTTGGGATCTTGGCTTCAGTCGAGGAAGGGACAGAGGTTTCCAAGACCATAGACTTAGGAGACATGACATTAACCATGGGCTTGAGATTAGGCAACTCTGGACAGGTATGGGTGGAATGATCGACAACATCACACAAAGCACACTAGATGGTATGCTTTGGAGGCTGAGGAGGGGCATGGTTTGTTGGGAACCTTGTCTTTTGATGCCTTCTTACAAGATTTTCCCTTCTTACCCGAATTGGTTGTAACAAGAGGTGGTGGCTGAGGCATTGTTGCAGCGGGAGAAGTTGTGGGGACTGGTTGAACTGGGGTCAAAAAAAGATAAGGTTGGGGTTGACTAGGCGGGGTAGTGGATGGAGGATCAAGGTACCGGACGGGAATCCCAAGGGTCAAGTTAGGAAGAGAGAGGGTCACCATGACAGGTACCATGTATATTCCTGGGGGAGGAGCTAGGAACGATATCTGACCAGAGGGGTAATGGCCAGGCAGGGTGGCTCCTAAATGGTTAAGGCCTAGCGGAACCATTCCAGGAGGATAAAGAGGCTCATGGATACCAGCTGAAGGGCCGGGAGGAGGACGTCTAGAAGGCTTAATCAAAGGGCTAGGAGGAGGCTACGGAGGGCGAGGAGACTGCTGACTAGCCAAGGTGAGCCGCTTTGGGGCATCCCAAGATGATTTCATCATGAAAACATTCGATGAGATGGGATTAGAGACAGGAGGGGGAAGACCAAGGAATTTCCCAAGCAATGAGGAATCTTTGTAGACTCTAGGTGAGACACTGGTCAAAGGATCAATGGTTTACTTATTGGCCACTGAAGAGATGGTGGACTCAGAGGAGGTATGAGACTTCAGTTCGTAATATTTCAACTGGTCAATGGTGACTATCTTTCCATTATGAGGGAAGAACATCTTGCGGTGAACCGTAGATGGGACAAGAGACATTTCATAGGTGTTTCTATGACCCAATAGAATGTTGTAATCTAACAAGGCATCTATGACTTCTACGTCAACGCAAACAGTCTTACCCATAAGAGTAATAGGACAATTGTGGAATAAGACAATGGGCTGGGAGGCATGGTCATCCCACGCTTGGACAGTAATCATGGAAGTAGCCAACTCAAGTGATCTTATTTGCTTCCAAACTGAAGCGAACATCACACAGGTGGATGCCCCCTCATCGATAATGCATCGGGAAACGTTGGAGTTCCGGATCTTGACTGGGATTTGGAAGGTGACGAAAGTGTTGGGATCCTATGATTTGGCCGATTGGTAAACAAAATGACAAGGCAACATGTAAACCAGTCTTTAGAGCTCCAGGATATAACCCTCCTAGTCTCAGAGAGGGATCTCTCAATATGTTTGCAAAGATATGACTTGTTTGCTTGTAAAGGGTTGATTTTAGGCCAGTTATTAAGCTTGAGTTTGTTTGATTGTTTTGTGGGACATGATGATCTAGGGAGCATAGATAGAAAAGGGAAATCTCTAATTAATTGGGCAATGGAGTCAAGTAGATGTTTGTAACAAGTTTTTAGATGAATCATGGATGTCAAAGGGAAAATCTAACTTGGTTGTGGGATCTACAAAGTTTTTAGGTGAAATGAAATGGACATCAAGTTTTTAGAATGAAAATTAGAACTAAAGGCAGTTAAGAATCCTTAATTATATGTACTCTTCAACAAAGGGACTTAAAGCATTATTTGAACAAGAAGAAGTATTTTATAGATAGGGCTAACCATGAATTCTACAAATTACACTTCAACAAATAATGATTTCAAGACAAACTTTAAAAATGAAATCTAAGAGTCAAGGAACACTCTATTTCATCAAAGATTTCACTTTCAAGGATAAGAAAACATTCAAGATAAACAAATAACTGCATTCATAGAAGAGGGAACTCCTAAACATCTAGGACTGCAATTATAAAGGCTTTCAAAACAATTATTTGAGCAAGTACAAAGGGTATGATCAAAACATACCTCTTTGGCAAACTTTGGACAATGGTACTTTGAAAGAAGACTTTAGAAATAGTTTTTAAAGTGTCAACAAGAAGTAGGGAAAACCATAAATCATCTTGAGGCCAACTATATTGAATTACTTCTGAAATAAACAAGCTTAAAGGTTGAAAAGTAGTTAAACTACTCAATCAAACATTCAGCAGATGAAAACATAAAGATAGTGAAGAGAAAATAGACCTAAGGTGCTTCTAGGAGACATTTCTTAGCCTAAAACTTTTACTCTACTGCAAGAAAAAGATGATGAAAACAAAATGAAAATAGGAAAAAAAACTAAATATTTTAGAATACTTCACCAATAGCCAAGCTCAGGGATCCAATTATAGAGATTTCTCCATCCAAAAACAGGTCAAAACATCCACAGGTTCTAGTACATCAATTTCTCTTCAATCTTAGCAAAACTATGTATTACTTCAAAGAGTTATCAAAAAATTCCCCATATACAATGAGTTCGAATGCAGTATTTATGCTACAAATGATGAGGTGGAAACATCTAGGGTTCAAAATGTTATTAATGACTCAGTAAATGCACTCCTATCCTTAAAAACCATGCAAGGCATAAGGTAGGAATGTTTCACAACTACTTATCTGTGTATCTTTACTTCCTGAGGATGCAACAGCTGAAAAGATTGACTTTGAGGCTCTTTTCTGCCTTTTACAATAACTGTCTGACAGTTTATTAAATATCTTTTTGTGCAATAACTGCCAGTTTTCCCTTTGAGGTATAAAGTAAGTGAAAGGTGTCACTTTTGATGTATTAAGTGAATATCTATTCTTTTTATGGATTCGAGGCTATCTTTAAGCCTAAATCTTCTTGATTTATTTCTAAAAAATGCTCTTTAGGCCTATTCTGCCTTCATTTCATCATTTAATTGTGTTTCAAGGCTCTTTTAGACTTGACAGTCTGTTTTTTACTTTGATTTTGTGTTTTTTGAGGCTGATCATGCCTTCTTCAGTCTTCAATTTGTTCTTTTGCTGATTGTATCCACCTTAAACTAGGTTTTATTATTAAAATTGCAAGATTAAACTTTTAATCCTTCAATCTTCTACCTTAACCCTTTCCACTATGACTATTGCTAGATTTCCCTTTAATACACTGTTTTTAGATTTTAACTGCAAGGCTAAGCTCTTTTAATCTTCAAGCTTTATGTAT
Source organism: Pinus albicaulis (assembly GCA_034641835.2). NCBI lineage: Eukaryota > Viridiplantae > Streptophyta > Pinopsida > Pinales > Pinaceae > Pinus > Pinus albicaulis. The sequence goes on from CM076577.1 coordinate 1,415,262,821, forward strand.
TTAATCCCTTAACCTTCAAACTCTATCTTCACTATTCTTCTTCGCTGCTATGTATAGGTGGATTTTGGTAAGCAGAGGGTTTCCCTGAAATGCCAAATGGCCATGATCCGGTGCTTGTGACATGGAGTTCATCCCTCTAGCCCTTTTTCTTTTGTTTTGGGCCATGAGGATCTTCATCCTTGGCCCTCTCCCTTCATTGGACTATGGGAAGGGTTTCAGCCTTAAAGAACCACCATAAAACCTGCACAAGGCAAACAAAATTTAAAAAAAAACCATGCGGGGTTGGGAATAATGCTTCGGAGGCTGGAAGAGGAGGTTGTAGAGAGGCGGAATGCATGGAGGAAGGATTTTTAATGGAAAAGGGCGAAAAAATGGTTTTAAATGGACTTTGGCATGAAAATTGGCATAAGTGGTTTTTGGAAAACCATTGGCAGTTTTCGCGTGACCCTCGGGTGTTAAATGGTTTTGCCCGGAGGGAACGCGATCCAATTATAATGAATTGCGTGGCCTTTGCAACAATGCCTATTTGAAGCGACTTTGGAATGTTAAACCACGGATGAAAAAATCACGCGTTATTGATCGTACATCGTCGGATCTAGGGGGAAAGATCCAATGGCTACGAGGGAGCACGATGGAGAGAAGTGCACGGCGGGGAGAACTTAGTGGAGGATAGGTGGCAAGAGGTGATTGGAGGAGTGCTTTGCATAATGGATGGTGGGTCCAGAAGAGTTGGGTTGTCGGGATGAACGAAGACCGTTAGATCATGTAGATCAATGGTGTAGATTGGTGCAGAGGGTGGATGGATAAACGAAAAAGGTAAGGGGTGGGGGCTAATGATCACCGCCAGATCATAGAGATCTATGGCTTGGATCTTATCAGGGTATCGTTATTTGAGAGGGAAATTTTGCAAAGGAAACGATGGTTATATATGGAAAAGTAGATGCGATGGGAGCTTAGGAATAAGCTCAAGGACATGGTCCCATGGGAGGATAAGTGACCAGGGGCCAGGGTACGGGCGCTTATCGCATCGGCGATGGAACAAAGGAAGGGGGAAGAAGCGAGGAAAAGTCTGATGTGATGGAGGGGCTAACAACTGGGCACTGGGGCATAGTCCTGTGGGGGAAAATGTGACCAGGGGCTAAGGGTAGGGTGCTAATCGCATCGGTGGGGAGGAATTTCCGAAAGAAAAAGTGGATTTTATAGAGGAAGGTTGATGCAATGGGAATGCCTGATGTGATGGGTCTAGTGCCTGGTCACGGGCGCTCGTACATATGGGCGAAAGATCTAAGCCCTCAGGGGCTTAAACTCTTATTTATGAAACAACTATTTTTTAGGCCAAAAAATGGGTTTTTAGGCCAAATTAGAAGTTCTGACAGGTGAAAAGGGGTATTTTTAAACCAAAAAAGGGTTTTTTAATGATTTAAAAGGGGTTTTTAGGGAAAATGGAGGATCAATGCAGAGGGAAAAGAATGAAATGGGCTTAGCAAATGATGGAAAAAAATTCCTACATACAGTCTCTTTTTGTTCAGTAGTGTTTCTCAAGGATTCAGAATAAGGAACAGGAACAACACTTAAGGAACAAATCTTTAGGGAACAACATTGTTTAAGTAATAGTACTTAAGGAACAACACTTTCGGGAACAATATTGTTTAAGGAACAACACTTTAGGGAAAAACATTGTTTAAGGAACAGAAAGATAATCTTTTTAGGAAAATAGATGAAGATTTCAATGGGCTGATGTACTTGAAATGATGAACCCAGTGAGATTTCTAGAACTCATCATGTTCTTGCAATTTTGTTCTAGAAATCTGGGTTTGTTACATTTAGTCATCTTTGGATAAAGTAAAAATTATGCATGACTAATAGTGGCTCCATTTGGGGAGGACAACTATCCTTTTAGGTGTCCAGAACCTTAGTTTATAGATCTTTGGCTTTTAGTGGACCAGTGCCTTATCCATTGGGTAGATTTCTTCTTGTCTTGCTGATTTTTCTCTAAAAAAAGAAACTTTTATCAATTTGCAACATGAAATTTCTTCAAACAGCATCTCTACCTACCCAATCTTACTTTGTCCTAGAATTTTTCTTCCCTTTTGAGTGCATTTGAACTAGCAAACTCTTTGACATTTTATTTTTGAAAACAGAAATAAACTATCTAATCCTATCCTTATCTCTTCCAAGAGTTCAGATTAAACTGTTGAGCTCTTTATTTTCTACCTAGCTACTACCTATCAATATTAAGTTGTTTGATAGATTTTATTTCTATTTCTAAAACAGGAAATTTAAACACAGTCAAATCAGGATTAGACTGTCTAATTTGCTATGGTGTCTATGGCTGTATGTACAAGTTGAACATAGGCTTTATTTGTAGAAAAATAAAACAAAATGATGAAGGCTTTAGGATCTGAAATTTATAAATATCCTTCAAGTCTTTTTCCAGCTCTGATTTTGATCTATTTAGAGCTATCCTTTTCCTTTTCTTGGTTCATATTTTTAGCTTGTTAGAACCATTTCCTTTCTATCATAATCTATTCTACCGATAAGCCAAGTCTGAAAAAATCTTTATAAATCTGTGTTTCTACTAACTTGTCAACATAAATTTAAAGTATGTTCGGCCATGATTAGGCTAGATGACTGAACAATATGTCATTTTCAAATTAGCAGTGGCATTTAGATTTGATCACCTTCAGAAAATTTTCTTTTTAGGTATGGGGCCGTACCCTTTTTTGAATCTTCCCTCTTTTCTTTTTCTGTTGTTTTTGTGTTTTTCTCTTCTTCTTCTTCTTCTTATTTTTTTTTTAAATTTAAAAAAAATGTTAGATATACAGTGGAAAAATCTCTGAAATTTAGGACTCTTGGTAGAAATAGTGCTTGAGGATCCTGCCATTGACATGACCTCCAAGTAAATCTTCTCCATTCAGCTCATGCAGAAAGAATGCATTATGACCCCTGGTAGAATGAATAATGTAGGGCCCCTTCCATAGATTTTCAAATTTTCATGTTTTCCCTTTTCCTCCCTTCTAGAATCCCACCTTAGAACTATATTTCCAACTTGAAAATCATTCTCTTTAGTCCTTTTGTCAAATAATTTCTTGATATTTTCTTGGATTGTTTGTGTTCTGCTGTACACTTCCTCTCTAGTCTACTGCAAAGGAATGGTCTGATTTATCCTTCTCTACATATCATTTTCCTCAGATTGTACTTATTGGAGGAGCTTCATGACTGGAACTCCTAATGAGGTTGGGAAGACTGCATCCATGCCATAAACTAGTTGATAGGGGGACATATTTATTGATTTTTTGGTGGTTAATATATCAGCCCATAAAGAATGCACAAGCTTACTATGCCATGATTTCTGATTCTGCTCCAACAGTTTTTTGATAATATTGACAAGGATTTTTTTGGAGGATTCAACTATCCCATTTCCTTGGGGATAGTAGGCAGTGGAATGACCCAATGTGATATGATATTTATAGCAAAATTCAACCATTTTCTTGGATTTGAAGGCAACGGCATTGTCTGTGATAATTTTTCTTAGACACCAAATTTGGATAGTATATTGGTTTCAAGGAACTTGATAATGACAGAGTCAGTAGCATTCCTAGAGGGTATGGCTTCTATCCACTTGGTAAAATAATCAGTGGCAGTGAGGATCCACTTATGCTGGGCTGAAGAAGATAGGTGAATTTCCCCAATGAAGTCCAAGCCCCATTGTTGAAAAGGATCCTCAACACTGACGGGATGTAGGGATAAAGGTAGGAGTTTTCTCTTGCCATGAAAAATTTGACACTTATGGCAAGTCATGACAAGCTTCTAAGTATCTAGGAAAAGGGTGGGCCAATAGAAACTAGATCTAAGGATTTTATTTGTTGTAGTCTTCCAGTACAGATGTCCTCCACATTCTCCCTCATGCAACTCATGGATGATTTTTCCTACATCAGCTTCATGTAGACATTTAAGCAATATTCCAACAACATTTTTCTAATATAAAACCCCATCTAATATGAAATAATTTAAAGCTTTCTGTTTCAAAAATCTAGCTTTATTTTTGGACAAAGAGGAAGGGTAATTCAAGTAAAGCAACACATATATGATATCATCATACCAAGGTGAATTCAAAAAATTTTATTCAATGAATGGATTTGTGCATTCCTCTATTTCTTCTAAGACATCAACCATATTCATATCTAGTGCTTGGAAGTTTGATTCAGCCATGAGTTTTGCTAATCCCTGCCCTTTGAATAGTTTGGTAGGCCTGTTTTCTAAGTCATATTCTAGAATAATATAAATCCATTTTCCCCTTTTACCATCAGGGTCCTAACTTAGAATATCCTTGACAACAGTATGTGGGACAAAAGCAATGATGTGAGAATGCAAAATTTAGACTCTAAAGTCTTTCAATGCTTTTATCAAGGCTAAGGCTTGTTTCTCCATTATATTATACTTGAGTGGAGCATCTCTCAAAGCCATACTAAAAAAGGATATTGATTTTTCATGCCCCATATTATTCTTTTGTAGTAATACTACAGTTATTGTATGTTCATATGCAAAAGAAAAGATATAAAAATCCTTGGTGAAATTAGGACTAATAAGAACTGTTGTTTGAGTTAAAGCTTGTTTCACTAGTTCAAATGATTTTTTAGCCTGTATCGTCCATTTAACACCTACATCTTTCTTAAGCATGTTTGTGATATTTCTCAATAGCTCAGCAAGGTTAGGGATTAATCTTCTTAAAACATTTATCTTCCCAATGAAAGATTGTAATTCTTTAAGGTTTCTAGGATGGCTGATTTTCAATATGCCATCAATCCTTTTGGGGTCTAATTTGATTCCCTCTTCAGAAATAATGTGGCCAAGAAGTTTCCTTCTTGGAGACCAAAGAGTGTCTTTTTTGGATTCAAAGATAAGCCATATCTCCTACATTTCTCAAAAACGTTCTTCAAATGAATCAAGTGTTCTTTATCAGTTTTAGAAAAAACAATGATGTTAACAAGATAAATGATTATGAAATGGCCTATGTCTTCTGAGAAGGCTATGTCCATGGCCCTTTGGAAGGTGGTCTCTGCATTCATTAAACCAAATGGCATTTTGACATACATGAATGTACCCCAAGGTGTATTAAAAGTAGTTTTATGTTGGTCACTTGGGACTACTAAAACCTGATTGTAACCCGAGAACCCATCCAACAGTGAAATTATTTTAGCCCCAACCACCCTTTGAAGTATATGATCCATTTTTGGCAAGGGATAGTTATCTTTAAGAGAGGCTCTATTTAGATTCCTGAAATCAATGCAAAGCCTAATTTATCCAGTCTTTTTTCTAACAGAAACTAAGTTGGAAACCCACTTTGAATACCTGATAGGAACTATGATCCTAGCATCATACATCTTCTTAATTTGTTTTTCAACTAAAGGCAATAAAACAGGGTTTATCCTCCTGTGTTTTTGTTTGAAAGGTTTTTTATTTTCTTTAAGAGGAATTTTGTGTTGAATGATGCTAGTGTCATATGATTTTAAATCCTTGTATCCCCATGCAAATACATCTTTAAATTCTTTGAACAGGTCTATGTATTGTTGTTTAATATGAGCTAGGAGAGTGGTGGACAACTTGATCATTTTGGGTTCTACTGGGCTGCCTATGTTATGTTATTCTATGTCTACTTCTATAGGCTCCATCCTAGGTTCTTTGGCTACATCATTAAAATCGAAAAGTTGTTCTAATGGTGTAAGACCTCTTGTAATTGTATCATTCTTACAATGTAAAAATTCCAGGTCTTTTTGGTCCGTATTGTCAACTATTTCTTCTCTAAATGGGTGTTAAAAATGGTATATTAGTAGAAAAGGACAGTGTTGTTTCAGGGTTTTGTTCTTCACTAAAGCAGTCTTCCTCATGGCTTGAGATAGGTGTTGGTATGGTAAATTCATTCTTTGATTGCAGAAAATCATCTATGTGTTTGTCTCCTTCAAACACTTGCCAATGGTATTGCAGGTCTGTTTTTTACCTTTATATCCAATTGTTCACTTTTATCTGGTTTTTGGCAATTACTAGCAGCAAAGGCAAGTTCATTTGCTAGATGATTTTGAGCTCTTGGGAAAATGAGTTCATATTTTTCAAAGGTTTTGAGGAGATCAAGGGTAGCATTCCTATATTCTCTGAGTTTTGGGTTTTTGGTTGAATACTCCCCTTTAATCTGTTTGATAATTAGCTCAGAATCCCCTTGGACTGATATTCTTTTGGCCCCTAAATATTTAAGTAAATGAAAGCCAATAAGGAGGGTGTCATATTCAGTAATGTTATTTGTGCATGGAAAATCTAGTTTATATGAAAATCCTTTGTTTTTGTTTTGTATCCATACATCAACCCCTACACTTTGTTTACTACAAGAGCCATCAAAGTTTATTTTCCAAGGTATTTCAATTTATTTTTCATTTTCTTTCTATAGTTCAAGGCTGCTAAAATCTAGACTGTTATTTTCTTTAATTGATGACAGATTTGATTGTTCTGGTAGACTAAATTCTCCTTTGTTTTCCTTTTCTTGTTGGCTGATTTCATCTTAATTATATAAGATAAAGGAATCCAAATATGAATGGATAGAGTAGATAGGATAATTTTTTAGTCTATCTATGTTGCTCACCATGTATTTCATGTGGAATTCCATTTATAGTCTTCTAGTTTGGGTTAAACACTGGGATGGTGGCATAAGACATGTCCATTTGGAGGCTTCCTTGAATTTTGGCTCCCCATGATCTAGATAAAAGCATTCCATATTTAGGGGGAATGTTTGCTACCACTATGTCCATTACTAGACTCTTAGCAGGAATTTGAGATAAGTTAACACACAAATATTTAATTAAGCCTAAGCATTTGACCCTACTAGAAACAAAAAAATATAGGTCTTTGTATGGTTTAGTAATTTCTAAGCCTAGGCTTTCCATTACTGCTTTGGGCATAAGATTGTGAGAAGCACTTGAGTCTAGCATGGCATTGTGCAAGATTTTCTCATGTATATTCAAGTTGACAAAGAAGGGAGGGACAGTGCCTTCTTGGTATTTCCCTTCAACTTCAAGGCCAAACAATAATTCTGGTTTATCATCTGCCAAGTTTAAAGTATTAGTGTCACTGCCCATGTTCAAAGCTTTCAAAACTTGTTTTTTATATACATCCTGAGCTACTAATTCAACCAAGGGTATGGTGATTTTGATTTTGGAAATTTCCCCTTCAAGGTTGAAAGGAACTATTGTTCTAGACATATTTACATTTGTTTTGTCATTTACAACTCTTTCAGCAATTCTGATTTGCTGATTTTTATTCAGACTGTTATTTGGGACAGATTTGTTAGGGCCACTAGAAGAAGTACTAGGGCAGATTTGTTCAACACTTTTCTCAATGTTTTTGTCTTTATTTTGATCAGCTTTCTTCGCTAAAGTGTTGGTGTTACTTGCTATTTTCTTAGGCTGATTTTCTAAGGTTTTCTTAGCAGCAATACTAGTTTTTTTGTCACTGGAACTCTCTGGGCTACCTTTTCTTCTAAGATTGTATTTTTGGTGTACCTCCATGATAGCATTTTCAAACCCCAATCTGTAATCTTCAGAATCCTCATTATTGTATTCAGTTTGTTCTGAAGAGAATAATACTTGTTCTTCTTCAGTGAGAAAATTTTTTTTCTCACTGTCAGATCCTATCAAGTTTACATGATTTTCTTCCAACCTTTCAACTTCCCTTTCTTCTTTTTGATTAACATAGTTTTGTTGAAAGGGAGGCCTAATCTGTTGGTCATTATCTCTTTGCCTATCTTGATTAGGGTCTCTTCTAAGATTTTGGTTTCTATTTCTGTTTTGGTTTTCTCTAGGAGGCACTCTATAATTTAGATTTATCTTTTCAAGCATCCTCTCCATTACCTTCACTAAGTTATCAATTTTACTATCTGATGATGAGGTTGAAGCCATTATATCATCTTTATATGTAAAAAAAATTTCTACTCTCAACCTAGCTTTCTTTTCAATCAGATTTGTCTCCAAACTCATGGCTCCCCTCTGCATATCTTCTAAAGTTTAGGGGTCTCTATTGTGAAACCAGCTCCAAAAATAGAAGAAAAGAGATATCAACACCTTAGAAATAAGCCACTTTGAGGGGGAAACCTCCAATACATTACATTAATGAACAATTCTTGGATGATTCAAATTACAAAACCTCCTTTCTATATATAGGAGTCCATGGGGCCATAATGTAATCCTAGTAGACCTAACAATAATAATTTAAGGGCACAATAATAACAATATGGGGGTTACAGGGGTACAATAATAACAATAAGGGGGTTACACTAACAATAATAAGGGACTATACTAGTAATATAGAGACCTAACATGCCCATCGCCTTCAAAAAGTGTTTTCCTCAATGCTTGAGTAGCTCTAGGTGCTTCTGTATAAAATTTTCATCCTCCCATGTAGAATCTTCAGTGGGTAAGTTCTTCCACTTTATGAGATACTCTGAAATTGATCGATTTCGTAGCTATCGAGTTCCTGTTTCCGTGACTGCTTCAGGTTCAAATATGATTTTTCCTTCCTCATTAAGTTCAGGCAATATTGTTTGAATTGAAAGATTTTCACCTATAACCTTCTTTAAGCATGAAACATGGAAAATTTGATGCACTCATGAAGAAGCAGGAAGCTCCAATTTGTATGCCATAGTACCAGTCTTTTGCAACACCTTGTAAGTACCATAGTACTTTGGCGATAATTTATTATACTTCTTAACTTGCTTGAGAGACATTTGTTTATATGATTGTAGTTGTAAAAATACCCAGTCTCCTACATCAAAACTTCTCTCACTGTGATGTTGATCTGCCTATTGTTTCATTTGATTTTGTGCCAAATGTGGGTTATCCTTTAAGAGTTGGAGAACTTCTTGTTGATGCTCGATGTGATCTTCCATTGCTTGAACCTTAAAATTTTCTCTTAAAGATGATGTGATGGATGGTGGATGATATCCATAAAGTGCCATAAATGGGGTCATTTTTACTACAGTATGGAAGGAAGTGTTATACCACCATTCAGCAAGAGATAACCACTTGACCCATTGTGTTTGTTTATCAGATACAAAACAACGAAGATATCCTTCCAAAAATTTGTTTACTATCTCAGTTTGACCATTGAATTGAGGATGATAAGATGAGATATGAGCTAATTGAGTACCCAAACAAGAAAATAACTCCTTCCAAACATTTCCAGTAAAAATGGGATCTCTGTCGCTCACAATAACCTTTGGGTTTCCATGTAGATTTTGAATTGTTTCCATAAATGTAGTAGCAACTGTACTAGATTTAAATGGATGAGATAATATACAAAAGTGTGCATACTTGGTAAGTCTATCAACTACCACCATGATGACACTCTTTCGTTCAGACTTAGGTAAACCTGTGATAAAATCCATTGAAATCTCCTCCCAACGTTGGCTTGGAATGGATAAAGGTTGTAGAAGACCCGGGGTCTTAATTTTCTCAACTTTATTCTGCTGGAAAACCAAACATTCCGCCACAAACTTTTGAATATCAGATTTAAGGCCATCCCAAAAAAATTATTTCTTCACCCTGTGGTAAGTTTTTAAAAATATTGAGTGTCCTCCTAAAGGAAAAGTGTGCAATTCCAAAAGAATCTTTTTTTTTTAGTTGGGAATTCTTACAAAGATATAAGCGATATTTGTACCATAAGGAATCATTTTTCCAACTAAATGTATTATATGTACTAAGATCTTACTGCAACTTTTGAATGAGTGTCCACACTTCTTCATCCTTCTTCCATTCATCCCTTGCTTCGGTTATCCAATCTGGTTGGATATTAGAAATTGCATAAAGCAATGCTTCCACCTCTTCATTTTTTCTTGAGAGTGCATCTGCAACAACATTTAGCTTCCCTTTTTTGTAGATTATTTCAAAGTCATAACCCAACATCTTTGTGACCCATTTTTTTTTCTCTTCTGAAGATAGTCTTTGTTCCAAAAATTGTTTAAGACTATCATGATTATTTTTTACCTTGAAGTGTATTCCCATTAGGTAAGGTCACCATTTCTTTAGTGCATGCAGTATTGCTAACATTTCCTTCTCATAAATAGTTTTATGTAAATAATTTCCTTTGATTGGATGACTTTACAAAGCAATGGGTCTTCCTTCTTCCATTAAAACAACACCAATTCCATTTCCTGAGGCATCACATTCCACAATAAAGGTTTTTGTGAAGTCTGGTGTAGCTAAGACCAGTGTTAGGCACATTGCCTCTTTAAGATGTTCAAAGGCCCTAGTTGCTTTAGGAGTCCATGAAAATGCATCTTTCTTCAATAATGTTGTTAGAGATGCTTCTATTCTCCCATAATTTTTAACAAACTTGCGATAATACCCTGTTAACCCAAGAAATCCTCGCAACTTCTTAATGGTTGTGGGGACTTTCCATTCCTTAATGGCTTTAATTTTGTTAGGGTCTACCTTAACACCCTCGTGAGATACAATATGACCCAAATATTCCACCTCTTGTACTCCAAAGAAACATTTGGATGTTTTTGCATACAATTGTTTCTCCTGTAATAGTTTGAGCACCCTGTCAACATGTTGAACATGATCCTTCCAAGACCTGTTGTAGATTAGTATATCATCAAAAAATACTAGCACAAATTTTCTAAGGAAGAGTTTGAAAATGGAATTCATCAACCCTTGAAATGTAGAAGGTGCATTGGTAAGGCTAAAAGGCATGACCAAAAATTCATAATGACCCTCATGAGTTCGAAATGTTGTTTTTGGAATATCTTCATCTTCATTCTAATTTGATGATATCCTGAATGAAGATCGAACTTGGTAAAATAAATTTCTCCATGTAATTCATCCAATAATTCATCAATCACAGGAATGGGAAATTTATCTTTAATGGTGAGCTTATTGAGCTCCCTATAATCTGAACACATTCGCCATGATCCATCCTTCTTGTGTACCAATACTACAGGAGTAGAGAAAGAACTTAGACTAGGTTGAATTATACCCGCCTCTAACATTTCTGCAATCATACGTTCAATTTCGCTCTTTTGGACATAAGGATATCTATAAGGCCTGATGTTTGGAGGAACACTTCCTGGAATTAAATTAATAGCATGATCATGATCACGAATAGGTGGGAGTCCTTTGGGAGTTTCAAACACCTTGGAATGATTGTCCAAGACTTGTTGGAGATCTGCAGAAACAGATGATTTTGATGTTGGAACTTCTAGTGAGCATAATTGTGTAATTATGCCTCATTGTTCTTTCTTTAGAAGCTTTGTCATGAAATTAGAGCTTATTATCTTTCCTGGCTTCCCTGAAATACCCCGTAATTTGACTTTCTTTCCTTCTAAAAAAAAATTCAAGAAAAGTTCGTGAAAATTAAAAGCTACCGTCCCCAAATATTGTAACCATTGTACTCCTAGTAAAACATTAGCACCTCCCATAGGAATGTAAAGCATTTGACTATTCAATACATATTCCCCCATGGTTAGCTTGATATTATGGAATTCCAGAGAAATTCATAGTTCCTCCATTTGCAACCATCACTTGACATTCTGGTGCTGGGTATAGGAAACAATTCAATTCCTTGGAAAGCTTACAATGAATAAAATTATGGGTACTAACTGAATCAATCAACACTATTACCTTTTTCTTCTTGATATGTCCTTCTATCTTGAGAGTTTGAGGAGTGGTAATTCCTGCCAATTCATTACACGATATGGTCGGACTCATTTCTTCCTCTTCTTGGGTCGGTTCCTCATGTATATCCTCTTCTTGTTCATTTTCTTCTTCCTCTTCACAATCTATGTTAAATAATTTCTTCTCAGCACACTTATGTCCTTTAGTGTATTTTCTATCATAATTGTAGAAAAGCCCTTTTTCTCTTTTTTCTTCCAATTGTTATGGTGTCAAACTTGTAGGTTGTAGAAATCTAGGAGTAGCAACACTTGCCTCTTTATAGAAGTGAGTGGTAGGCTTCCTTGTCGCCATAATTTTACATTCAATTTTTCTTGCCAACCTGAATGCCTTCTCCAATGAATCAGGTTCCAAAACGCGAACTTCATGTTGGATGTTATCCTTTAGAAATCACAACTGAAGAGATCAATCCGTGATTTCCTACGGAATATTAATTCCCTTATATTCAATTTTTGGAAGTCCTCAATGTGTCCCCCATTAAACCTTTTTGTTGAGATTTATCAATTGGATAAAGAAGGTGTTGCTCTTTGTATCCTCATAATGTGCTATCATTTCCTCTATAAAAATTGACCAAGTGACAATTTTTTTATGGGAGCAAAGCCATTGATACCATACAAATGTATTTTGTTCTAAATGTAAAGTTGCAATGCATACCTTTTGTGTGCTTTTCACATTATGGAGATCAAAATATTGCTCCATTTGTAGTATCCATGTTACAAGACCCTTTCTATCAAACTTCCTCATATCCATTTTTGGAATATGGTGGTTCTTCCCACAAATGTTAGATTTTATGAAATCACGATTAACATTTATTTTGTTCTCATGATGAGTTTGCTCTACTATCTTTTCACCATTAGGAAACATTTCTTGTATCAACTTTGTCAAACCTTCCATGTTTGCTTTTAGATCATTCTTCATGTTTTCTATTTTCTCATCGATCTTAGCTTCCATGTCATCCATCTTAGATTCCATGCCATCCATCTTAGATTCCATGCCAACTTCCATGCCATCTATCTTAGATTCCATTCCATTCTTCAAACCATCCATCTTAGATTCCACACCTTTCTTCAAACCATCCATCTTAGTTTCAACGCCTTTCTTCAAAAATTCCATGTCACTTTTTGTTGCTCTTTGCGAGAGCGAAATTTGTTGCACTTACTCTTGTAATTTTGATATGTCATGTTGGCATTCTTCATCTTCATGAGTCATAGTAGAGATTTCTAAAGTCTTAATGGGTGTTGAATTCCTTTTAGGGGCTATTTTAGAATCCAATACTGATATCTATTCTACAATATACCCTTGGAATCAATTCAACTTGATTCTTCAAACAAGACTTATGCAATTCGGGAAAAAAAAAAATACACACCTTTTACTTGCTTTTGAGGAGATTGATATTGAAATTGAATTATATCTATAATTTTGGATCCTCAATATCTGAAATTTAGCCCTGTAGTAGCCCTCTAAATATTCTTGCAAATTCCATAGGTCTGATTTGATTTGGATTCTTCAAGGCAAAGTTATATCCAATCTCCCACAATGACCCAATTTTGGATTGGTTCAGTAGAGGGAACTTGTATGACTTTCCACATGTCACTGTTTCCTCCTTTGGCTCTAAAATTGATAGAAAAAAAAATAAAGTCCGTGTAATTTCTGCCACTTTTCATGACATTCTAATCCGATGCTCAGAGAGAGAGAGCTATGAATATTTTCCCACGATCACCTCTTTGAGATGAAATTCAGAAGCCTCAAAAAGCCCTAACTTCTGCAGATCATATCTCCAAAAATGTTGTGAACCAATATCTGAAATTTTTTGACGATGTTCCTTAGGATTGTGGCTTTGCACTCTAAAAATTTCAGCTTCTTAACCTTCGTAGAAAAAACATTATTATGCAAATACCACGATGACCTGTTTAGGTTAAATTCAGGAGCCTGCAAAATTACCTAACTTTCACAGATAATATCTCCTAAAATATTGCGAAAAAAGATCCAAAATTTTTCTACGATGTTCCTCAGGATTGTGTCTTCGCACTCTAAAAATTTCAGATTTTGAACCTCCGTAAAAAAAACGTTATAGCGAAAATGCCATGCTGACCTGTTTGGAGCAGCGAAACCCTAGAATCTCAAAGCTCTGATACCAAATGTTGTGAAACCAGCTCCAAAAATAGAAGAAAAGAGATATCAACACCTTATAAATAAGCCACTTCGAGGGGGAAACCTCCAATACATTACATTAATGAAAAATTCTTGGATGATTCAAATTACAAAGCCTCCTTTCTATATATAGGAGTCCATGGGGCCATAATGTAATCCTAGTGGGCCACAATGTAATCCTAGCTGACCTAACAATAATAATTTAAGGGAAAAATAATAACAATATGGGGGTTACAGGGGTACAATAATAACAATAAGGGGGTTACACTAACAATAATAAGGGACTATACTAGTAATATAGGGACCTAACAGTCTCTTTCCCTAAGCCAGTAGGCCATTTCAGGGTCAAAGCCTTCTGAGAATTTAGCCAAGGCTAGGCCTAGTGGAGGTTGCATGTATGGAGGAAGTGCATTGTACACACTATTGAATCTAGTGCAGTAATCATGGAAACTTTCCTGACTGTTTCTTTTGAGATTGGTATATTCTGAAAGGATTTGGAGAGGGCTCTTTCTAATTTCCCATTTGTTTATGACTGTTTGATATAAAGAAGGGAGATCATTTATGCTGTTAAGAGCTAATTTTTTAAAGCATTTCTTGACTTCTCCTCCTAGACTTTGAGCAAAAATTCTCATATTAATAGTCTCTTCTTCTATTTCCATGTAATCAAAGGCATCATTCATTTTATCTACGTGTTGTTGGGTAGTATTAGGTTCATTTCCAGTGAAATGGGGAATTTGGGATTGGTAATCATTTGGTAAAGGAGTCATAGGTTGTGGTAACACTAGTGGTGCATACCATGCTACCATGATTGTAAATAATGGGGGATTTACAAGAGGTGGATTTACAGGAGGGAAAGTAGGCTGAAATGGGGTGTTTTGATTAGTGGATGCGTGGATAGTAGTGGAAGAAACACTTGGGCTAGCAAAATGATGATGAGCAGATTTGTTATGGAAGGAACTCAAATGATGGAGAAGTTGATAATCAGGTGGAGTAGAAGGTGAGGCTTATCTGCTAAATCTCTATTGCAAATCTGTGGTTTCAAAATCAGCTTGATTTAAATCATTTTGAGATTTATTTCTGAATAGATTCTTTGTGTGATTCAAGTCAAAGTGAGGATCTTTCAAGACTGTGAGGTTTTCAGGGGAAGATCTTGTTCTTGGAATGTTTCTATCAGTAGTTGGTTTTCCAGATCTAGAAGTTTGTCACAAAATATTCTCTATATTTTCAACTATGGTAGGGGGATTAGGATCAGGATGGGATCTAGTATGGACCCTATGTGAAGCCAGATTTCAATTTTTGAAATTTAGAGAGGATGATTTTTTTCAGGACTGTTTTCAAAATTTCTCCTCTCAAAATGATTTCTATAATAGGATAACTAGGCTTCTAAACTTCCTCAAGGCTGGTTAACACAATCCTAAGGAAATCTGGAGATGTAGTGAGGTAATAGACCTACTGGGGCTAGTGGAGTCGCCAGGTGGAAATTTTTGGCTTTTCTGAAGGTAAAATGTTTTATGGTCCACCACCAATGGTTTATTTGAAAACCAATCTGAATTTTTTTTTGGGTTTTTCTAATTTTATATGGTTTTTTGAAGGACTAATGAGTCTATAAGAGCTTTCTAGGCAACTATGAACTCAGAGGTCCCCAGTGGAGTCACCAGAATGTTGGGATCTTGTGATTTGGCTGATTGGTAAACCAAATGACAAGAAAACATGTAAACCAGTCTTTAGAGCTATAGGATATAGCCCTCCTAGTCTCAGAGAGGGATCTCTCAATATTTTTGCAAATATATGACTTTTTTTCTTATAAAGGGTTGATTTTAGGCTAGTTATTAAGCTTGAGTTTGTTTGATTCTTTTTTGGGACATGATGATCTAGGGAGCATAAACAGAAAAGGGAAATCTCTGATTCATTGGGAAATGGAGTCAAGTAGAATTTTGTAACAAGTTTGTAGATGAATCAGGGATATCAAAGGGAAAATCTAACTTGGCTATTGGATCTACAAATTTTTTAGGTGAAACGAAATGGACATCAATTTTTTAGAATGAAAAGTAGAACTAAGGGTAGTTAAGAATCCTTAATTATATGTACTCTTCAACAAAGGGACTTAAAGCATTATTTGAACATGAAGAAGTATTTTATAGATAGGGCTAACCATGAATTCTACAAATTACACTTCAGCAAATAACAATTTCAGGACAAACTTTCAAAATGAATTCTAAGAGTCGAGGAACACTCTATTTCATAAAATATTTCACTTTCAAGGATAAGAAAACATTCAAGATAAACAAATAACTGAATTCATAGAAGAGGGAACTCCTAAACATCTAGGACTACAATTATAAAGGCTTTCAAAACAATTATTTGAGAAAGTACAAAGGGTATGATCAAAACAGACCTCTTTGGCAAACTTTGGACAATGGTACTTTGAAAGGAGACTTCAAAAATAGTTTTTAAAGTGTCAACAAGAAGCAGGGAAAACCATAAATCATCCTGAGGCCAACTGTATTGAATTCCTTCTGAAATAAACAAGCTTAAAGGTTGAAAATTAGTTAAACTACTCAATCAAACATTCAACAGATGAAAACATAAAGACAATGAAGAGAAAATAGGCCTAAGGTGCTTCTAGGAGACATTTCTTAGCCTAAAATTTTTACTTTACTGCAAGCAAGAGATGATGAAAAAAGAATGAAAACAGGAAAAAATATTAAACAGTTTAGAATACTTCACCAACAGCCAAGCTTAGGGATCTAATGACAGAGCTTTCTCCATCCACAAACAGGTCAAAACATCCACAAGTTCCAGTACATCAATTTCTCTTCAATCTGAGCAGAACTATGTATTACTTCAAAGAGTTATAAAAAAATGCCCCCTATACAACGAGTTCGAATGCATTATTTATGCTGCAAATGAGGAGGTGGAAACATCTAGGATTCAAAATGTTATTAATGACTCAGTAAATGAACTCCTATCCTTAAAAAACATACAAAAAATAAGGTAGGAATGTTTCTCAACTACGTATCTGTCTATTAAATCTATCTTTACTTCCTGAGGATGCAACAGTTGAAAAGATTGACCTTGAGGCTCTTTTCTGCCTTTTACAATAACTGTCTGACAGTTTATTAAATATCTTTTTGTGTAATAACTTCCAGTTTGTTAGGTCCCTATATTACTAGTATAGTCCCTTATTGTTGTTAGTGTAACCCCCTTATTGTTATTATTGTACCCTTGTAACCCCCATTTTGTTATTATTGTGCCCTTAAATTATTATTGTTAGGTCAGCGAAGATTACATTGTGGCCCACTAGGATTACAGTATGGCCCCATGGACTCCTATATATAGAAAGGAGGTTTTGTAAATTGTATCATCCAATAATTTTTCATTTATGTAATGTATTGGAGGTTTCCCCTCGAAGTGGTTCATTTATAAGGCGTTGATATCTCTTTTCTTCTCTTTTTGGAGCTGGTTACACAACATTTGGTATCAAAGCTTTGGATTCTAGGGTTTCGCTGCTCCAAACAGGTCATCGTGGAATTTTCGCTATAACTTTTTTTCTATGACGTTTCAGAAGCTGAAATTTTTAGGGTGTGAAGTTGAAATCCTGAGGAAGAGTTTCTAAACATTTCAGAGCTTGGTTCACAATATTTTCAGAGATATGATATGTGGAAGTTAGGTCTTTTTTCAGGCTCCTAAACAGGTCATAGTGGCATTTGCACTATAACGTTTTTTCTACGAAGGTTCAGAATCTGAAATTCCTATGGTGTGAATTTGAAACCCTGAAGAAATTCATCAAAAAATTTCAGAGCTTGGTTCGCAACATTTTTGGAGTTATGATCTGTGGAAGGTAGTGCTTTTTCAAGCTCCTGAATTTCATCTCAAAGAGGTGATCGTGCGAAAAGTTCAATAACTCTCTCTCTGGGCATCAAATTGGAGTGCCGTAAAAAGTGGTCACAAGTACACGGACTGTAGTTTCTTGGCTATCAGTTTTAGAGACGAAGGATGAAACAGTGACACGTGGAAATTCGTACAAGTTAGCTCTACTGAACCAATCCATAATTAGGTCATTGTGGGATATTGGACACAACTTTGTCTTGGAGAATCCAAATTAGGTCAGACTTGTGGCATTCGAAAGATAATTCAGAGGGATACGTTGTTACTAAAAATCAAATATTTAAGTGCTGAAATCACAAATATAATACAATTTAAATATCGATCTCCTCAAAAGCAAGAAAAAGGTGTGTATTTTGTTTTCCGAATTGCATAAGTCTTGTTAGAAGAATCAATTTGAATTGATTCCAAGGGCATATTGTAGAATATATATCAGTATTGGGTTCTAAAATATGCCTCGTAAAAATAATTCAACACCCATTAAGCCTTCAGAAGGATCTACTATGACTCATGAAGATGAATAATTGCAACATGATCTATCAAAATTACAAGAGTAAGTGCAACAAATTTCACTCTCGCAAAGAGCAACAAAAAATGAAATGGAAGTTTTGAAGAAAGGCGTGGAAGCTAATATGGATGGAGTGGAAGCTAAGATGGATGGCGTGGAAGCTAAGATGGATGGAATGGAAGCTGGCATGGAAGCTAAGATGGAAAACATGAAGAATGATCTAAAAACAGACATCGAAGGTTTGACAAAGTTGATACAAGAAATGTTTCCTAATGGTGAAAAGATAGTAGAATAACCTCATGATGAGAACAAAATCAATGTTAATCATGATTTGATAAACTCTAATGTTGGCGAGAAGAACCACCATATTCCAAAAATGGATATGAGGAAGTTTGATGGAAAGGATCCTGTAACATGGATACTACATATGGAACAATATTTTGATCTCCATAACGTGCAAAACACACAAAAGGTATGCATTGAAACTTTAAATTTAGAAAAAAATACATTTGTATGGTATCGATGGCTTTACTCCTATAAAAAAATTGTCATTTGGTCAATTTTTACGGAAGAAATGATAGCACATTATGAGGATATAAATAGCAACAACTTCTTTAGCCAATTGATAAATCTCAAACAAAAGGGTTTAGTGGGGCAGCACATTGAGGAATTCCAAAAATTGAATATAAGGGTAACTGATATTCCAGAGGAACACAGGATCAATCTCTTCATACGCACTTTGAAGGATAATATCCAACATGAAGTTCGCATTTTGGAACCAGATTCATTAGAGAAGGCATTCAAGTTGGCAAGAAAAGTTGAATGTAAAATAATGGCGACAAGGAAGCCTGCCACTCAATTCTATAAAGAAGGAAGTGTTGCTACGCCTAGATTTCCACAACCTACAAGGTTGACACCACAAAAATTGGAAGAAAAAAGAGCAAAAGGGCTTTGCTACAGTTGTGATAGAAATACACTAAAGGTCATAAGTGTGTTGAGAAGAAATTATTTTACATAGATTGTGAAGAGGAAGAAGAAAATGAACAAGAAGAGGATATACACCAGGAACCAGCCCTAGAAGAGGAAGAAATGAGTCCGACCATATCATGTAATGCATTGGAAAGAATTACCACTCCTCAAACTCTCAATATAGAAGGACATATCAAGAAGAAAAAGGTAATAGTGTTGATTGATTCAGGTAGTACCCATAATTTTATTCATTGTAAGGTAGCCAAGGAATTGAATTGTTTCCTATACCCAGCACTGGAATGTCAAGTGATGGTTGCAAATGGAGGAACTATAAATTGCTCTGGAAAATGCCATAATATCAAGCTAACCATGGGGGAATATGTATTGAATAGTCCAATGCTTTCCATTCCTATGGGAGGTGTTGATGTTGTACTATGAGTACAATGGTTACAATCTTTGGGGACGGTAGCTTTTAATTTTCAAGAAATTTTCTTGAACTTTTTTTCAGAAGGAAAGGAAGTCGAATTACGGGGTATTGAAGGGAAGCCAGGAAGGATAATAGGCTCTAATGTCATGACAAAGCTTCTAAAAAAAGAACAATGAGGCGTAATTGCACAATTATGCTCACTAGAAGTTCTGACATCAAAATCATCTATTTCTGCAGATCTCCAACAAGTCTTGGAAAATCATTCCAAGTTGTTTGAAACTCCCAAAGGGCTCCCACCTATTCATGATCATGATCATGCTATTCATTTGATTCTAGGAATTATTCCTCCAAACATCAGGCCTTATAGATATCCTTACTTCCAAAAGAGCGAAATTGAACGTATGATTGCAGAAATGTTAGAGGCGGGTATAATTCAACCTAGTCAAAGTTCTTTCTCTACTCCCATAGTATTGGTACACAAGAAGGATGGATCATGGCGAATGTTTCCTGATTATAGGCAGCTCAATAAGCTCACCATTAAAGATAAATTTCCCATTCCTATGATTGATGAATTATTGGATGAATTAAATGGAGCAATTTATTTTACCAAGTTGGATCTTTGTTCAGGATATCATCAAATTAGAATGAAGACTGAAGATATTCCAAAAATAGCATTTCGAACTCATGAGGGTCATTATGAATTTTTGGTCATGCCTTTTGGCCTTACCGATGCACCTTCTACATTTCAAGGGTTGATGAATTCCATTTTCAAACCCTTCCTTAGAAAATTTGTGCTAGTATTTTTTGATGATATACTAATCTATAGCAGGTCTTGGAAGGATCATGTTGAACATGTTGACAGGGTGCTCAAACTATTGCAGGAGAAACAATTATATGAAAAAACATCCAAATGTTTCTTTGGAGCACAAGAGGTGGAATATCTGGGTCATATTGTATCTCACGAGGGTGTTAAGGTAGACCCTAACAAAATTAAAGCCATTAAGGAATGGAAAGTCCCCACAACCATAAAGCAGTTGTGAGGATTTCTCGAGTTAACAGGTATTATCGCAAGTTTGTTAAGAATTATGGGAGAATAGCAGCACCTCTAACAACATTATTGAAGAAAGATGCATTTTCATGGACTCCTCAAGCAACTAAGGCCTTTGAACGTCTTAAAGAGGCAATGTGCCTAGCACCGGTCTTAGCTACACCAGACTTCACAAAAACCTTTATTGTGGAATGTGATGCCTCAGGAAATGGAATTGGTGCATTTTTAATGCAGGAAGGAAGACACATTGCTTTTGAAAGTCGTCCAATCAAAGGAAAGTATTTACAGAAACCTATTTATGAGAAGGAAATGTTAGCAATACTACATGCACTAAAGAAATGGCGAACTTACCTAATGGGAAGACACTTCAAGGTAAAAACTGATCATGATAGTCTTAAACACTTTTTGGAACAAATAATATCTTCAGAAGAGCAGCAAAAATGGGTCACAAAGATGTTGGGTTATGACTTTGAAATAATCTACAAAAAGGAAAGCTTAATGTTGTTGCAGATGCACTCTCAGGAAAGAATGAAGAGGTGGAAGCATTGCTTTGTGCCATTTCTATTATCCAACCAGAGTGGATAACCGAAGCAAGAGATGAATGGAAGAAGGACAAAGATGTATGGACACTCATTCAAAAGTTGCAGCAAGATCCTAGTACATCCGATACATTTAGTTGGAAAAATGATTCCTTATGGTACAAAGATCGCTTATATCTTTGTAAGAATTCCCAACTAAAACAAAAGATTCTTCTGGAATTGCACACTTCTCCTTTAGGAGGACACTCAGGATTTTTAAAAACTTACCACAGGGTGAAGAAAGATTTTTTTGGGGATGGCCTTAAATCTGATATTCAAAAGTTTGTGGCGGAATGTTTGGTTTGCCAGCAGAATAAAGTGGAGACAATTAAGACCCCGGGACTTCTACAACCTTTATCCATTCCAAGTCAACGTTGGGAGGAGATTTCAATGGATTTTATTACTGGTTTACCTAAGTCCGAAGGAAAGAATTTCATCATGGTGATAGTTGATAGACTTACCAAGTATGCACACTTTTGTGCATTATCTCATCCATTTAAAGCAAAGTGTCACTTGCTACTACATTATGGAATGCACTAAAAGTACATGAAGCCCAAGGGTTATCAGAGTGATGGATCCATTTTACCGGAAATTCTTGGAATGGAGTTATTTTATTGTTTGGGTAATTTCAATTAGCTCATAGCTCATCTTATCATCCTTAATCTGATGGTCAAACTGAGATAGTAAATAAATGTTTGGAAGGATATGTTCGTTGTTTTGTATCTCGATAAATAAACACAATGGGTCAAGTGGTTACCTCTCGCCGAATGGTATAACACTTCTTTCCATATCGCAAGAAAATGACCCCATTTTATGGCATCTCTTATGGATATTTATCCACCATCGATCACATCATCTTTAAGGGAAAATTTAAATGCTAGCATCACATCGTGTTAATCGCAAGAAGTTCTCCAACTCTTAAAGGATAACCCGAATTTGGCACAAAATCAAATGAAACAACAGTGCGCATCAACATCGCAATGTAGAGAAGTTTGATGTAGGAGATTGGGTATTTTTACGCGACAACCATACAAACAACAAGTCCTCTCAAGCAAGCTAAGAAGGATAATAAATTATCGCCAAAGTACGGTACTATTACAAGGTGTTGCAAAATATTGGTACTATGGCATACAAATTGGAGCTTCCTCGCTTCTTCGCGAGTACATCCAGCTTTCCATGTTTTCATGCTTAAAGAAGATTATAGGGTAGTGTTATTCCAGCTCAAAAAATATTGTCAACCCTTGATGAGGAAGGAAAAATCATATTGGAACCTGAAGCGGTCACTGAAACAAGAACTCGACAACCACGGAATTGATCAATTTCGCAGTATCTCATCAAGTGGAAGAACTTACCCACCGAAGATTCTACATGGGAGGATGAGAATTTTATACAAAAGCACCTGCAGGTACTCAAGCATTGAGGAAAAACACTTTTTTAGCGAGAGAGGTATGTTAGGTCCCGATATTACTAGTATAGTCCCTGTTAGTGTAACCCCCTTATTGTTATTATTGTACCCTTTGTAACCCCCATTTTGTTATTTGTGCCCTTAAATTATTATTGTTAGGCCTATTAGGATTTACATCAGGCCCACTAGGATTACATTATGGCCCCATGGACCTCATATATAGAAAGGAGGTTTTGTAAATTGTATCATCCAAGAATTGTTCATTTATGTAATGTATTGGAGGTTTCCCCCTCGAAGTGGCTCATTTCTAAGGCGTTGACATCTCTTTTCTTCTCTTTTTGGAGATGGTTACACAACACAGTTTTCCCTTTGAGGTATAAAGTAAGTGAAAAGTGTCACTTTTGATCTATTAAGTGAGTAACCATTCTTTTGATGTATTCGAGGCTATCTTTAAGCCTAAATCTTCTTGATTTATTTCTAAAAAATTCTCTTTAGGCCTAATATGCATTCATTTCATCATTTAACTGTGTTTCAAGGCTCTTTTAGCCTTGATACTCTATTTTGACTCTGATTTTGTGTTTTTTGAGGCTGATCATGCCTTCTTCGGTCTTCAATTTGTTCTTTTGCTAACTGTATCCACCTTTAAACTATTTTTTATCATTAAAATTGAAAGATTCAACTTTTAATCCTTCAATCCTCTACCTTAAACCTTTCCACTATGACTATTGTTGGCTTTCCCTTCAATACATTATTTTTAGCTTTTAACTGTAGCGCTAAGCTCTTTTAATCTTCAAGCTTTATGTATTTAATCTGTTACACGATTTTTTGGTCATCTA